>JAGHPS010000001.1:10321453-10646453 GCA_020976635.1 Castanea crenata | reverse complement strand
AATTACAACAAGAATTGTAATCTTTATTACTAAGAATAAAATGTTTTATAATGAAATAACTAAACATATTAATAAGTTTAGTTGTGAGTTGTAAAATTAGAAAAAACTTGATATTAATTTAGGAATATCTACCCATACAATTATATTTCCTTAAAAATAATATTTTTTAAATTTGAGATAGATATGAGTCTTTTTTTTATGATTTTTTATTTTTATCATTGTTATGTGTATATGAAAAGTTTGTTTATTTGAAAATATAGTAATTTTAGAAATTATTAGACCTACTAAGAAATAGCTATTACAACCCTTTAGAGATGAATAATTATTAGAATTCATTTTGAATAATAGTTATTTCTGGTAATAAAAACATAGTCAAACTAAATAATAGCTAAATTATAAGAGTAACTATTATATTACAGTACGTATTATAGTCTACCAAGCATGCTCTAATCAAAGGGTCTCTTTAAGTGTAATGAGAGGTAAAATGGTAATTGTCATTGATAAGGGAATAAATTGAGCCTATCTCCAAGTCGTCCATACAGGTCGTCCATGATCTACCTACCATTGAGAATACCCTTGGGAGTTTGCCTACTAATACCTCGTTCTGGGAAGAGGAGATCTGGACGAGGTAAACACCTCCAGTGATACACTCGTCCATATCGATATCATCGTCCTGAGGATGTTCACTCATTGGACGAGACAGCCCTGCGCATGTAACAAAGCACATCCAACTGAGATATTCCAGGACGGGGGTGTTACACTTAGAAAAATCTCCAAATAAGGTATGACAGTCCCTTATCCCACGGGTAACCGCCAGGTATCCGTTGCGAAACAAAAGCATAACTTCCAAACGGTTATGCCAGATACGTTTGAGTTCTATCTCTCCTTGAAGTCAGGAGAAATTCGAATTCTGATAACCGCCAATGAGAACGCTATATAAAGGCAGTTTCAGACAAACCCAAGGTATGTGAAAATTCTTACTCCAGAAAAATTGGAATTCATAATATGGAGAGAAAAACTAACTTAACCATCGGAGGGTTTTCGGCCGGCAACCCCGGTCACCTTTGATTTGTCTTTCTTTCTTTGTTCAGGCTGCCGAAAGAACCAGTGGTCTTTTCAAGTCCGAAGCATCCAGCCTACTGATTATTCTTTGCATCATCAGTTGGCGCCGTCTGTGGGAAGAGTCAAGCAAGTTACTCTATCTCAGACAAAAGGCTGAATGGTTCGAACAAGATCAAGGGCTATCAGCCCAGGCCACCAGGAGAGTAGGGATGCTTCCAGTAATCCCCTTCGCGATCGCAGATCAGCGCCTGTAGTGCAACCACCGTCTGTTCAACACATACAATCCATGGCTGCCGCTATGGCAGAACTGACACGTCAAAACCAGGAGTTGAATAGGGAGATCAACCTCAGGAGACAGCGTCAAGGACGAACAGAGGGAAGGGCGCCAAGTCAGGAAGAAGGAGGGGAAAATGTAGAGTCTGAAGACCAAACAAGGGGTACCACTTCAAGAAGGGTACCGCACTTGGAAAGGGAAATGGACCTAGATGAGGAAGCCATGGAGGAAATGAGGGAAAACATGAAGCGAACAAACCCAGTGGATGATATGGTCCATCGGACAGATTCCCCTTTCACAGCTTCCGTCAACAGTCATCCTTTACCCCCGAAATTCAAAATGCCCTCTCTGGACTCATACGATGGAAATCGCGACCCTTGCGACCACATTGCAACTTTCAAGACGACCATGCACCTGCAGGGGGTCCCGGACGAAATCATGTGCAGAGCTTTTCCCACCACGCTCAAGGGGCCAGCGCGAGTGTGGTTCAGTAAGATCCCCCCAAACTCAGTGGGGTCATTTGAAGAACTGAGTAAGTTGTTTGTCAACAACTTTATTGGAGGACAGCGTCACAAACGTTCCTCCTCCAGCCTGCTGACCATAGAGCAGGGGGACAATGAGAGTTTGCGGTCCTTCATCACTCGGTTTAACAGAGAAGCCTTAACGGTGGATGAGATGGATGACAAGTTGCTGCTGGCCGCTTTCCACAACGGGGTCAATTCGGACTTGTTCATTCATAAGCTCTACGAGCAGGAACCGCAGACTATGGCCGAGCTCGTCCATTCGGCCCAGAACTTTATGAATGCTGAAGACGCCATCATAGCCAAGAAGAGAAAACGCGCAGAGCGCTCAGAATCGGGCTACCATCGCCATCCTGACCAGGGACCTCGTCCAAAGAAAGCTCGGGTAGACGAGAGAAAGGATAAGGATGGTAAGAAGGCCAGTTTCTTTGCGAGGAATCAGCAATACACGCCCCTGGCTATGCCATTAGAGCAGGTCCTTATGCAGATCAAGGATGATCCGTCCTTGAAGTGGCCAGACAAAATGAAGGGAGACCCCAACAAGCGCAATAGGAGCAAGTACTGTCGTTTTCACCGGGACCATGGGCATGATACAGACGAGTGCTTTGACTTGAAACAGCAGATAGAAAACCTCATTAGACAGGGGAAGTTGAGGAATTTCCTTGGACGAGACCAGAGAGATGAGAAAATGAAGGCCAAGGTGGAAGAATCGTCGCGCCCCCCACTGGGAGAAATCAGGGTAATAATAGGGGGAAGCTCTACGGCGCAGTCGTCCAAGTCAAGGAAGACATATCTCAGGGTGGTGCAGAACATCCAACAGTCCGGACGACCTACCAGGACGAGCGAGGTAGACCAACAGGCTGTCACTTTCACGGACGAAGAGGCAGGACGAATTCACCACCCACATGATGACGCGATAGTCATCACCCTACTCATCTCTGACTACACAACCAGGAGGGTTCTGATAGATAATGGCAGCTCTGCAGACATTCTCTACTACCCCGCATTCCAGCAAATGAAGCTAGGACGAGATCGGCTTCGACCAGTGAATTCGCCGTTGGTGGGATTCGGAGGGATGAAAGTGCAACCTGTGGGCACCATCACACTGCCAGTGGTTGTTGGGACGTATCCGCAACAGATAACCAAGGAGGTGAATTTCCTTGTCGTTGATTGTGCGTCGTCGTATAATGCGATTATTGGAAGGCCTACTTTAAATAGCTGGAAAGCGGTAACCTCTACCTACCACCTATCCATCAAATTCCCAACCGAGCACGGAGTAGGCCAAGCGCAAGGAGACCAGCTGGCCGCCAGAGAATGCTACTTGGCCATGCTGGCCATGGACGAACACATGCAGGCAATGAGTATAGACGGAAGAAGGGTCGTGGCCGAGCCAACTGAAGTATTAGAGGATGTCCCTTTGGACGATAGCCAGCCCGAGAAGTATACTAGAGTCGGGGCGAGCATGGAAGAGGGGGCAAAGAACGCCTTGATTCGGTTTCTGAAGAAAAACCTCGACGTCTTTGCATGGAGTCATGAGGACATGCCTGGCATTGATCCAAGCGTCATTACCCATAGTTTGAATGTGTGTCCCTATTCGAAACCAGTACGTCAGAAGAGAAGAGTTTTTGCTCCCGAGCGAGACAATGCCATCAAGGAAGAGGTGCAGAAGTTGGTCGCCGCGAAGTTTATCCGAGAAGTTCATTACCCAGACTGGTTGGCGAACGTAGTCATGGTCAAGAAGGCCAATGGCAAGTGGCGGATGTGCGTGGACTTCACTGACCTGAACAAAGCTTGCCCCAAAGATAGCTACCCATTGCCGCGCATTGACCAGTTAGTGGACTCAACGGCAGGTCACAGGATACTTAGCTTCATGGACGCTTTCTCGGGGTATAACCAGATTCAGATGAATGAAGCAGATCAGGAGAAGACCTCATTCGTCACGAGCCAAGGTTTGTATTGCTACAAGGTTATGCCTTTTGGTTTGAAGAACGCAGGGGCAACCTACCAAAGACTGGTTAACCATATGTTCGTCCTCAAATCGGGCGAAATGTGGAGGTTTACGTGGACGACATGCTGGTGAAGAGCCAGGACGAGGGTAAACATCTTGACGACCTTCAAGAGACTTTTGATACGTTGCGACGGTACCACATGAAGTTAAATCCGAGCAAATGTGCTTTCGGAGTTTCATCGGGTAAATTCTTGGGGTTTATGGTCTCGCACAGGGGAATTGAGGCGAATCCGGATAAAATCCAGGCAATACTGAACATGGAGCCACCAAGAAATATTAAGGAGGTCCAGTCCCTTACTGGACGAGTCGCCGCCCTCAACAGGTTCGTATCGAAAGCTACTGACAAATGCTTACCTTTCTTTAAAATCCTTAGGAAGGCTTTCGAATGGACGGATGAATGTCAAAAGGCCTTCCAAGACTTGAAGACGTACCTGATGACGGCCCCATTACTGAGTCCGTCTGTACCTGGGGAAGAGTTGTACTTGTATTTGGCAGTGTCCCCACATGCAGTAAGCTCAGCATTGGTTAGAGAAGAGGGGAGAGTTCAGAAGCCGGTCTATTATACAAGCCACGCGATGAGAGGAGCGGAAGGACGATACCCGATGATGGAGAAATTAGCCTTCGCATTGATCACGGCTTCTAGGAAGCTGAGGCATTATTTTCAGGCACACGTCATCAACGTACTGACAGACCACCCCATAAAAAAGGCGATGAGCAGGCTGGAAGCTGCTGGGCGGCTGATACAGTGGGCGGTTGAGCTCAGCGAGTTCGATGTCAGGTACCTCCCGAGGAACACAATAAAAGCGCAAGCTTTGGCAGATTTCATCGCAGAATTCACCCCCAGTCAGGACGACCTAATCACGGACGAAGGAAATGAAATGTGGGTGGTAAACGTAGATGGGTCGTCCACACTGTATGCAGGAGGGTTGGAATTGTATTGAAGTCCCCCGAGGGGGACAAGCTGGAATATGCGGCCCGCCTGCAGTATCCAACTACCAACAACGAGGCTGAGTACGAGGCTCTACTCAAGGGTTTGGAATTAGCCAAGTCCTTAGGAGCCGAGTCGTTAGCAATCAGGGGAGATTCTCAGCTGGTCATGAACCAAGTAAATGGGATGTGTGACGTCAAGGAGGATCGAATGAAGAAGTACCTTGACAAAGTGAAACGCCTTGCCCGAAAATTTTCAGCCATAAGTTTTATTCAACTTCCCAGGGAGGAGAATGCAGAAGCAGACGCCTTGGCGAAAGCCGCCTCGGCAGGGGTCATAGACGCGTTCGACGACGTCCAGTACATGCCGAGCATAGACATCCCTGACATACAGCAGATAGAAGGAGAAGAGAATTGGATGAGTCCAATAATAGTTTACCTCAAGATGGGAGGCTTCCAGAGGACAAGGACGAGGCAAGAAAGCTAAGGGTCAGGTCGGCCAAGTATGTTCTCATTAATGAAGTGTTATACAAACGAGGCTTTTCCCAACCCTATTTAAGATGTTTGGCTCCAGACGAATCAAATTATGTTCTAAGGGAAGTTCATGAAGGATCGTGTGGAAATCATTCAGGCGCCAGGTCCCTTGTCCATAAGGTCGTCCGTGCCGGCTACTATTGGCCAACAATGCAGGCAGATGCTAAAGCCTATGTCAGGGTATGTGACCAATGTCAACGTTACAGCAATGTGCCTAGACAGCCCTCGGAATACCAGACCCCAATGACGGCCCCATGGCCCTTGCACAATGGGGACTGGACATCCTGGGACCTTTCCCCGTAGGAATCCGACAGATGAAGTTTTTGGTGGTAGGAATAGACTATTTTACTAAGTGGGTAGAAGCCGAGCCTCTTGCAGCAATCACTCAGCAGAACGTGAAGAATTTTGTATGGAAGAATATCCTATGCAGGTTCGGAGTACCCAGGGTATTGGTATCTGACAACGGACGTCAGTTCGACAATGCACCTTTCAGAGATTTTTGTAACCATTTTGGAGTCAAGAACCACTACTCTTCGCCCTCTCATCCACAAGCAAATGGACAAGCAGAAGTGGCAAACCGATCCCTGCTGAAAATCATCAAGACTCGGCTTGAGGGGGCAAAAGGGATATGGCCAGACGAGTTGCCAGGTGTTTCTATGGGCCTATAGGACGACCGCACGGACTCCGACAGGGGAGACCCCTTTTAAACTAGCCTATGGGAGCGAAGCTGTTATACCAGCAGAGGTCCATATGGCAAGTCACCGAGTGATGAAGTACCAGGAGAAAGACAACGGGGAGCAACTGCGCCTTGACCTCGATCTTATTGATGAGGTAAGAATGGATGCGGAGCAAAGAATGGCAAGGTACAAAAATCTCATGGCCAGACAGCATGACGCCATGGTGAAACCTAGGCGGTTCAATGTTGGGGACCTTGTCCTCAAAAGGGTCTCCTTGGCGACCAGGAACCCAGCTCATGGAAAACTAGGACCAAATTGGGAAGGACCCTACAGGGTAATCAACTCCAAAAGGCAGGGGTCCTACTACCTAGAGGCCCTGGATGGGCGGAAGCTAGAACATCCTTGGAACGTGGAGCATCTACGAAGGTATTACCAGTGACGATCAGGGACGAGAGAAGTCAATGGCAGAAGTATTACAGTCGTGGTTTGTGTGTTTGCTTATGTTTGCTTGTGTTTTTACTATTATTGTGGTGTGTTATGAATAAAAGTGCACTAGTTCCTAAGCTTTTGCACTACTTACATACTGGCTTATGAAAGACGATGCTATGTATTTGCTATCATAATAAGGCACTAGCTTATGAGCATGTGCCAAATTTGTGAACAATGTTCATGTAATAATATGGTGTGGATTTCTTATGCGTTTGAATTCCAATTACCCTGATAATGCATAAGGACGAGGAAAAAGCCTTGGGCAAATAAAATTTTCTTGGACGAAGACTAACTCGTCCAAAGCTTTCCTTAGGAAGGAATAAGGATAAAGCAAAGAGAAAATGCAAGGCATGCTCGTCCAAGCTTTCCTTAGAAAGGAATAAGGATAAAGCAAAGAGAAAATACAAGACATGCTCGTCCAAGCTTTCCTTAGGAAAGAATAAGGATAAAGCAAAGAGAAAATGCAGTGCATGCTCGTCCAAGACATCCTCAGTCAAAGCCTACTCGTCTAAAATGGAAAGTAGGCAATAATGCGTGACGTCCTAAAGACGAGCATATGGTTAAGACGATTATAAACTCGTGAGGATGAGAGTAGATAGCCTAAGGGCAGGCAAAATAATCATCATCGTCCTATGAGAGTCGTCCATGAGGGAACTGTGCAAACAATCACCCCACACTTGTGAATATCGCTTAAAAGACAATGAAATAAAACATAAAAATGAAGAATCTCGTCCATGAAACACCAATATTAATCGAAAATAAACATTCATCAAACGTTAAAGGGTGGACGACCATCATCCAAAAACCCTTAAGAAATAAGCCTTGAAAGGCAATTGTTTATGAACTCGCTAAAAGTACTCCAGACGAAATAAATGTATGATACATTCAAAAAAAAAAGGAAGAAGCAAAACACTTGGACAAATAGTGATAAAATTTTTCAATGGAGAAAGTCATTAGGCATCAGGATCGTCTTGAGCAGGCCTGGTGGAGGCATCGTCCTCAACATTGATATCTTCAGAGCTCGTCTGAAGAAAAGAACTGGTAGTGCCTCCCAGTTGAAGGACGATGGGGCTGAAATCAACTTCTGGAAACTTTTCCTTCGCCTCCATGCGAAAGTCTTCAAAACCAGCCGCATAGTTAGCGTCCAGAAGGTCAGTAAATTGTTTCGAAGCCCTAAATTCCTCCACGGCTTCGTCTTTAGCCCCAACAAGGGAAGTGCTTAGCTCGTCGATCTTCTTTTGAAAATGGTCAAGACGAGAGTCTTTCTCCACTATGTCAGCCTTCAATTCTTCGACAAGGTTCAGCAAACCCTTGGACGCATCTTTAGCCTCGGCAGCCGTCTCAGCCCAGCCTTTGCACTCGTCTTTAACCTCCGCGATCCTCCTCTCCAACATCAGCCTCGTCCTGTCCAGTTCAGTAGCCTGCCTGGACGCAGCTACGAACTTAGACATGGCCTGCACGAACGAACAAGAATTTTTATCAAGTGAAGTAAACTAGCACAAAAACCAATAACGAGAGCAAAGTTGTATTAGTTACCTTGAAAAGATCGTGGACACCTGAGTGCTCGAAATCTTTCAAGGACATGTTATAGCATGCAGTCACGTCCTCGTCAGACACTGCCTTTTGGAACCTCTCCCAAGCCAGGTCCTCACTCTCAAGAAGATTGGGCACAAGGTCAGTGGGAGGTTGAGACGAGGCAGGAACGCCAGTCTTGGACGAAGGAGTAGGAGCAGGTTCGGACGATTCCACGTCAAAGATTGGGACGGGCAGGGGTTGAGGAGGAGGAACGGGAGAGACGACCCCAGCCTTGGACGACTTTCTGTGCTTGGCTCTCCGGCTGGGGAGATTTTCAAGGTTGATAGCCTTTGACAGGCTCCTCTTGTCGCCCACAGAAGGACGACCTCTAGCTTCTGTGCCTTGCTTGCTACGCTCGTCCATGACCCCTTTGCCCTTGTTTTCCTTCATTGTAGCCATCCCTAAAACAAATAATAATAATAAGCATTAAAAAAAAAAAAAAAAGAAAGAGAGGAAAAGTGCAAGACGAGAACTCACTTCGACGGACTGTAATTTCGTGGGCTAAAGCTTCTGGAGAGGGCTCGGGGCCAAGTCCCCAAGTAGCAAGACGCTGGAGAGTGACTAAGGTGTGAAAATCCCTCTCCGGGTAAAGACGAGCTTGTTGAACACGTCCTAGATGGAACTTGCTCAGCGACGGCCTTTTAACACCTGCAACAAGGACGAAGAAATTAGCTTAGTAAAATATGTAATAAAGGCGAAGCTACATCAGTGGTGAACATACCTTCAGGACGAAGGTTCCCTAATTCTCCTGTATATGGGGGAAAGGGATCCCTACCCACATCAGCAGGGCGTCCTGCCCAAAGACCGGAGACGAAGAAGAACTCCGTCTTCCAACTCCTATCCGAGGTCACCAAAGACTTAATTATCCTACAGTCTTTTCTCCTAGCAGTGAATTGATAAAAGCCACGAGACTGACTAATTTCGGAGGGTTTATAACAGAAAAGGAACTCGTCCACAGTGAGAGGACAGTCCCCTTCGAAAACCTCTCTCCACAAAATTTGCATGGAGACAATTAGTCTCCATGCATTAGGGTTCAGCTGACATAAACCTACACCTAACCTAGTGAGTAACTCCCTGGCAAAAGCATTGAGGGGCAACCTAAGGCCACCCAGAAGGTAGGCTTCATAAACCCCAATGCCAAAATGGGGTTGACAACACCACTCATTACGGACGGCTAATCTAGGATTTAGCTCGTCCGGAATTTGGTACCAGCTCCTAAGGGACGCCAATTTCCTCTCGTCCGTCTTGGCTGGAACCCCAACAGCGCAACTGTACACAGTTTCGACCTCGTCCGTTCTTGTGGACGAGGGAGCGCTAGACGTACCAGCTCCGGACCCAGATGCTACCCTCGTCCTAAATTCTTCGTTGAAGACCTCTAAGGGAACCCCAGGAACCCCAGAAACATACTCGTCTGTGTTACCACTACTGCTACCACTATCAGAACTACTATAGCTAGTTGTATTGCGGTATTCATCTATCTCCCTATCGACACTATTGCTAGACGAGGAAAAAGTTTCGGACATTTGAAAATGAAGGGAAGCCTAAAAACGAGCGTAGAGAAAATACCTGGATCTAGACGAGGGAAACTAAAGGACGCTGGAATACTCCTAGACGAGGCGATGGACGAGAGATGTCAAACAAGAGAATTGGAAAAATGAGGAGGGTAAGGGAGGAAATCCACTATTTATAGGCGTTGAAAAGTAAAACCCAGAGCGAAATGACAATCAAGAAATAACACGTGGCAACCCCTCGAGAACCCCAACCAACACAACGGTTAACCCTAGTGAGCAATGACACGTGACATAATCTGGACCCTCACAACCTCGTCCCTGACTTTGGGATACGTGGAATAATATCTCGAAACGAGCCCGAGAAACAAAAGAACTCTGGACGACCTTAGGACATGGGGGCAACTGATAAGGGAATAAATTGAGCCTATCTCCAAGTCGTCCATACAGGTCGTCCATGATCTACCTACCATTGAGAATACCCTTGGGAGTTTGCCTACTAATACCTCGTTCTGGGAAGAGAGATCTGGACGAGGTAAACACCTCCAGTGATACACTCGTCCATATCGATATCATCGTCCTGAGGATGTTCACTCATTGGACGAGACAGCCCTGCGCATGTAACAAAGCACATCCAACTGAGATATTCCAGGACGGGGGTGTTACACTTAGAAAAATCTCCAAATAAGGTATGACAGTCCCTTATCCCACGGGTAACCGCCAGGTATCCGTTGCGAAACAAAAGCATAACTTCCAAACGGTTATGCCAGATACGTTTGAGTTCTATCTCTCCTTGAAGTCAGGAGAAATTCGAATTCTGATAACCGCCAATGAGAACGCTATATAAAGGCAGTTTCAGACAAACCCAAGGTATGTGAAAATTCTTACTCCAGAAAAATTGGAATTCATAATATGGAGAGAAAAACTAACTTAACCATCGGAGGGTTTTCGGCCGGCAACCCCGGTCACCTTTGATTTGTCTTTCTTTCTTTGTTCAGGCTGCCGAAAGAACCAGTGGTCTTTTCAAGTCCGAAGCATCCAGCCTACTGATTATTCTTTGCATCATCAGTCATAATTATCAAATTTAATATAAATACAATCATAAATCCTTATTAATAATTGCCATCATTATCAAATTTCATATATAAACAAAAAGAAAATAAAAATTATATTTTGTTAAACTTTATGCGTAGCACAAATTACCAACTAATATGTATATATCAACATGGATATATACTATCACAATAAAATAAATAATTATGGAATCACTATGAAACTTTGGTTATTAATAGTCCATGTACATGTTGAAAATCCTAAAACCTTTTATATTCCATTCCTTTTCAAAAAAAAAAAACACTCAAAAATTATTTGTTCTGGTTCTTTTTATTATATAGTTAAGTAAGATATTTTGAACTTTTTATTCAATGACCAAAAGCAAAAAGTCTATCAGAATATAAGCCTACAAATTCCTCCAAGGATGGAAAAAAATGCATGCGTCAGCCATCAATCATACAATAGCTGTAATAATAATAGTTTCAGCTGTAATAAAAAGACGTCTCCCCAACCATTGGCTATAATAAAAATAAAAAATTCTTGTTCCAGTTCTAAACAATTTGTGTATATATTAATCAGGACGGAACTATGCTTGAACCGGGGCAATGGCCTTCCCTGGTCCAATGAGAAAAAGTAAAATATATAATATAGAAAGCTTTTTAAAAAATTTTATGCTTTATTTTGTTCAATATTTCTATGCTTTCACAAAAAGTACACTTTTTTTATTCAAATTTTTATTAAATTTTGATTTTTTTTTTTTTTGTGAGTTTTTTTCTAGATTTTAAATAATTTATGAAATTTATCTTAAAGCATTAGTATAAGATAATTGCCAGCTTAAGTATTTGATGAAGTTCTCCAAAGAAGCTTTATAAAACACACACACACACACACACATATATATATATTTCTTTTATAAGTTGCTTGGATAAAACACATGGTTGTCTGTAGGTTATAACAATTTTTTTAAGTATTTGAGTTTAAGTGTATCTCACCTCCCTCGTTCGAAATCCTAATTCCGTCATGATATTAAGTGCTCAATATATTCGTATAAGTTATAACCTTATGGCCTTAAACAAATTAATAAAAAAGGCTGCAATCTTGAATTATCCAATTTGAGAGATCCTAATTTAAGACAAACAAATTAGCAAGCCTATAACCAAAATCAAGCATAGAACCACATAAAAGAATTAGGTGCCTCAATATTCATTCGAGCTTCCCATGCGTGTCAAGCCTCATACCCACAAACAAAAACAGGGCATATTGCTAGACCCAGCGATGGTTGGCAGCCGCATAACTCGAACTATCTTGTTAACCTTGACATATGAGCCCAAACCACAGAATTTTGATCCAATTTGGAAATGACAGATTTCTCTTCCAAAAGTGATTAGAGGAAGTCATTCTTTCCATCATTTTGCTCTTTTCCTTTTTTTAGAAGACTTTTTTATCAAGATAAATCAGCTATATATATTAGCATGAAAAGCAGCCTGAACTTGTGGAGTAGCATTCTTCATCCATACTGAAATATTTAGACATTTATTGCCTATCTAGCCAAATTATGAGAAGCTTAACTTGGAAATTGATTTATGTTGATTTATTGTGATGACTCGATTTCTCAAATGAATATTCACCGCAATTAACTAGGACTAACCTAATTTGAAGGCCAGGGGGACAACTTTGTCAATTTAAAAATATCACATTCAACCACTAGTACCAAAAATTAGAGTAATTCTAGTATTACATAAACTACCATAACTTTAAGAAATGCTATATCCACAATATATTTACAATATTTTCACAACAAATTATAGGTAGTTAGTTGTTATTGGTTCAAATTTGAACCTAAAATTACTTTTTTCCCCTAACAATAACAATCATGTCACTTAAAATTTGTTGTAAAAATATCGTAAAAATATTGTAAACTTATTATTTCTCATCCTTTTATCACAACTATCTTACGTGTGTCATATTATGACTGGCTGCTTGACATTTTTACATTTGACACTAGCGGCTTAAAACTTTTACATAAAACTACCATTTTTTCTTAATTATTCATAGTCAATCACATGAACATTATGACACTAATGGTGTCATTGTATGTATTTTTAACATTTTCCCGAAAATTAGCATTATGTCATAGACGCATAGCGTAATAGAGGACACATAGTCGTCTAGCAAACACTAATCAATAATCTTACTATTTCATTCCTCAATGGAACAAATAAACAAAAAAGTTACATCCTTCAATTTCCTTCATTAACTAATCGTTTCCAGTTCCACAGAGGAGATACAACAGCAATAGTTTAAAATCCTTTGTGGTCCTATGATGATGTCAGAAGACTCAGAACCAACCTTTAATTCTGTGTTTTTTTTGTTTTTCCTTCTTTTTTTTGGGGTTTGGTTCCAAGCAATGACAAAGAAGGTGTGTTTGTTACATTTACATGGCCTTAAAAAGCCATGACTTTTCAGTTCTTGTTGTTTAAGAAAATTGCACGTAACTCAGCCACGTCGATCTCGTCGACACGATTCTCAGGTCTGTAGTAGCCGGTGACGGGGTCTGGGACCCACGAGACCTTCTCAGTGGACCCCACAATCTCCTCCCCTTGCTTCTTCACCATACTTGATCCTGAATTACCACTTCTTGCCACGCTTGAAGCAACTCCTTGTGAAGCCGCCGCATATCCACGTCTTGTACCAAACACAAACATCAAAAATTACATTAATATTTTTAATCAATGGGTCTCCACCGTTCATATATATATACTTGTGCACCGAAGTGAAATATGCTAAAGGATTGATTTGGTATTGTGTGCGCACTTTGCGAAAATCACGGGCTTTCCCCTTTTCTTTTTGTCAATGTTCTGGGTCAACCTAGATTTTCTGAGTTAGAGTTAGGATTGTTTTGGTTAGGTCTTTGAGAGCTTAAAAAGAGCGTTTGCAACGCTCATTTTAAACTTAAAAGGAAACGGCTTATACAAATATGCACCTTTAATCTAATTAATACCTTCGGATCTGTTTGGATGTTCAAAAAAACAGAGGAAAAGAGAAAGCCCCTCTTTCCTCATTCCTGTGGTTTTTGGCCAAACAGGGCATAATATACAAACAAAATAAGAGAGAATAGAATGGGTTTTGGGTTACCTGGTTATAGTGTTAGAGAGAGCATCACAACGAGGGCAGAGAGAAGCTTAGCGTTGGAGAAAGAGCGAGCCATTGTAATTCAAAATTTTTCTTATTTTCAAAGACCAAAGAGATTAAAAATCTACGCCGCCGCCGCAGAGAGATTTTTTTCCTTTTCCTCGGAGAGAAGATAAATTTTCTATCTATCGAAGGAAAGAAACCTTCCACAGCAGCGAAAAACTCTTTCTTAGGGAATTGGCTCTCTCAAACTTTGTCTAAGCTTCTTCGGAATTTGCTAATGTGGTTTGAAGCGTGAGAGAGGAGGGGTTTATATAGAACATTATGAGAAATATTAGGGTAGGAACGCGCAAGGAAATCAGGGCAATAGGCGGGCCTACATGTTTTCACACAAAATGAATTAGTAGTGCGCGTTCTTTTTTTCTTTTCTTTTCTTTTTTTCCACAAATAAATACTACGTCGGTATTTTATTATATAGTATAATAGTATAAATTTTCATAGATATAAATATATATCATTAATTTTCTTTTCTTTTCGCCTCATCATGTCAGTTTATTTTTTTCCTCAAAAAAAAATGTCGTTTTATTTTTAGTTTACTTGAAAAACAGATTTTATTTTTAATATATTCTATACGTAATATGTATATATATATATATATACACATTTTTTTTTAGTTTTTTTTCTAAAGACTAATGTTCTGATACACGATTCTTTTTTCTTTTTCTTTTTTATCGTAACTACCTAAATTTTAATCTATGCTATTGGCTATATTTTATAATAATAAATTAACTATTAAAGTCTTATAATTCAACTTATTCGTAACGAGACATTCAGGATTCAAATGTTTTATTTTCAAGTATCAAATAAAAAAATAAAAAACAATTAAAATTATATAAGTATTGTGTTGTAACAGTCAATAGTAGAAACTTAAAATATTACATATTATAAAGAATACTAAGTATGATATGTTAAGTATCTTACATATTACAAAGAATGCTAAAATATTACATATTGTGTGCATGGTCATTATTTTATGTAATTTATGATACATAAAGAAAAATGGAAAGAAAAGTGTTGTGTGCCATAGTCATTCATTTAATAAAAATAAATTTCATCCTATAAGCCTCATTTCATTAAAAAAAACCACAAAAAAATTACTTCTTTAACTTACTAATGTGTTTCATACGCATGCCAAAAGCTAATAATAAAAATATTAATCCTTTTTTTTTGCTGAATAATAAAAATATATAACCTTAATAAGTGCATTTGGACATTCGATTAGGCCACAAATGAATTATAAAAGTCATTGATTTTACTTTGGACTTAATAGCAATTAGTTGCCTAGGAACTTGTGGCATAAAAGGTTGTTTAAAACGCATGCTTGTTGGTTTTGTTTTTTATTTTACAAATTATAATAAATTAAATAAGGTTTTTTTCTCATAAGTATTTGGTTGTTTGTGATTTTGGAGAACTTGGCCAAAAGAAAGGGGTGCAACACGAGAACTTTTCAGGAGGTCACCTATCATAATACTACTCTCGCATAAACACGCTTAATTTTTTTTATCATTTATTCTTAAAAATTTTCTAAAAATAGTTTATAATCTAATTCTCCTAAATCATTGGTTAACATTTCCCTTGATTATAACTAAAAAGTAATTTAAAAGATGCAACAAATCTTACAATTTTTTAAAATATTTATTGAGGTGAAAAATTATAATTAGAACACCATCACTTTCAAAAAACTATTAATGATTGTACACCAATTATAGAATGGTTATGTAAAATTAGTTGTATCCTTAAACTTATTGAAGCAAAAAAAAATCAACTCCAACCACGCTTGTCTAAGTTATAAATTAACTTTTTAAAAGAATCAGTTAATTATAGTATTTTAAAATGCCATTTCATTTTAAATATAGATTTTCTTTTATTTAGTTTATTTTCATGCCAAATAAATCGTTCCAAATGAATACCTTATTAATTAAATGTTAATATTAGTAAGATAAAAATGGAAAAGAAAAAAAATCACATAGAATTTAAAGTAAAATTATAGAAGATGCAAAAGGTAAAAAGAAAATGTTAAATTTATTTGAAAATCTGTATAAATAAATGAGGAGGCAAAACCGATATAAATATAAGAAAAAAAAATTTGCTTTCATCTCTTCTTGTTTATATTTATTTTGTATCTAAATGTCTCAATATATTTCAAACCAAAAGTGATTGGACACAATATTAGTAATTTTTGAGGTTATTATGTACTTTTATTTGAAAAAAAAAAATGTAGGTTTTACTTACATTCAAATTAAAATAAATAATTCAAAAACTACTATTTTTTTGTATTTCAAATGAGGATGGAGTAAATGATCTTTCCTCAAAAAAGATAAATTGTGAAAAATGTGTGCTTCATGCCTTAATCTAAGGAGGAAATTAACTAGTGCCTAAACTTAAATCATGCCATGTACACTCTGTCGGCCTTAGCCACACGATTCTGAAAGCATTGTGAATTCAACTTAAGAATTAGAGAAACTCAAACCGATGTCACACCAAAAATCAAAGCTAAATATAATCATTGATTTACCAATTAATCTAATTAAACCAATGCGTAACTAAAATTAAAGTAATATTATTTTCTTACAAATACTAATTTGATCCTCCAATTATACAAGAAAGTTTAATTTGGTCATTGTTAATTAATAGTGCCAAATTTAGTCCCTTAAGAACAAATTATGCTGATTTTTTTTTTTTTTTATATACAAGATAGAATTTCTACTCTAACCTAATCTAAGTATATATGTGTGTGAAACTCCCTCCTGAACATTTGAACATTGACTCTTACCTCCTCCACTTCACAAGCATTTATACTTATGAAGTGATTACCGCACCAAATGTGCGCAGTGATTATGCTGATTTAGTCCCTAAAACTTAAAAAAAAAAAAAAAAAAAAAAACACACACACACACACAATCAATTTAAATTCTTATCAATGAGTTACTCTTATGTTCCAAATACAAAGTTAAAAAAAATGGAGTACAAGCTAAAATTTATTGTAGAAAATAATAAATATAAAAAACTTTTAAACATCATTTTATTAACTAATAATTTGTTAAGCTTTTCACAGACCAAGACCTAATAATAATGAATGACTTGTTTTTTGAGAGTGAGGGAATAATAAAAGTTTACATTAGCTGTTGGACAATGAAAATTAAAAATATGACCCATTATTTTATTTGTAAAACATTATATTATTATTATTATTATTCCTTAGATCTTCTAGGACTTTTTCTTTGTAAAATATTACCAAATGGAATCAATGATGGAGTCACCGTATGACTTATGCCATGTCACGGAGGAAACGTGAGAGAGAGAGACAAAATACTGTCCACTTTGGTTTCTAAAAAGAACCCCGTCAAAGCTTCCAGTTCCTCTCCTTTTCTGCCACCTGGTCTTTATTGGAGAGAGACGTTTGCACCGAAACTACTAGAATAGCCTTCCTTGACCCCTCATATTTCCGCCGAGCCAATGTGAAGAAAATGAAGGATTAAAGTTAATCGGACGGTCAAGATTGAGTAATAGTATTAGCTGAGGAAAGCTTCTTTTTTGAGCAAATAGTTAATGGGTGCACTAAAAGCATGGGTTTAGTGATTAGTAAACTTTATTAGAAATTTTTTGTAGAAAAATAAATATTAAAACTTTTAAAAAATGATTTATTAAGAAGAGACAAGTTAAGTTATGATATTTCTCAGTGAAAACTTTTCTAAAAATGTTTATTAACTAGAGTTTTTTATATATATATAAAATAGAAATTATACTCTATTATAATTTAAGTATAAATGTATGTGAAGTTACCTCTTGAAAGTTGAAACCCGGCCCTTACCTCCCACAATCCACAAACATTTATACTTGTAGAGTAACTATCACACCAAAAATACACGGTGGTGCTACTAGAGTTTTTATTAATGTATGTCTCTAGAACATACACTAATAAACATTTTATAGAAAAAAAAAAAGTGACTAACTTTTTTTTTTGTAGTTTTTTTAATTTCCCATAACCAAATCCTATTAACAATTGTTCCAAGGCATCTCTAAACATGACCTAATTAATAAGGGAAATGTTAATGAATACTCTAAGGATATTGATTTAGAAACTATTTTGGAAACATTTTATAAGAAATGATAAAAGAATTAATTTTCTAACCATTTTTAATATTTTTTATAAAAGTGGTATTAAACTTTTTCAATGTTTTATTAACATCTGTTCTGAATCCTGAGGCACTTATTAACTTTACTTTTTTTTAAGAATACTAAGAGTGTGTTGATAATGAGTGTTTAAACAATAATTTTTAATATTTTAACACTCTAAATATAATTTACAATATTTTTTAATCCACGCGTATTTTTACCTTCCTTAAGTAACCAAATGAGCTTTAATACCAAGAGGGAAGAATAAGCTAGTTAACAAAACGTTTTTTTAATTTTTCTTTGTCAACATCAAACACGTGAAGAAGAAGCTGAGACGAGGAAAGGTCGGGGTGGGTGAGTAGGGGAAATGTAGAAAGTCTAGGAAATCACATCTGTTGACGAAAGTGGCAACGTCACGTCAGGGCCGTCACGTGGAGTGGAAATGGAGAGGAAAGAGGCGGCGGAGGGTTGATCTTTACGTTTCTTCTTTTTTTTGATTCGCTTTACATTACTTCTTATATGTTCTGGAAGCCGTGACTAGCCCAATGATATCTCAGCTCAGGTATTATTATTTTAATTCTTATTATAAAATAATAAATAATTGTTATAATTATTATATTTTTTTTAATGAGAGAGTCCTATCTAAGTCAAGGGTTCTATGATTAGTCCAAAGACGTACGTCACTATGTGAGGCAGTGCTTTCTCAAAAAAAAAATGTGAGGCAGTGAGTGTTTGTTCTTGCTTTACTATTAGCTTTTGATGAACTCTATTAATTTTTTATTTCCCAATTGGTTAAATTTAGTGGCAACTATGAGCTATCTTCGCAACTATGCGCTGTGAGTCACAGACTGTGTTGCGTGTTTCACTTTCGGTTCACAGGGAATGTGCTGTATTCAATGAACTCTTTTTTAGGTTTTCCACAAGTTCCACATGTTGGGTTCTTTTTTCTCTACTACAATTTGCTACAAATTTGAGGTGGCTATAATTTCAAATTTTCAACGCCCATATTTTCAACATTTTTTAATTTTTATTCAACTTTATTTCTTTTAGTATGGACTATTGGAGACAGTAGTCAGAAATGTTCGCTTGGGGTTGAGTTATAGTGTTGGGACAATAATTATAATTCATAAATTTATTAAAAATTTCACTATTATTTTAAACATTATCAACTCATTATTGTTCATATTATTAAAATTTCTTATATTTTAATTTTTTAACGAGTTATTTGGCAACTAATTTCAAATCCCAAAAAATAACTTAAAAAATCTAACTATATACTAATTGGAAGAGAAATGTAATATTAATATACCATCATATAACTATAGAAAAAAAAATACAACCTTAATAAACAAAGAATATTCTTAAAAATCTAAACACCAATACATAGTTTGATGATTTTGTTTGACTGTGTTGAGAATATTGGGATGAGATGAGTTGATAAGAAATAAACAATGGGTTGGCAGCTCTATAGAGGAAAACAAGCAAAAACACTTGTAGGCTGTAGTTTCCCTGACAGTCAGATTGAAGGGGGAAAAGTAAAATTATATTTTGAAATGATTAATGGGTTGAGAGAGTAGTTATTGACCTTGGATTAATTATAAATGTTTGAACAACTGAAAAGGCCAAGTATTATTTTATTTGAGAACAAGTTTATTTAAGTTGTTGGACTAGTATAACTTTAAGGAACAAATGAGAGGTTAGTTATAATTTTTAAGTATGTCTATATCATTTTGCCATGTATGCCTATTGGAGAAATTTTAAATTTTGGGGGGGGGGGCCTAGGAGCTATGTGGCTCCGCCCCTGATTGGAGACAATGATTTCCTATTCAAGAAGTGCTTGATGTTAAAGTTCAACCAATGTTTGAATGGGTCACAAAGATGAATATATTCTTGGTCTTAGTAGACTTGTTTTAATTGGAGAGTTCACGGAGGATTGGGAACAAATATAATAAGTAACTATAATAGAAGAGAATGTAATGGGGGTATACAAATGGGAAAAAAAATAAAGTAGAAATTTTTTGTTAGTGGATAGTGTTTTAAAGGTTATGAATGAATAGGAAGGTGAAAGAAGAGACTTTGCTTGGAAGTATCCAAGAATGAATAGTAAAATAAACATTTTATAACAGCGTAACATTATTATTATGCCTCTTATTTGATAATACTAAGCCATTGTATATTATTACATTTCTCATATCTATAAACTAATTTATTTTATAAATTTGTTGTTATCTTCTTTAAGATCGTTAATGAGTTTTGAAAGTTCATGTTTTCAATGTCATCATTAAAATATTTCTATTTTTTAGTTTGGTTTTTTGTAAGTTATAGACAATGTTAAACTATATTAGTTTAAATTAATCAGAACTTATTGTTTTTTTAAATAAATCATTATGGAAAACTAAACAAATTATAATCAAATTAGGTCTGATCTTCACTAAATAAATTTAATGAAATTAGGTAACTTCCTTCTACAAAATTTTAATTTGCATTCTATTTATCAATACTTATAAAATTACAACATGTATCATATATACATATTTTTATCAAACTTTCTCGTGTATGTTGTACGAGTTAGTAATCGGCTATTATTTGTACTATTATTAGAGAATGACTAGATATTATTTGTATTAATTACTAAATGTAAATGAGAAAGGTGGGACAAATGCAAGAGAGATTGATGTATTAAATGAAATTTGTAAAATATTAGGGATGTTATAGGGATTTCATTCAAAGTTTTACTAAACTCTATTCATTATTTCCAATTTCTCTCAAATTTGAGAATGAATATTAGATTTTTGAGAGAAAAATAAAGAAATGAATGTTTTGTCATACCTATTTTATTGCCACTTACTTAGACTCTGTTAGATTTAAAATGATGAAAATGTGGAAAGTAAAAAAATAAATATTTGTATTTTCCACCACGTCATTTGGTTTGGAATAATGAAAAGTTAATGGATAGAAAATTAAACACTATTATGCCATTGTAATCAGTAGTGAGACTATGCAAAAAGTATGAGTAATTTTGTACTTTTTTTTGTTCTTAACTTTTTTTTCATCTTTTATTCTGAAGGAAAAGTTAATGGTATTATAAAATTTACCACATAAATTACAAATGTACTAATGAATGTGATTGATGAAGCTCCACCCGTTCAGAAAAATAGTTGTGAGTTGTATTAGGGATAAGTGATGCATAGTTTCTATCATCACCGTCCAATCGTTTTTGTGAGATGGTTGTGTTCTACACAAACTAAATATAGGAGTATAGCCGTATAGGCGAGTATCTATTGGCCAATACACTAGGCTGTGGCTAATAAACAAGACAAGCATCATAAAACGACTGTCGTTTATTTTCTAGAGGATCGTGGCATCGTGTAAGCCATGAATCCCCATAAGCATTCCTTGTAGTGCTGCAAATATCAAAATACCAATAAAAACCCATGACAAAGACAGAGCGCTGTGTCATCAGTGATTTATGATACTACTGCAGCTAGCTAGCGCCGCATATATAATGCACCATGTTAATTAACGTCACTGACTCACTGCAGCTGCGCTGTATTATGCTATGTGTTTAGTTACTGTGAAGATTCTTTTGTATTGTGGTGCACTGTCCGCAGAATCAAATCGCTTAATAGAGCATATAATGGGCTCCACCAACTATCTTCGTTCGCTTCAGTGACTTTGCAGCTCGTTCAATCCTCAGCCATTTATTTATAGCCCATTAGTGCGTATGATGTGACGAGAGAGAAAGAAGTGGGGGAAGAAAAGGGCTAGAGGATATTTTCTCTTTATTTATTTGGATTTTTTTTCTATGGAGACCGAAATGTATAAGTATAATACTACTGCATTCTCCATCACTACTTTTGAGTTTTGACAGTGAAAGAGAGATGAAGGGTGAGCATTTATGCAGAAATTAAATCTCATGTCTCTTACTTAATCATTAAAGACTTTATCAGTTGAGCTAACTAGAATTCCCAATCTAGTATATCATTTGAACTGTCATTTGAACGGTTTAAGAAGCATGATATTAGGTTAATTAACCTAAGGTTTAACCTTCACTCTCGTGTAATATTTTCCCCAAACTCTTATAGTTAGACACGGTCCACTCTCGTTAATATTTTCCCTAAACTCTTAGTTAGAGACTCGGTCCACTCTCCTTTCTTTCCATTGCAGGAAGACCCCGTCCTTTTCATTATATTATAGTCATGGTTATTCGGACAAGCTTTTGGTCATAAAAGGTTGCTGGTAGCTGGTCAAGAGTCTCCCTCCATCAATTGTGCAGCAATATATGAGTCTTATGACCACCTCATCAGTTCGTACAAAAAAGTAGTTGACCTATCATCTTTATTTCTATTAATTTTAAATGCTTACATCACATATAATGTTCAATAATCAATCCCAATATTTCCATTTGACAGTGGATATATGCTTACCAACTTATAGTTGATTGATGATAACGATCTTAGAGGAGCCAATTTATATCTATGCAAGAATTGCCACGTTAAAAAGTTTTAGTGATGGTATATCACACTACAAATAATGCTTCAAAAAGGCTTGTAGCTCAACCGCCTAATATCATAAGATATTTCTAACATATTAAGGCTGTTTGATACGTGTTGTACAGTAACATGTGTTTAAAGTGGTATACTAAATGGACTCTTAGTTTATTGAATATGATTAGATGCAAAATGTCATGTCATTTAATGACATATTACTAAATACAATTTTAGATCATATTAATTTAAATTATAAAAATAGATCTGATGGGACTGACGAAGTGAAACATAGACGAGGTGGTCTCATAGACGAACCTAACCCGTTATCGTCATCATTAGAGGAAGAGTTAATGTCATTAAATGCTGCCAATAAAGCCTCAACCGTTACAAGACCAGTTGGACGAACCAATGGGAAGACATTAACGCCCATTACTCATCTGAAGACGTTATCAGAAGAAACATTAATGCCCCAACGGATACAATCCCCAAGGGTATATAAAACCCTCTCAACACCAAAACAAAGTACACAAAAAAAAACAACATCACAACTTTAACTACTTTTATTCCTGATATTTCAACAATTGTCTTTTTCCGTACTGACTTTGCCATCGGAGGCGTTGTGGCAGGCACCGCACCGGTGACCCCCTCGAATAAGTTCTTGTTCATTCAAGGTTGTCAGGGTACTGCCGAATATCATCTGGACGAATCTCAGAGGAACCGACGAGATACTGCTTCATCAGTTTGGCGCCGTCTGTGGGAACGTTTTTCTCATACAACCAGAACGCGGTCCCTACCAGCTCCAGATGGAATCCAACCAGGACTCAACGGCCTTAGCACAGCAAGTCCGGAATCTTGCAGCCACCGTCGAAGAACTTACTAGACAGAACCAAGAGATGAGACAGAGGTTACAGCAAGAAGAGAACCGGTCAAGAGCTGTCCAAGAGGACGAAGGGGATAGCCATGGAAGAAGCGACCGACGAAGAACGGTAACCCCAGAGGAACAGCATTCCGACATCCTCCAAGAGATGAGAAAGGAGATGGACGAATTAAGAAATGCCATAAAAAAAAAAGACCGATTGAAGCCTAGACAAAATGGTCAGAGCGACAGACTCCCCTTTTACCATGGCAGTCCTAGAACGACAGGTGCCGGCGAAGTTTCGGTTGCCTCAGCTCGAGCCTTTTGACGGGCTCAAGGATCCCCAAGATCACCTCAACACCTTCAAGACGACCTTAGGCCTTCAACAGCCCCCCGATGAGATCATGTGTCGTTCTTTCCCCACTACGCTGAGGGGAGCTGGACGAGAGTGGTTCACAAGATTACCAACTTCGTCCATCGACAACTTTGAGCAGTTAAGTAATGCTTTCCTGCGCCATTTTGTCGGGGGGCAACGCCCTAAGAGACCAGCGGATCACCTACTCACTATTAAGCAAGGAGAGAGGGAGACCTTGCGGTCGTACGTAAAACGCTTCACTCGAGAGACCCTGGAGGTGGACGACGCAGACGATAAGGTCCAGCTAACAACATTTAAAGCAGGGCTTAAGTCTAGAGAATTCATAGTCTCGTTGGCAAAGAATCCGCAGCGGACAATGGCAGAGATGTTATTAAAGGCCCAAAAGTACATGAATGCTGAGGACGCACTGGCGGCCATCATAGATGAAGGGAAGCTGAAGATGAAGGAAGACGAACGCAGGGGACAGAAAAGGGAGCGCCCAAACCACCGGGGAGGTGACATCGACAGACGAAAAGACGAGAAAGCTCTACGACTGGTAAAATTCACACCTCTAATTATGCCTGTTGACAAAATTTTGACACAGATCCAGGATTAACACCACTTAAAGTGGCCGAGGCCCTTGCACTCGCCACCAAATGTGCGGGACAAAAGCAAGTACTGCCGATTTCACAAGGATCACGGCCATTACACAGAAGATTGCCGAGATCTGAAAGGACAGATAGACGAATTGATACGGAAAGGAAAACTTCAGAAGTACGTAAAGAAGGGGGACTCCAGCAGGTTCAGGGAGGACGACACGATCCAACGAGAGCCCTCGTCCAAGAATGAGAGTTGTCAATCTCAACCACAAGAGGTGATCGGGGAGATAAGCACGATAACAGGAGGACCTTTCATGGGAGGATCATACAAGTCCCTTAAGAAAGCATGCCAGAGACAAGTAAACAGTGTCCACATGGAACCCCAATTGAAACAAAGACGGACGAACCAGGATATATTCTTCAGCAAAGAAGACGCATGGGGAGTCAGGTAGCCCCATAACGACCCCCTGGTGATAGCACTCACAATAGAAGGGTTCAACACTAAGAGGATCCTCGTCGACAACTGTAGCTCTGCAGACATCATGTACCTATCGGCCTTCCAACAGTTGAAACTAGGTCCTCGTAGGTTGCGCCCGTTTGAGTCCCCCCTCGTCAGCTTTAGCGGGGACAGAGTATATCCCAATGGCATTGTGACACTAAAAGTCACAATAGGCACTTACCCGAAGCAGCAGACCCGTCATCTGGACTTCTTGGTGGTAGATTGCCCCTCTTCATACAATGTGATCATTGGGAGACCCACACTCAACCGGTGGAAGGCAGCAACGTCCACCTACTGCCTGAAGATAAAATTCCCAACCGAAGACAGAGTCAGTGAGGTAAAAGGAGACCAAGTTTTGGCCAGAGAATGCTACTAGGCCGTATTGGCTGCAGGAGAAAACCACACGTGGACGATCGAGGGAGAAAAGAAGACAACATAGAAGCCCTGGAAACGGTGGAACTTGTTGAAGGGGAAAACTCGAAAGTGACGAGGATAGGTACGACCATAAGCCCCGAGATGAGGAATGAACTCGTCCGTTTCCTTAAAGGAAATTTGGACATATTTGCATGGAGTCACGAAGATATGTCGGGTATACCATGCCAGGTAATCCAGCACGAATTGAAGACCGATCCCGAGAAAAAACCCGTCCAGCAGAAACGGCGGGTATTTGCCCCCGAACGAAACCAAGCAATTACGGAAGAAGTTAACAGATTGTTGCAGGCAGGCTTCATCCCAGAAGTTTACTATCCTGAATGGCTGGCCAACGTCGTGCTAGTGAAGAAAGCAAATGGAAAGTGGAGAATGTGTGTGGACTTCACGGACCTAAACAAGGCTTGCCCGAAGGATAGTTTTCCCCTGCCGAGGATAGATCAGTTGGTAGACTCTACGGCCGGACATAAGTTACTGACATTCATGGATGCATTTTCAGGTTACAACCAGATAAAGATGGCTGAGGGAGATCAGGAAAAAAACTGTTTTCATCACAAGCCAAGGACTCTACTGCTACAAGGTAATGCCCTTCGGACTGAAGAACGCAGGAGCAACGTACCAAAGATTGGTAAACAAGATGTTTAGCAAGCAAATTGGGAGAAATATGGAGGTATATGTGGACGATATGCTCGTCAAAAGCAAGGAAGAGTTAACTCACCTGGACGACCTGGGAGAGACATTTAACACCCTCCGAAAATACCAGATGAAGCTCAATCCTAATAAGTGTGTGTTTGGGGTAGTTTCAGGAAAGTTCTTAGGGTTTATGGTATCCCAAAGGGGGATAGAAGCAAATCCAGAGAAGGTCCAAGCAATACTAAACATGGCATCACCCCAGACTGTCAAGGAGGTGCAAAAGCTCACAGGAAGGATAGCTGCACTCAACAAGTTCGTCTCTAAAACAACGGACAAATGTCTCCCATTCTTCAAAACATTGAAGCAAGCTTTTGCTTGGACCGACGAATGTGAAGCAGCCTTTCAGGAGCTCAAGCGTTACCTCAGTAGCCCGCCCATCTTGAGTCCCTCAAAACTGGGGGAAAACCTTTATTTGTACCTGGCGGCATCAGCCACGGCCGTTAGTGCGGCCTTGATTAGAGAGGAAGATAAGAAGCAGCTCCTAGTTTACTATGTCAGTCAAGCCTTCCAAGGAGCAGAGGCCAGGTATCCCAAGATCGAGAAGATCGTTTTCGCCCTAATAATGGCTTCACGAAAGCTATGACCATACTTCGAAGCACATCCTATCCTTGTAATGACGGACCAACCTATCAGAAAATCCATGAACAAGCCTGAAGCAGCGGGGAAAATGGTCCAGTGGGCAGTTGAACTCAGCCAGTTCGACATCGAATACCGTCCCAGGACGGCAATCAAGGCACAAGCTCTGGCAGACTTCATAGCCGAATTCACCCTTCTAGAAGATGACAACAACAAAAAAGAAATGGAACGGTGGACGATCCAGACCGACGGGTCGTCAACCCAAAAGAGGGGAGGAGTAGGGGTCATTATAAACACCCCCGACGGAGAAAAACTCCAATATGGAGTCCAATTAAAATTCCCCGCGACCAACAATGAGCCTGAGTACGAAGGCATACTGACAGGACGAAGACTTGGCAAAGCCCTCGGGATTAAGAACCTGCTTATTCAGAGTGATTCGAAGTTGGCAATAAGGCAGATCCGGGAAGAATATGAGGCGAAAGAAGAGAGGATGTAGAAGTACCTCAAGCTGATTAAATATTTAGCCTGTGGATTCGACAAGTTGAATTTTGTTCGGATCCCGAGAGACTAGAATGCGGAGGCAGACGAGGTCGCCAAAAAGGCCTCGTCAAACGAAGAACCAACGAACAACGAAATTCTAATGGAGATTCAGAAACACCCTAGCATCGAGGAAGTCTCGGTACTCTCCGTCTAGAACAGAGGTGGTTGGATGGAACCGATCGTCTCATATCTCCAAGACGGGATTCTCTCTCGTGACTCAGCGGAAGCTAGGAAGATTAAAGCGAGGGCGGCTAGGTTTACAATTTTGAACGATACCTTATACAAAAGAGGGTTTTCCCTACCTTATCTGAAGTGCCTCGACGAGGAAGAAGCCAAGTATGTCCTTCACGAAATCCACGAAGGGATTTGTGGAGACCATGCCGGGCCTAGATCCCTGATAAGTAAAGTTGTCCGCACAGGATACTTCTAGCCAACCATGCAGGCAGACGCCACGGAGCTCGTCAAGAGGTTCGACAAGTGTCAGAGGTTCGAGAATGTCCAGAGGTTGCCAGCGGAAAAGATGACGACGATTACCTCCCCGTGGCTGTTCGCACAATGGGGAATTGATATCGTTGGCCCATTACCCCAAGGAAGAGGACAGGTAAGGTTCTTGCTCGTCGCTATCGACTACTTCACTAAATGGGTTGAAGCGGAAGCAATGGCAACAATCACAGACGCACGAATCCGCAGCTTCGTGTGGAGGAATATAGTTTGCAGGTTCGGGATTTCGTGAACAATTATTTCAGACAATGGCCGACAGTTCGACAGCCAGGGATTTAGGGATTTCTGCTCGGGGCTAGGCATCAAGAATAAATTCTCGTCACCTAGACACCCGCAGTCAAACAGACAAACAGAAGTGACTAATCGAACCCTGCTCAGGATCGTCAAAGCCCGGCTAGACGAAGCTAAGGGCGCATGGCCGGAAGAATTGCCCAATGTCTTGTGGGCCTACAGAATGACTGCAAGAACCCAACGGGAGAAACACCTTTCAGGCTCACTTATGGCACCGAAGCTGTGATTCCCGTCGAAGTAGGTATGTCCAGCATCAGGCGAGAAGTATTTCATGAGGAGGACAACGACGACTAGATTCGAATCAATCTGGATTGCTTAGACGAAGTTAGGGATAAGGCCTCGGACGTGACAAAGAAATACTAACAGAAGATGAATGAATACTATAACAAAAGGGTCAAGCTTAGAAGACTAGGAATTGGCAACCTCGTCCTACGTAAGGTGACTACTGCAACCAAAAACTCCGCCCGCGGGAAGCTCAGCCCCACGTGGGAAGGACCTTATAGGGTCGTGCACTACTCCCGACATGGTAGCTATCATTTGGAAACCCTAGACGGACAAAAACTCCCGCGACCCTGGAACATAGAGCATTTGAAGAAGTACCACCAACAGATGTAAATCAAGAGTGTACCAATTCCTCAAAATTAAATGAAATAATGATTCAAATAATATGTTCATACAGGTACCATCAATAGAAAGTCCCGAAGGTCCGCTACCAAAAAAAAAAAAAAAAAATCTAAAGTAATAAGATTCCGAATAGACGGATGTACATTATTGACGAAGACAAAAGCAAAGAACTTTTGTCTAAGTAATAAGATTCCGCATAGACGGATGTACATTACTGACGAAGACAAAAGCAAAGAACTTTTGTCTAAGTAATAAGATTCCGCATAGATGGATGTACATTACTGACGAAGACAAAAGCAAAGAACTTTTGTCTAAGTAATAAGATTTCACATAGACGGATGTACATTACTGACGAATACAAAAGCAAAGAACTTTTGTCTAAGTAATAAGATTCCGCGTAGACGGATGTACATTATTAACGAATACAAAAGCAAAGAAATTTTGTCTAAGTAATAAGATTCCGTGTAGACGGATGTACATTACTGACGAATACAAAAGCAAAGAACTTTTGTCTAAGTAATAAGATTCCGCGTAGACGGATGTACATTACTGACGAATACAAAAGCAAAGAACTTTTGTCTAAGTAATAAGATTTCGCGTAGACGGATGTACATTACTGACGAAAACAAAAGCAAAGAACTTTTGTCTAAGTAATAATGTTCCACATAGACAGATGTACATTACTGACGAAGACAAAAGCAAAAAAAAAAAAAAAAAAAAAAAACGCTTAATTACAGAAGAAGGCTTAAGTAATAACGTTCCCATCAAATGAGCGAACATTACTGACGGATACAAAAAAAAAAAAATTATACAGCGGAACATGTGAAAGTAGATATGATATTATAAAAGCCTAAAAACCAAAGGCCATTGTTTGTACGAAAAACAAAAGAGAACCCCATAAACATTGGGCTAAAAATACACATAGAAACCTTTAAAATGTTCTGGAAAGCAAGCCTTACGACATAGGGCACAAAAAAAAAGAAAAAAAGAGGAAGATAATTTTTTACTGGTCAAAAACAGGTTCAAGTGTCCGGATCAACATCGTCTTCAGCTGGGACTTCAGGAGCAGGAGCTTCGACGACTGGAACATCAACAGCAGGAAGGCCTTCAGGAGCGTCAGCAGCCGCGGCTTGAGCAGCCTCGTCAGCTGAGATTTCCCTGTCTACCTCCTCCATATCCAATGTCTCCAGGTCGATCCCAGAAGGGTGCTTGAGGCAGTACCTCCTTAAAAGCTTGAACCCTTTGAAGTACCAGCTGAAGAGTACAGAGTTGTACTCCTCCGTCTGCTGGAAACCTTTAATCGCTCTGGAGGCGACGACCTTGATCTTTTCCTTCGCAGCTGCCAGCTCCCCGTCTTTTTCAAGCTCGAGATGCTGCTCTACCTTCAGCTCGTCATTTAGCTTCCTAGCTTCCTCCTTGGCTTGTTGGGCGCCCTCCATCGAAGCAATTAGCTCCCTCTTCAGCTTTGAATTCTCCATCTCCAAGACCTTGATCCGGGATAGCGAAGACTCAACCTTAACCTCCTGAGCAAGATACTCAGACGAGAGGTGAACAGTCTCCCCCAGCACCTAAATATATATATATATATATATATATATATACATGTTAGTTTATACACGGCGACATTTAGCTCAAAACAAACCAGCGTAAAGGACAAGACATGTATGTTACCTGGACAAGCTTCTGGAGATGACGACCCATTAATTCACTTGTGGGCATGCCCGAGAACACCTTTAGGTCTTCTGCAGTCACGACTCCACGAGCCCGGTCCATCGCCAACTTCTCGTCATCCCAAATGGTCGACGAAGAAGTAGCCTTCTTCCCCCTCTCCGCTGTACGAGGCCTCTTCGAAGCAGGGGTCGGGATCTCCTCTATTGAAGTAGCCGGCGAGGCCGTCCTCGTAGTGTCGGCACCCGAAACCACGGGGGTAGGCGAAGTAATCGGTGTGACGGAGGAAACTTTCCCTTTCATCCGGACCACTTTCTTCCCTATGTTGGACAAAGGTTCGTCCTTCCTGGATCGCATCTTCTCGTACATACCCTTATTAAATTTAGTCGTCATCTCTGCGAGAGAAGAAAGTATTGTAAAAGAACAGAGCAAATAAATACGAATGTAGATCTGACGAACCCAAACACTTACTCTTCTTCCCTTCAATATCGAGACTCCGGAGGACGAAGGGAGATGGATCGGGCCTAAATTGTAAAAAGCGAGCGTCCGAGGATCTACCAAGTCGTCCCAGTTTTCGATAGACTGAGCATACACAATGGCTGCCTCGACACGCTCCTTGTACCTGCTTTTTAGTTTCGGTCTCCTTTTGACCGCAAAAAAAAAAAAAAAAAAAAAGAGGGAGAAATTAGCAACGATAACATCGGATTCAACAAGGAAAGGAAAGGAAAGGATGCTGACGCACCTAAAGTCGGGGTTCCCCACCGACGAAGCAATCGGGGGATATCTCCCCAATCCTGGTTAGAGGGGGTCTCAAAGTCGTCCCCTGACACAAACACAAATCTGGACTTCCAGTATCTGAAGGACGAGGGTAAGCCCTTGACGATTCTGGTTCTTCTCTCCCAAGGTACTAGCTCATAATACCCATACTCCTTCGACTCTTTCAAACGGTACAAATAAACAAGCTGGTTTACCTTGATCATATCCCCATTACCAGCCAACCATATCTCCATACAGTTGACTACTATCCTCCACGAATTGGGCATGAGCTGCCCAGGAGCAATACCCAAATAAGCTAAAAGCTCCATTACAAACGGGTGAATAGGAAGCCTTAACCCACAGGTAAAAGCGGCATCATAGAAGCACACTTCACCGGGGAAAAACTGACAAGCCCTCTCCTCGTCAGTAGGCCGACGAACCCGAACTCGCTCCGGGAACTGAAACCTATCCCTAAACCTACCCACGACATCGGAATCTAGCCCACACGCCTCCACGAGGGCATGGAAAGCCTTAATTTCTCTAAAAGACGACGCGGCAGTATCCCCCTCCATAAGATCACCACTAGACGATAACCCCGTCTCTAGATCACTAGACCTAACTTCAGACATCGGCCGTTGTTCCTTCACCAAACCCTCAAACCAATCGACTAACCGGCGAAGCAGGGGAAACAAATCGCCTAAAACAATGCCTAAGCTACTACCCGCAAAAACGAAACCCTCCAAATTGGGAAAAACACCTAAGGACCCTCCTAAACGAGCGAAAAGAAAGGAAATCGAAGGGCAAGTTTCTCTAACTTCTAAGCTACCGACCATGGACACCCAGACAAAGCACAGGTAAATAGGAAAGTACTGGAAAAAAAAAAACAACAAGCAAAAACCAAAAGGAAAAGGGAATCAAACGCTTGCGAAGAAGAAAAAAAGAGGAAAGAGAAATGGAATAGGAAACATACCTCAAAGAGAAGAGACAAGAAGCCCAACGTGCACCAGCTCAGAGAGAAATGAAGAAATAGGTGAGAGAGAAATAGCTAAGACAAACTGAGAATTAGAAAAATGCAAGGTAAAGCAAGGGAGAAGAAATTTAAAAACCAAATGGAGGTGAAACCGAAAATCGGCGGGAAACCCAAGGGACATAATTCTCCGCCAACCACATCATGCCACGTGGCCACAACCCACGTAACGCCGCCACCACGCATTCAATGCGGCACAGAAGCCCAAGAGCCAAAAAAAAACTGTTCGGTTTCCACAATCGTCACTGACGACCGTGAAACCCGGGGGGCATCTGATGAGACTGACGAAGTGAAACATAGACGAGGTGGCCTCACGGACGAACCTAACCCGTTATCGTCATCATCAGAGGAAGAGTTAATGTCATTGAATGCTGCCAATAAAGCCTCAACCGTTACAAGACCAGCTGGACGAACCAATGGGAAGGCATTAACGCCCATTACTCCCCTAAAGACGTTATTAGAAGAAACATTAATGCCCCAACGGATACAATCCCCAAGGGTATATAAAACCCTCTCAACACCAAAACAAGGTACACAAAAAAAACATCACAACTTTAACTACTTTTATTCCTGATATTTCAACAACTGTCTTTTTCCGTACTGACTTTGCCATCGGAGGCGTTGTGGCAGGCACCACACCGGTGACCCCTCGAATAAGTTCTTGTTCGTTCAAGGTTGTCAGGGTACTGCCGGATATCATCTGGACGAATCTCAGAGGAACCGACGAGATACTGTTTCATCAAGATCAATTTCAAATTGAGAGGGCTCTAATACTTGGTGTGTTGGGTGAAAGTGGCTTTTTTTTCATCGATATTGCTGCCGTGTTGACACAATCTTAAAAGTGGCCAGAGGTTGCAACCCAATATCATACATCAAATTTGTTGTTAGTTTATTGATAGATAACTACCACTTCATAATGGATGAAGAATATTCTTATGGGGTTCTGTTTGTTATTTTTTATTTTTTATTTTATCAATAATTTAATAGTTCAGTGATATTACTTTCTCTCAATGCTTAGGAGAGTTACGGTTCAAATCTAACCACCTTCACTATCATGCATACTCATAACACAATAAGATTTTATATATATCCATGGCTTTTTTTCATTGGTGCTGCCACGTTCACACGGTATTAAAGTGGCAAAAGTTTAAAGCCCAATATCATACCCATCCTGTGGATGACTTATTGATAGACAACTACCATAGTAACATCCATAATTGATGAAGATATATAGTTCAATAGTTAATGGGGGATTTTTTTTTTTTTTTTTTGAGAAATAGTTAACAAAGATTTAAATTATGAATATCCTAGTTAAAAAATCAATAGTTGAGTTAAAAAATTATTGGCATATTTTTATGAGCTTTTGTTTGTTAGTAATTATGTTTTATTTTTGCTAAGAGTTTTATAGTTCAATAGTTTCCATAAGAGTTGACATCCCACGTCATCCATCATTATAAGCACCAAAATACTATTAAAAATGTTTAATTAATGTGAATGACAATTGTCCATTTTTTTAATAGAAATAATAGAATCTCAATTTCTAGTGTATAATATATATATCAATTAATTTTTAATATATACAGAATTCAAATCTTAAATTTTTATTCAAGAATAAAAAAATTATACCAATTAAATTAACTGAAAATAATGTTAACGAGTGCACAATGGTATAGTTTAAGCATACATTGTATGGGGAGTGAAAAGACCCCGGTGGGTATATGGGTCTTTGGGCCATGCTAAGGAAGGCCGACCTGCTCCTAGGTCAAGAGTTTGTTAGTACTACGGGTCGACCCATATGCCGAGGATCCGAGGATTCATCCAAGGGGTGATTTTCCTCCTCGGACGGGTATAGGAGAGCCAGAGACTTCATTATAAAGGTTAAGGGACTACTTGGTGAAGACCAATGGTTAAAAGGGGTGAACCCTTGAATGCCCTAGAAGTACCGATATTTGAGAAATATCAAGGATAAAGGCTGCCACCTCCACATTAAAGACTCTGCACCTACCTTCCTGGCCGCATTAATGGGGAAGTAACCCCTGAACAGTGGAACGGAGACTTCTGGTCACTATCCAGAGGCACTAAGGAGAGAAATATCTAGAGGGAAGGAGGTGAGAACAACACGTGGACAAAATATCAGAAAGAGAAGTATTTAAGGGGGAACTTAGAACAATAGAAGGGGATCTTTTTGGGTAAAAAAAAAAGAAAGAAAGAGAAAAGAGAAATAATAGAAAAGGTGTTCTCGGCTTGCGTCCGAGGAGGTTTATTTGCAATAATTGTTTCTTGTTAACAAGTGTTTGTAGTTCTGAGATTGTTATCAAATCCTCAATACTTCTAACCTGGGTTTCCAGCCCACACTCTAGAAATTTATATTGTTTAAGGCTCATTGGGCCTGAGCTCGTAACTGTTCTTGGGGCCATGTGCAATTGTGCGCTTACAATTGGCGCCGTCTGTGGGGAACTTAGTCTAGAAGAAGTGGGGATAAGATGGCAGGCTTAGGTTCCCACCATGCAGAATCACAGGGATCACAACCAAAGGATCATTTCAAACGTCTTGAACGTCGAAAGGATCGTGAGGGAAGTGTCCATACAGAATACCCAGGCGCTAGCCATACTCATGGTGGGGGTAGCACCACTCACGAGGATGGTTCTAAATCCATGCAGAAGGAAATCAATCGTTTGAAGAAAAAGTTACGCCGTGCTAAACGTAGGTTTTCACCGTCCTCATCTAATCCTTCCTCAGAGGAGGATAGGGGAGGTGGCTACTGCTCAAGGTCGCGCTCCCCCACCAGTGCAACGTCCTCCGGTGAGGAGGACGACTAGCCAACTCGCAGACGTAAGAAGCTTCATTCTAGGGGCTTAGGCAACGATGCTATGAGTAGGACGTTGCACCAACTCTCCAAATCTCTGTTTGCATGGAGGATTGAGAAAGGAAGGCTTCCCAGGAGGTTTACCCAGCCCACTTTTACCATCTACAATGGCCGGACTGATCCGGTGGAGCATATGAGTCACTTTAACCAGAGGATGGCGATGTAGTCACACAACGAGACCTTGATGTGTAAAGTTTTCCCCTCTAGCTTGGGACCAGTGGCTATGAGGTGGTTCAATGACCTTAAATCGGGGTCTATAGGTTCATTTGGGGAGTTGACCAGGGCTTTTTGCTTCGCGATTCATTACGTGTAGCAGAGTCCCTCGGCCATTGGACTCGCTGCTATCCATAACCATGAAGGAGGGGGAGACGCTTAAAGCATACTCTGACCGGTACTGGGAGATGTTTAATGAAATAGATGGCGACTTTGATGAGGTGGCGCTTAACACCTTTAAGGTAGGTCTTCCTATTGATCACGACCTGAGAAAATCTTTGACAAAAAAGCCCGTCCGCAGCGTACGTCGCCTTATGGATCGTATTGATGAGTATAAGAAGGTAGAGGAAGACCAGCAGCAAGGAAAGGGAAATGAGAAAGTTATCCCGCAGGAGAGAAGGGATTTCAGGTCGGACAGGTACCACAACAACAAGCCGAGGAAAGATTACTTCGGGCAATCTGGCTCGGCAGCACCCCAGGTTGTAAACACTGTGTTCCGAGAACCAGTGCATCAACTACTGGAGAAGATTCGTAAGGAGCCCTTTTTCAGGTGGCCTAGTAAGATGGCCGGGGATCCCGCGAAGAGAAATCAAAACCTCTTTTGTCAGTACCATCAGGATGTGGGCCACACTACCGAGAACTGTCGGACCCTTTGGAACCACTTGGAGCAGCTTGTCAGTGAAGGAAAATTGAAGCAGCACTTGTGTCAACCTACTGGGCAGGGCAGTCAAGTTGGCTCAAACAACTAGAGAAACATTTATTCTCGACCGGCTTTGGGAACAATTAATGTTATCTTCGCTGCACCTGGTAGGACCGGTTCAGGTCCCACTAGGGTGATGGCAGTTTTCCACTCTCACGTCGAGGAGGCAGGCTGCAGGCCAAAGAGGTTGAAGGCCATTTTGCCCGTCTTGGGGTTCTCCGAGAAGGATAAGGCTGGTACCATTCAACCTCATGACGATGCTCTTGTGGTCACTCTTAGGATAGGGAATTATGATGTGAAGAGGGTGATGATAGATCAGGGCAGTGGTGCAGATATCATGTACCCTGATCTATTTACAGGGTTAAGGCTAAAGCTGGAGGATCTTACTCCCTATGTCTCGCCACTTATAAGCTTCGAAGGAAGAGCCGTTGTGCCGAGGGGACAGATCCGTTTGCCCGTTCAATCCGGATCAGAAATGGTGGAAGTGGATTTCATTTTCGTTGATGCGTACTCTCCATACACGGCCATCCTCGCTAGATCGTGGCTGCACGCTCTGGGAGCTGTCTCCTCTACCTTGCATGTTAAAGTTAAATTCCCCTCAGGGGAATGTGTTGAGGAAATCCTCGGCAGCCAATCAGCGGCCAGGCAATGCATATCGGCTGCAGTGCTGCATCAGTCAGAGGCCGAGTCTTCGGCTTTGATCACCAAAGACTTATAGCAGTTAACAACTCCTGATGCATCTGGAATGGTGACAGGAGAGGAGACATATTGTGAGGAGTTAGAGAAGTTTCCAGTGGCCGATGACCCAGAGAGGTTCTTCCAAGTCAGCATACTTTTGCCACTCTAAGAGAAGATGGAATTGTTGGAATTTCTGAAGAACAATATTGATGTTTTTGCGTGGGATCCTTATGAAGCTCCAGGCGTCAATCCGAGCTTCATTTGTCATCATTTAAATGTTAACCCAGCTATTGTTCCGAGAAGGCAGCCACCTCGGCGTTCTTCCAAAGAACACTCCGAGGCTGTGAAGGAGGAAGTGCTTAAACTCAAGAGGGCTGGAGCTATCAAAGAAGTTTTCTACCCCGAGTGGTGGGCCCATACAGTTGTTGTGAAAAAGAAGAATGGAACATGGAGGGTATGCGTGGACTTCACTGATCTGAACAAGGCCTGTCCCAAAAATTCATTCCCAATGCCACGTATTGATCAATTGGTGGATGCCACTGTCGGACATCCTCGGATGAGTTTTTTGGACGCCTTCCAGGGTTACCACCAGATTCCCTTGGCGTTGAAGGATCAGGAGAAGACTGCTTTCATTACTCTGACGGGGAATTATCACTATAAGGTCATGCCATTTAGTTTGAAGAATGCTGAGGCTACCTACCAAAGGATGATGACTAGAATGTTCGAACAGCAACTGGGTAAGACCGTTGAAGTATATGTGGATGATATGGTGGTGAAGAGCAAAATAATACCCTCACACGTGAGAGACCTGGCTGATACCTTTCAGGTGTTAAGAAAGTACAAGTTGCACCTTAACGCCTCAAAATGCTCTTTCAGCGTTGGGTCTGGAAAGTTTTTGGGGTACATGATCACTCATAGAGGCATAGAGGTAAACCCAACACAGGTTAAGGCTATTCAAGACTTGCAGCCTCTTCGGAACCCAAAGAAATCCAGAAATTAACCGGAATGATTGCCGCCTTGAACAGATTTATATCTCGGTCAGTTGACCGATGTCGTCCTTTCTTTCAGTTGTTGAACAAGTGGAAAGGGTTTCAATGGACCGAGGGCTGCGAGTTAGCTTTCCAACAGCTTAAGCGATATCTTTCTCGGCCACCCATTCTGTCTCGCCCGGAGGCACATGAGATTGTGTTTGCTTATTTGGTCGTGGCCGTCCACGTGGTCAGCCTTGTCCTCATAAGGGATGATAACGGTGTGCAAAGACCGGTGTATTACGTTAGTAAGTCTTTAAATGATGCCGAGATGCGTTATCTACCCTTGGAGAAAGCGCTTCTGGCCGTAGTTCATGCCACACGAAAGCTTCCTCATTATTTTCAGTCCCATACTGTGGTGGTTCTTACCCATTTGCCTCTCAAGGCAGTGCTGCGTAGCGCCGATTATTCGGGCAGGGTAGCAAAGTGAGGGACCATCCTGGGGGCTTTTGACGTTAAATACAAGCCTCGCACCTTTGTGAAGGGCCAGGTTCTCGCTGACTTAGTGGCAGAGTTTACAGAACCATTGCTGGAAGAAACTCTGGTAGAGGCGCGTGCCGATGAGAAATCAGTTGGTGTGATCACAGCTACAGTGCCTCCGACTTGGAAAGTGTATGTGGACGGGGTAGCTAATCAAAGAGGGTCAGGTGTTGGGCTTGTCTTGATGTCCCCTGAGGGAATTGTCTTCGAAAAATCTCTGAGATTGGCATTCTCGGCTACTAATAATGAAGTCGAGTATAAAGCAATTTTATTGGGAATGAGAATGGTACGCAGGATGGGTGGCAAGGAAATCCATGTGTTCTCGGACTCTTAGTTGGTGGTCGGCCAGGTCACGGGAACCATGGAGGCTAAAGATCCACGGATGCAGGAATATTTGGCCCAGGTCAGGCGTCAGCAAATTGAATTTGACTCATTCGTCTTAGCTCACATTTCTCGAAGCGGAAACACCCATGCAGACTCCTTAGCCACGCTGGCAACGTCTTCGACTCAAGGCTTGCCTAGGGTTATCCTCGTCGAGGATTTGCTAGAACCCTCTCTTACCGTTGTCAATGCACATCGCATTCATCTGATAAGGCCTAGACCTAGCTGGATGGACCCGATCGTATCTTTTCTTAAGAATGACATCCTTCCCGAAGACAAATCTGAAGCTGATAAGATACGTCGAAAAGCACCACGCTTTTGGTTGTCCGAGGATCAGAAACTGTATAAACGCTCCTTTTCAGGATCGTATTTGTTATATGTGCACCCTGACTCAACAGAAGGGCTTCTGGAAGAACTGCATGACGGGATTTACGGCAGCCACACTGGGGGAAGATCCTTAGCCCACAGAGCTCTGACTTAGGGTTATTGGTGGCCCAATATGCAAAGGGAGGCTCAAGACTACGCTAGGAAATGTGATCAATGCCAGAGGTTCGCCCCTAACATTCATCAACCTGAAGGAGTTCTTAACCCCCTTTCTAGTCCTTGGCCCTTCGCACAGTGGGGATTAGATATAGTTGGGCCATTTACGAGGGCAGCAGGTAACAAAAGATGGCTGCTTGTAGGAACAGATTACTTTACTAAATGGGTCGAGGCGGAGCCCTTGGCAAACATTAGAGACGTTGATTCCAAGAAGTTTGTGTGGAAGAACATTGTCACTAGATTTGGAATACCACATACACTTATATCAGACAATGGTGTTCAATTTGACAGCAAAGCTTTTAGGAGGTATTGCAGTAATATGGGCATCATAAACAGATATTCCACCCCAGCTTATCCTCAGGGAAATGGACAAGCCGAGGCCGTTAACAAGGTCATAGTCAGTGGGCTGAAGAAAAGGTTAGACGACGCGAAAGGCAGATGGGTGGAAAAACTCCCACATGTCCTGTGGACGTATCGGACCACACCACGTAGGTCCACTGGAGAAACACCATTCTCTATGACTTATGGAGCTGAGGCGGTGATACCCTTAGAATTTGGCTTTCCCACCCTGAAGACGAGTTCTTTTAATCCCGAGAGCAACAATGGACTCCTGGAGAAAGATCTTGACTTACTTGAAGAACGACACGAGGCAGCAATGGTCCAGATGGCTTATTATCAACAAAAACTTAAACGGGGATATGATGCCCATGTGAAGCTAAGGCCACTAGCGCCTGGGGATCTCGTATTAAGAAAGGTTGTGGGAAATTCAAGGAACCCAGCTTGGGGTAAGCTAGGACCAAACTGGGAAGGCCCCTATCGAATTGTTTCAGTAGCAGGTATAGGGTCGTATCGGCTAGCTGATCTAGATGAAAGAATTGTACCACGCCCATGGAATGTAAATAACCTGCGAATGTATTATTATTAATAAAGTGTGTTTTTGTTTGTAATCAGTTCAAAGTTGTAAATACCACAGAAGTTTCCAACTATTATCCATAAGAATCAAACAGAAACTTGGTTAAGTGTTGTCCTCGGACCACAAACCTTGTGGAAATTGATGTCTTGTCATTTGTTAAACAGAACCTTAGTTATGTCGGGTCCTCGGACCTCCTACTTTGGGAAAATTAACATTTGAAGTTACTGTTCTTAAGAATCAAACAGAAACTTGGTTAAGTGTGTCCTCGGACCACAAACCTTGTGGAAATGGATGTCTTGTCATTTGTTAAACAGAACCTTAGTTATGTCGGGTCCTCGGATCTCCTACTTTGGGAAAATTAACATTTGAAATTACTGTTCTTAAGAATCAAACAGAAACTTGGTTAAGTGTGTCCTCGGACCACAAACCTTGTGAAAATTGATGTCTTGTCATTTGTTAAACAGAACCTTAGTTATGCCGGATCCTCGGACCTCCTACTTTGGAAAAATTAACATTTGAAGTTACAGTTCTTAAGAATCAAACAAAAACTTGGTTAAGTGTGTTCTTGGACCACAAACCTTGTGGAAATTGATGTCTTGTCATTTGTTAAACAGAACCTTAGTTATGCCGGGTCCTCGGACCTCTTACTTTGGGAAAATTAACATTTGAAGTTACTGTTCTTAAGAATCAAACAGAAACCTGGTTAAGTGTTGTCCTCGGACCACAAACCTTGTGGAAATTGATGTCTTGTCATTTGTTAAACAGAACCTTAGTTATGCCGGGTCCTCGGACCTCCTACTTTGGGGAAATTAACATTTGAAGTTACTCTCCTTAAGAATCAAACTGAAAATTGGTTAAGTGTTGTCCTCGGACCACAAACTTGATCAAAATTAATTTCTTATTGTGTCTGTAAATTAGTGTCTTACCGTTCATTAACTCGGATCTTAAGTTTTATATCTGTAAGTGTTAAGCAAATTTATGTAAGGAATGGTCCTCGGATCTTACATCCTACTAAAAACAATACCACACATTATAAGAGTTTAATCGTTATATGAGGTCTCTTTCTTTTTAATACTAAAACATGCGCATAACTGCGTGGAGGTTATAATTGTGCAATCCTTGGAGTTAGATTTGTTTACTCTGACCTCTTTTAACTATGTACTAATGGGAATCTTTATGACAAATACAAAAAGAATAAAGTAAAGCAGATACAACATGAGTGAAAATCAAACAAAATTGTCCTTCATTAATCATTCAGATATACATTATATATTGAATTCCAATACAGAGAAAGAGAAGTCCTAAGCTAAGTCCTAAGCTTTTGGAGGGGGGTCTTGCTGAGAAGTGCTGGTTGCCTCGGTCTTCCTTAACTCCAACTCAAAGGGAGACAAAACTTGCTTTCCTTTGTCTGTTGCCTTTGTTGGAGGGACGTCGGACTCTATCTTTTGGCTCAGGACCTTCTCTGCATCCCCGCCCCCTTCCTTTTCTTTGTTGGAACTTGAAGGTTCTGTAGGATTAGGAATTAGCTTTGGGACCATGGAAGGAAGAGCAGGAAGAGTTGCCTCAGGGGTAGGAGCGACAGCAGGAGCCTCTTCAATCTCTTGTTTCTCTAGGGGAAGCCAAACATTCTCGGACTTCCTCAGCTCCGAGGCTAGAGGAACCCCTGCTACGTTTAGAGTTTCCCCCCAGACTTTCTGACAATACTCCCGGCACAAGGCCGCGAAGGCCTCTGTCAGCTGCTCCTCAGTGGCAGCTACCCCTTCCTCGTAACTCGCCTGCTTGGCAGCTTCCAAAGAGCGTTGGAATGTGCCAGCTTCCTCCTTCATTCGCGCAAGTTCCTTCTCCAAATCCGAGCGTTCCCTTTGGGCTTGGGAGAGCTCGTCATCTTTTTCACGAAGGAGCTTGCGCTGCCCTTCTATCTGGGTCTTCATGGTCTTTAGGTTCGCCTCGGCCCCATTCCTCTCTCTTTTTAGCTCAGCCACCTCAGAGGTAAGCTTCTCATTTTTAGCAAGGGCCGTGCCTAAGGACTTCTCAGTCTCCATCCTAATTTCAAGCTCTGTTCTGGCCTTCTTCCGAGTGTCTTCTATAAATTTCTCGGCCACGAAGACTTCTTGAACGGCCTGCAATAAAGTGTTAAAGAATTAAGTATAGTAGGATACTCATGAATAGTCCGATGCTGTGAAAAATAAATTTTTTATAAAAAGTTAAACTTACCAGGGCCAGATCCCTTTTTAGAGACAGGAACAACTGAGGTTGGCTCATTTTCTCCAGGGTCTCCATATCCTTCGGCAGCAGAAGGGGGCGTTCCAACACCTCCGCCAAGTGATGGGCATGGCCTTGTTGGACCTCCCTGATACTGGACTGGCAGGAGATAGGTGCGCCGTCCAGTCTTAAGTCAGGGGACCAGGTGGCCGGTGCTCGGCGCACCTCGGCCACGTCCCTGATTTCCCCGCTTTCAACTGAGCGGGCCCTACCTTTGCCTTTATCTAGCTTCTGCTGCTGAACGGGTGGCGGTTGTTGTCATGGTTTCTTTGGTTCCTTGCTGCCCGTCCCCTCGGCCTCCCCCTTTCTTTTCTTTTTGGGATCCTCTGCTGGAAGTTTTGGCTCGGCTGGAGGAGGGGGAGGTGGCAAAGATGGAAAAGCTTGGGACCCCCCCGTCTTTTTCTCAGCAACCTTCGCACCTCTCTTGGTTAGGAGACCCTGAAGCCTGTCCATATCCTCCTTGGATTCGTCTTCTGGGTGGGCAACAACTAACCCTGCAATTCCAGAGGCCTCGGTGGCTTCTTCTTCCTCGTCAGAAAGTACGACGAACTACTTCCCTCGAGGTCTTTCGGTGTCTTCAAGTTGGAACTGTTCTATCTCCTCGTATAGCGTGTGTGAAGAAGACACCTGCTCCTCTGGAACAATAGTTGCCTGAGAATGCGCAGCAAGGGGAATCGCAGCAATTGGTTGAGTGTATAGTATGGTGCGGTCGTCGTCGGGAAGGTTGTGGTCGTCCAAGAAGTGAGGTCTGGCTACGTTTATCCTTCTTCGTCTTCGGTCACCCGCGATTATAGCATTTTCTATCTCCTGGAAGTCCGAGGAGATGGGATCGTACCCCAGAATCAGATGAGCAGCCCTGAGTTGTAGGTCCCCACTGACAAACACCTCAGAGCACAGTACTCGGTTTAGATCTGCAACGTTGCAGTGGCTCAAGCGTGGGCGCACGTGTTGCTTATCTGCAACGAAAGACGTGAAAGCAAACAAATATGGTTAGATTCACACAACATATAATAAATTTAAATAAACATGAATACATATGAATACGCATTTTTGTGAATGTTAGAGGAAGTTGTGCGGTGGGGAGGTTAATCCTAAGGTTTCGCACCTGGATCTCCCCACTCAACTGGGCAGTGGAGGCCGTCGTGCTAGTTCCCAGAGACGATCAGGTAGTCATCCTTCATGCCTTTGTTAGATTTGGGCAGACAGGAGATTAACCTAACGACGCTGGAGCGGGATTTAATGTAGTAACCTACTTTGGTGAGTTTATGACACTCGTACAAAAAGACGACATCGTGCCAAGTGAGGTTTAGACCCATTTGCTCGTTTAGAGCATCGACGCTACCCAAAACTCTAAAAACGTTTGGGGCGCACTGATCGGGACACAACTAGTGGTTGCGAAGGTACTCCCTGGTAACAGGCTTCATTGGGAGGATCATCCCACCTTCTATAAAGGCTACCATTGGGATGATAACCTCTCCAGCCTTTCTAGAGCCGGCTACGGCTTCCGCCGGGCAATATTCTAAACCTACATCGCCGGGAATGTGATACTTGGCTCTAAAGCCTTCCATTCCAGCGGCGGTATCAACTAGACACTTAAACCTTCCCATCAGAAAGGAACGAAAGGCTAAACTCTAAAGGGGAGAATGTATACAAAGACAGCTGAGGACTAGATCCGAGGAGAAAAGGTTAAGAAAAGAAGGAGCAAGAACTTACGAATCTCAAGTTGTGCAAATTTCCACGGGTTTCTGAAGGTAAGTTATGATTACTGATGTTTTGATGGGATTAGTCCCTGGTGAAATAAATGAAGGCGTAGGTTCCTGAAGCGTCACGATGTGCGGAAAGCGGCCTCGAAATTATATTTGTCCCGTCCAAATTTTCGTGAAATAACGAGGACCGTTGGATGCCCATCTCACCGTTGAACGTGGGGGACAATGTGTAACTTACAGTAATAAATGCGCGCGTTTTTTAAAATAAAACCGCCAAGTGGCATCTTCTGGAACGCGAAACGGTTTCCACACGTGCAATCATTCACAAAGTGTGCGGAGTAAGTTCTCATCGGATCAAAACCCTATTTTTCTCCTCGGATGTCGAAAATTAGAGTTTTGAGGGGCTATTGTGGGGAGTGAAAAGACCCCGGTGGGTATATGGGCCTTTGGGCCATGCTAAGGAAGGCCGACCTGCTCCTGGGTCAAGAGTTTGTTAGTACTACGGGTCGGCCCATATGCCGAGGATCCGAGGATTCATCCAAAGGGTGATTTTCTCCTTTGACGGGTATAGGAGAGCCAGGGACTTCATTATAAATGTTAAGGGACGACTCGGTGAAGATCAATGGTTAAAAGGGGTGAACCCTTGAATGCCCTAGAAGCACCGATATTTGAGAAATATCAAGGATAAAGGCTGCCACCTCCACATTAAAGACTCTGCACCTACCTTCCTGGCCGCATTAATGGGGAAGTGACCCCTGAACAGTGGAACGGAGACTTCTAGTCACTATCCAGAGGCACTAAGGAGAGAAATATCTAGAGGGAAGGAGGTGAGAACAACATGTGGACAAAATATCGGAAAGAGAAGTATTTAAGGGGGAACTTAGAACAATAGAATGGGATCTTTTTGGGTAAAAAAAAAAAAAAAGAAAGAGAAAAGAGAAATAATAGAAAAGGAGTTCTCGGCTTGCGTCCAAGGAGGTTTATTTGCAATAATTGTTTCTTGTGAACAAGTGTTTGTAGTTCTGAGATTATTATCAAATCCTCAATACTTCTAACCTGAGTTTCAAGCCCACACTCTAGAAATTTATATTGTTTAAGGCTCATTGGGCCTGAGCCCGTAACTGTTCTTGGGGCCAGGTGCAATTGTGCGCTTACACATTGAATGATATCTTATACTAAAATATAAAGAAAAACACATTTGCATTCTTTGACGTGGTTCCATGGAAACAATGGTCGGAAATGTTGGGTCAACGATTATTGATTTCTCTTTTAAAAGTATTAAAAAAAAAAAATTATATTCCTCAGTAAATCAAATTAGAAAAACTATAAATTGAAACACTACATTTAAAATAGGGTATAGATTCTGTCTTCAGGTTGAGGAAGATATTTTCTTTTTGACTTCAAATTAATAATGTGCCTGAGAGCGAAGGCTTTCCAACTTGTTTTCATCCTTATCCCGAAAGCAATTGGACAAAGTATTGCGTATCCATATTCCAGCAACAAAAAATCTTGGACCAAGTATTAGTATACTATGATACCATTTCTAGCTGGCTTTTCTTAAGTGTCTAATATTTGTATCGTTTTTTTATACATAAAAATGTTGATTTAGCTATAATTCCATTTGTTAAACGTATAATGGGGAAAAAGGTTTTGGGGCCAGATTTTCAAGTTGTGTCTTCCCAAAAAAGGTTGGAACTTGGAATTGCCAAATACTGGACATAATTCCTTAAAAGAAAAAAACAAAAAAAATATTCCAGGGGGTGATTAATTTAGTTTCCCTATTTGAGCATTAACCATAAACCTCTATGATCCATCTACCGCAAGATGGGTACAAACTCCATTAGAAAGATTTTGCTATAATCTGATATTTTTTTGTTTTGCATTTTGAGGAATCCTAATTAATTTGCAAGGGATTAATTTTTTTTTTTTCCTTAGCTAATTTGAGAATTTGTTATAGATTTTTTTGTGTTTGGATTTGGAAATTTGTTGTTGAGAGGGCAAAGCAGAGAAATGAGAGGAATGAGGAATGGTGTGAAACCCAATTTGAAGGGTAATTTGGTAATTTCCCAGAGTCCAGCGGATAGTTAATTCAACGTGCATGAACTTTTTCCAAAAATGAGCTCTGAGCTCCTTTTTTCAAAACGCAACTCTTGCGTGTTCTCTTTACAAACTCAAAACGCAACTTTTTCTAAAAAATTGCGTTTTATACCTGACCAAACGGACTTTTGTATTACCTTTTTTCAAAACGGGCCTTTTGCGTTGAAAAAGTTAAAACAAACAGTCACTTAGATTCCATACAATATTCTCTGATGAGTTGGGTGAACAATGTGCAAGTGAAGTAGGAGCCGCAATATACGCACTAGTGGCGGAACTCGAACCCATGCCGAGAGGCATGTTTTACAACCAGACTCACCAACGCGTTGGTATACTAACTCATTGTCATTTTCAAAACTGCGCTGTGCCTTGAATATAGTTGAGTTGGTTGGCATGGGCATAATCAAAACCCAATTTGGGTTTGGAAATTTGGGCCTTAGGCCTTTAATCCCAGAACTTGCCCTAGTCTCACATTAAAAAAGAAACTATGGACCCATATTTTTATGACCAAATAAGCCCAAGCCCATATCACACTGCTCTCTCTTAATTTCTCTTATCTCTATCCCCCCACCTGTGTCTCTCTCAGGAGTCACTACTCTCCTATCATTCTTAGGACAAAAAAAACCCTTAAACCCTTAAAAGTCACCGTTTTAAGTTTTAACAGCTTCTTCTTGTATTTTTAGCTTAGGTCTTTAACCCCAGAGCATTTGTTTTTTAATCCCAGAACTTGTCCCAGTCTTACTATAAAACTTTTAAAAAAAATGCTAAAATGCAAAACTACCTCTTTAAGTTTCTTTATAATTCATTTCAGTCATCTAACTTTGTTTTCATTCATGTCAGTTTTCTAAGTTTCAAATTTATTCAATTAAGGACTTTCTATCAATTTTTGTTAAAATTTTTTGAAAAAAAAAATCTAGAAAATATTCTTCAATCATTAATTGTATTTTTTTAATTTAAAAAACTTGAAGAAAATTTTTTAAAAATTGAAAAATTAACCACAACATATAATAAAATTTAACAGAAAAATATTAATTGAATAAACTTGAAAATTAAATTACTCAAATAAACGAAAAAAAAAAGTTAAAAAATTGAAATAAATTTTGGTAAAATATAAAAAAGTGGGCTTTGCATTTTGGAAAAAATAAAATAAAATTATGGACCTATATTTTTTAAGACCAAAGAAGCCCAGCCCATATCACACTGCTCTCTCTTCATTTCTCCTATCTCTATCCCTCTCTCTCAGTACTCGCTGCTCTCCGATCACTGTTAGGGCAAAAAAACCCTTAAACCCTTAAAACTCACCATTTTAACAGTTTCTTCTTGTGTTTTTTTAGCTTAGTTCAGAGACCAGAGGAAGCAAAGATGGCAGAGATTAATACTACAGGCACAGAAGTCCCTCCGAACGTGACTATATACATTAACAACCTCAACGAGAAAATCAAGCTCGAAGGTAAACACTACTCAACTGTGTCTATCACTCACGCTCTCTGCATAATCGAATCGTTTTGAATTTATGGGAATTGGGTTTTTATTTTTATAATCAGAGTTGAAGAAGTCTCTGCACGCGGTGTTCTCGCAATTTGGGAAGATATTGGAGGTGCTGGCCTTCAAGACTCTGAAGCACAAAGGCCAAGCTTGGGTTGTGTTCGATGAAGTTTCCTCTGCCACCAATGCGCTTCGCCAAATGCAGGGCTTCCCATTCTACGACAAGCCCATGGTATATTTCTTTGAAAAAACTTGGAATTTTCTTTTATGGACTTTTGGGGTTTATGCAATTTGATTCCTAGTTTGTGTCTAAATTATCATATTAGTGGAGTGGGATAGAAGATTAATTTGATTTTGCATAAATTTTTGTTAAGTTTAAGATTTGCATTGCAAATTGCCTCTAAATTGTAATGGGTGTTGATTCCGAAATCCACATTGTGTATGGGATAGGGTTTTCATTCAAACCCGTTGGAGAGAGTTTCTAAAGCTCATTACGTGGCAATGAAATGGCCATACACATGTACTTTTTGATTACATGACTTATTTAAATCACTTAATGGGTCATTGGATTGAATTATATTGTGGTGAGCATAGAGATTATAGGGAGATCATGCAATACAATAATTGGTTTATCTTGAGGTTAAAACATATAACAAAGTTTTGACACCCAATGGCAGAATCTCTTTCCTTTGGAGGGGCATTTGGAAGAGAGTGGCTATTTTTTTGGGGGGCCATAGCGTTAAGTGAAATCTTAATGATGGATGGTTTGAGAAAGTGCCATATGGTATTGTATGGGACCTGTTTTTATGATTGTTTGGGGTGCAATGGGTCATGCCTATACTAATGATGGATTTATTTAATTGCTGAAAAGTAAGGCTTGGTTGGCACTGATATGTAAGCATATGGAATGCTATCCCTTCATGCATCATGTGGAGTGTTTGGAGATAACACAATGTGCGGAATTTTGAAGATTGTGAGAAGACAATTATGGAGTTGAAGCTTTTACCCTTGATGGCCCTCTATGATTGGATGGTTGCAAATGGATTTTTTTTTCTTAATCTTGTTAGAATTTCTTTTGATCTCTTTACTTTTACTTGATTTATTGGTGCATCTCTTGTATACTTCCTGTATACCTGAGTTGGAGCTCTTTGCGTTACTAATGAATTTAATTTACTTAAATCAAAAGGGAAGAAAAATATTGGTTTATTGAAATAATCCAATAAGTTTTTTAGGGGTGTTATATTGATTAAAGATACAGTGGGTGCATCATTAGTTCCTGTATATGAAAAATGCTGAAATGTCTTTAACTTGATTGGGATTTAAATGCATCAGAAGAACATGTTAATGGCTTGTAGGTCATATTCTCAGTATGTATAATTGAAAAAAAAAATTAAGGTTTTCGTATGTATTTTGCTTGTCAGGAAGATGGCTGCATGTGTCTTCTGTCACCCATACTATGCAAATGAGGCTGGAAAAGGGGGCAACCACGTTCTAGTTTTTTTTTCTAACCTTTTGTATTACTTTCCAATATTCATTGCAACCTCACATTTTCAAATGGCAACTAATGTCTCTTCTATCCTATAACTTTCCATGACATTAGAAAATAAGATAGAACAATCTCAACTAAGATGTTGGACAATAAGATAGAACAATCTAAACTATTTAGTCTCTCCTTCCTCTCAAAAGACTTTGCCTCTGCCCTAAATTTAAGGTGCCTCCTCCAAACAATTTTAGTCTCTCCAAAAAGATCCTGCTCATTTAAATGATAAGATATACACACACACACACACACACACACACACACACATATACATATATTATCTATGCACATATGCACTTGTTCCTTATCTCTGTGACTGGACTATTGGAGTGGGCAACAACCCACTCAGCCCATCTCATCCATCCAACCTGGATTTACTCAAAGGCTTTCAGATGGTTTTGACCAGGTGGGAGGTTGAGTGTTAAAGAAAAAAGGTGAGTTGCAGGTCAAATGGCAGTCTGGATAAACCTCTTATCCAACAAATCTGATCCAATAAAAAATGTTGCTTGTTCCGACTAGATTTTAGCTGGTTTCAACCTTCAACACACTTGACTGCCACCCATGGACTTCTTGGCCAATTGGTTGCTTCTCACGATTGACTGTGGGTTTCTTCCTCACCCACCCAACATGATCAGGTTGAATAACAGCCCTCAACCTCTTCCAACTCAACTTGTTCTCAACCCTAAATTTAAATTTATTGGAATGACTTTGCCAGTTTCGTGAAATTGCTTACCTTTTGTAAGGTTATTTTGTATTGTAGTTTCCATACAACTTGTGGTATTTTATCAATTAGAGCATGAATGAATTAAATGGCTGGCAACTTGGATGGTACACTTCTTTTCCTTGATCATGTTCATATGGCTTAGTTGATGGTTAATGGTTATGCATGTGTTGCTTTAATTTTAAAACTGCCATTGCAGATGGAACTCTTTCTTTTTGCTATCAACTGAATTTGATTGATATTTGTGATTATCACAGAGAATACAATATGCAAAGACAAAATCAGATGTGATAGCCAAGGCTGATGGTACTTTTGTTCCACGTGAAAGACGTAAGAGGCATGAGGAAAAGGGTAAGAATCCCCCCCGCCCCCTCCCCCCTTCCTTTTTGTTCTGTTTTCTCCTACAAATGTTTGTCCTCTCTGCTTGGACAGTTAGAACTCGTTCACTTGTCAGGAAAACTTTCTTGAGCAATTATGTCATAAATGCATATTTGTATTGTATATGTTATCTTCTCTTTGCACCAAGACTCTAAGTGATGCTTGGAATTTTATGGTATTCAATTTGGGTATACCCACTGATCAAAAAAAAAAGAAAAAAGAAGAAGAAAACCCACCATTTTAGAATCATAGGATAAGAGCTTAGTAGATAAAGTGGAGAAGCATATCTTGAGTATTGTGTGATTGTATAATACCTATTAAGGGTAAAACTTAGGTAGAATACCTTATGTGTAGTATGTTAGGTTCCCCCAATTAATTTAAAACACATGGCTATATTGAATATTGAATTTGATTGCCGTAGGAAAAGAAAACACTATTTGTATTTCGTTGGTCAATACAACCATGTGTTATAATTTAATTAAGGGAACCTTATGTACAACGGTCAAGGTATTGTCCCTAAGATTTACCCTTAAGTTAAAAGGAAATTTTTTATAAGATTACTATAAGACCATCCATGCTCAATGATACAAAATGCTAGCTGTGAAGAAGCAACATATTCATAAAATGAGAATGTTAGGATGGATTTGTGAAAATATAAGGAAAGATCAGGTTTAAAATGATAAAAATTGCTAAAGATAGCGGTGCCCCTATTGATGAAAGATAAGGGAGAGTCACTTGAGATGATTTGGTCATGTTTAAGGGAGAGTGATTAATTTTTTTTGATAGGTAATCAGAAAACTTTTATAAATGATAGAATAAAAAGGAATACAAGGAGTTCATGATGATGAACAACTAGAAAAAAAAAAAGAAAAAAAAGAAGAAGGAACAAACAACACAACAACCAGGAGGAAGTCAGGAAACTAAGCTAAGGGAGGACAAAAATTCAGAAAGGGAAGAACAATCAGTAAAACCCCAACACTGAGACCAATCCAATAGGCTACGTTGGCATAAAAGCTTTAACTCATCCAACGTTTTCTCTTTGTCCTCAAAGGATTAATGATTTCGTTCCAACCAAATAACCCACATTAAGCACCCCGGAACAAGTTCTAAATGTCCGAGTTATGCTTCCCAAGCCACTGATGCCAGCAAGATAACAAACCCGCCACCGATCCTAGCATAACCCAAAGAATACCAAAGGCCTGAAGAATGAAAGTCCAAAGGGAAAGGGTGATAGGACAATGAAGAAGAAGGTGATTAACCGACTCCCCATCACAGCAACACATACAACACTTATTCGCCAAAGGGTGACCCTTAAGCATAAGATTATCCAAAGTGAGGATCCGACCATAAGTAGCGGTCCACAGAAAGAAAGCCACGCGCTTAGGAATCTTAGGTTTCCAAACACCCTTCCAAGGAAACGAAGAATTCGAAACACCCCGGATTGCAAGGTAGTAAGACCGAGTGTCAAACATAACATCTCCTTTAAGTCGCCAGAAAAGAGTATCTCTCTAATTACCCCAAGGAACACGAGTTTGGATAAGCTGAAGAAGAGAATATGATGTAGCCAACTCCCGATCTTCAAAAGCTCAATAAAACCTTAAATTTCACACTAACAATACCCTCTTTTGGAATCCACAAAACCTCAGAGATACAAGCATCTTTAACTACTAAACACGCATAGAGCTCAGGATAGAGATCTTTTAGTGTGTTTTCACCAATCCACCTATCATGCCAAAAGCTGATCCGAGTGCCTTCACCCACTGTAAAGGACAGATGCTTAGAAAAGCTCACCCACCCTTCATTAATGCTTCTCCATAGGCCACACCCATGAGACCTCCTACAAAAGAGTGAGTTGATTCAAATTAAGAAAGCATAAAAACAAAATAAAGGAAGACCAAAAATAACATTAATAGTAATGAAAAATGACATTGATTGAAGAATTAATAGAGAGAATAAATTTGGATAGAATAGAATGACGGAAAAGAGTATACGTGGCCTACTGTAACAAGTGTGTTGATGATCCGTAGATGACCCCAGATTTTTAGGACTTAGCTTGGTTGTTGTTATTGTTGTTGTATGTAGTTGTTCACTATATATTACTATTTGTCAGTTTCTTGAAGTTTTTTTCATGGTTCTAAGAGCAAATCAAGTGTTGACTATGAAGCAGTGATGTAGATTCAGGATTTGGATACAGTATGATAAAGGTATTTTGATGCGAATATTCCATAAGTAGGATGAACTAGGACATGGATACAATGCTTTACATGTTAATTTATTGTTTTATATTAATCAGACAAGCATCCCTTCTTTGTACATTGGTCAGAACATATGTTTTAAACCTTTCCTATGCTTTAACTTGTAATTATGTTCCTTTAAACTGAAGAAGGTCATGTCCTAATGTTACATGTTCAGGACGATGCAGGAAGTTATTCCACATGTTCAGAACATTAAAATTTTTATTTTTAAAATAAAAATTTAAGTATTGGATGCTTATCTTGGAGTATATAAGTACTGGACACCCCCTAGTTTGTTTCTTTTAGCTAGAGTGGCAAATGTCTGGCCTACACCTGGTTTTCTTGTAACTTGTTTTTTTGTTTTACTGAGATTTACATGTTTCATTAACGTTGCAGGAAAGAAGAAAAAAGAACAACATGATGCTCAAGCTGGATTGGTGAATCCTGCTTATGCTGGAGCTTATGGAGCTGCACCTCCAGTAAGCATGCTTTCTATTTTGGGACCACTTAGTTCTTTTGAAATGTGGTTTCATGTTTTAGTCATTTTTCTTAATCCCTTGTGCTCTATATGCATTCATATGGGTGTGTCAATACTTTATAATTTGTAATACAATCATTATCGTGTTGCTCTCTCTCAATCTCTCTCCAAAATGGTGCAGCTATCTCAAATACCGTACCCGGGTGGTGTAAAGTCTTTGGTACCGGAGGCGCCTGCTCCACCAAACAACATACTGTTCGTGCAGAATCTTCCCCATGAGACAACTCCTATGATGCTGCAAATGCTCTTCCACCAATATCATGGTTTTAAGGAAGTTAGAATGGTGGAAACAAAGCCAGGGATTGCCTTTGTGGAGTATACAGATGAGATGCAATCAACAGCTGCGATGCAGGCACTCCAAGGTTTCAAGATAACCCAACAGAATCCAATGTTGATCACATATGCAAAGAAATAGACAAATTAGGTTTTACCTTTTCTATCCACATGGGGGAAGGCTGAATGCATCTTCAACTAGGATATTACCTTCTGAATTAGATGTGATATCTTCTTCTCATTTGCTAGTTATCTTTGTTACATTCTCATTTTTCAAAAGTAGCCTTTAGATTGTGTATCATTGTAATTGTAATCTTTTCAATGTTGCTTTATCCCCTTGAAAAAGAATTAAGTAGCTTATCGGACTTCTTTTTGAGTTATCAACCCCCTTTAAGTTTCATTTCTGTTGTACCTCTCAAGTGCCTTGAAATTTATTGACATCTCAGCTATTTGGAACACAATGATGGTTTTAATCATATATTGAAAATCTACACTGGCGTGAAGAAATGGTGGCAAACTGCAATGCTTATCCTTTATTGCCTTCTGCGTATTCCACAAACTTATAAAGCCAAATTTGTGCCCGAGAGATCCCAAAATTATTGCCCTTCGGCTTGCACAGCGGTGGAATTTACCAGCCAGGTCTGCTTATAGTACTGTTGACATGGCATTTCATGATCATTTCATTCTGCATTGGTATTCTAAGATAGCCATCGTTGCCTGGTAATGAAGAACTGGATTGGAAAATTTTGTTGCTGATTTTTTTTGTTTGTTTTGGATTGGCAAATTTTTTTGTTGATTGTTTTTTTTTTTAATATATACAAAGGAGAAAGGAGGCGTTGGAAACTCCAAGAGGTGCCAATTGAAATTGTCAATCGGCCAATGTTTAATGAAGAATGTTATGTAAATCAGTCTTTAAAGATGACAATTCACTTTTAGGCTCATTAGAGGCAAATCACATACATTGCGCTGTATAGAACACTACAGCTGCAACCTCTCGTTCAATCAATCACAGCAGCTTGCAATACTACGAATTTAAAATTGTTAGGGATTCAAGAGGTGTTCCTAATTCACATTTACAAGCTACACAGGCAACAAGATCTTTTAAAAAATGCCATTAGCATGTAGTAACAATCCCAAGTGCCAGGAGCATGATGCACCAAGAAAAGTTAGCCACCAACTGGAAGAATCACTACAATCTTATTGCTCAAAAACCACACTATACCCTCTCCAACTCAGCATTGTGCTTGTCCAATTGGTCTTTCAGCTCTTTTCTCCATCCTTGGATCAGTCTCTCCTGCTTCTTGATAATCTCAGTCTTTATCTTTAATTCTTCCTCCATCATAGCAATCTCCTGTTAAAAGCAGAAATCTCAATGAAAATGACTTGTCATCAAGTTCCCAGCAAATTTCTGAATCAGTGGGTAGGATATACAATATCAACTGCAAATAGACTTGAGTTACCTTTCCAAGTTTTTCAACCTTGGTTGGTTGATCCTCCCGTTGCAGGCCAATAAAATACAGCTGAAGCTTCTTGGCAGCATCCATAAAATCTCTGGCATGCCTTTCTACATCAACTGAAGCACTCACAAATTGAACACCTTTCAGCATGTACTAATGAAAAGACATATAAGCACTTCAATCAGCTAGTCCAATATATTTGTTATTGACAGATTAGAGCCAGGCAGTCTAAGAGAGGATTGATAAACAGACCACAGTAATTGATCCAAAAACAATATAGATTTCCAAAGCATAATAATGAGGTCTAACACTTGGGAATTGGGGAAAAATATTCTTCAGAAAGAAAGGTTAGTAATATTAGAGGTTTTGTAACTTCACTAAGTTATTTCTACAATCACTTGCACATTCAGAAATATGAGAAAGGTAATCTTTGTCCAAGGGACTCTAGTAGTCCACTACTCACTGGCTTGAGATGTTGATGACTTATTTTATTTTTAAGAGGGTGTGGGGGGGGGGGGGGGGGGGGGGGGGGGGGGGGGGGGGGGGGGGGAGATCTATTTCATGGGTAGATCAATTGCCAAAGCATATATCAATGGCATTGGACTTCTTTCTTTTTATTTTTCTTTTCCTTTAAAAAGAAAAGGATAATAAGAAGTTTTATGAAGGAAAAGGAAGGAAACCCAGGTACACAAGAAGTCTACTGTAGCCTGTACGTACAGACCCAATTAAACTCTAAAGATACAATGATCAACGAAATCTAAAAAATTTGAAAAGCAAATAATCCTGACACTATCATCCATTCAAACAAGGTTCTGAAAAGTTGCAATTTCATATCTAAGATAGTCCATGATTTCAGGATAAAATGCAAGCCATGCACAAATATTCTGTTAGTAACATCATATTCTCCATTAAATGAATTGTGGACTTTTGGAATCTTAGAGGATGAGATGTCAAAAAATTTCATACAAACAAGTTTTCTAAGATAGACTTCACATTTTCAAGAACCCAGTTAATTCTGTTGAGTCCAATGTTAACTTACTGAACAACCCTCAACTATAAGTTATGATAGCTAAGCAAGTGAACTATCATTCCTTCCTCCTTTCAAAGAGCTCACTGTTGCTAATAGCATGTAGTTGGTCACTCGTGCATCTCCTCACATCTTACAAATTACAATACACTATCCATTTAAAGAAATAATTTCCCAGTTAAACTCCAGAATAATCAATCAAGCTGATTATTATCCTTCCAAATCCAAGACCAACCCAAAATAATTTATCAGACAATAAAATTAAGAAGATAAGGGTAGTTACTTCGAGGGAACTGACCTCCAGAATTAAGAACACAAGAAGATGAAGTTATGAGAGAAAATGAGAGAGAGATAAGGGAAAAGAGCAAATAGCTGAGTAGTTTCTTTGTTAAGTCCTTCAATTGTGTACTTACAACTTATATACCCGAGCCTCTCTCTGTTTCTCTCCAATTAACAACTAACTAACCAAAACACTAACTAACTTCTCATGCCAGCTCATCACTAACTACTTGCACCGACTAACCATTACAAGTAAATATCACTGACTAAAATATCTAGTCAACACAATACAATCCAGCCAATTAAAATATCAATGACTAATACAAATCAATCCAGATTAGACTATGCCACTGGGATTCCTAACAAAAAGTTACCCCAAAATAGAAGAAAATGTTACTTCTCCTTGGACATTTAATGCCACAAATAAAAGCATCTCCATAACCAAACACTAAATAGCTTAAGAAACTCCTCGGGTGTTAACCACCTTGAATAACTCAGAATTTTCATGCAGTTCTTTGCAAAGCAATAGATAAGAAGTCAATTGGCTACAGGAACAGAACTTTTATGTTGAGCTCTTATTGGTATCTCATAAAGGCATCTACAATAGTCAATAGCATCCAGTAACATTCATTTACAGCCAAAACAAAAGCTCCGCAGTTTGCTACCAAACTCCAAATTATAAATCTTAGTAAACCGCCTTCATTTTGCAGACCTCATATTTGTACCTTTCCTTTCAGCATAAAGTGAATATAACGTCCTTCCCATAATTCTAATTTTCCAACCCGTCAATGAATTCTATGATATCAGCCTTTCAATTCAAACTTATCCAAAAAACACAAAGCATTCTATGTTCTTTCCTCACAATAGTTTTATCACAACAGACAATTTTGGAAAAATGCTCTCCAATATAAAATCTAGCTCAAAACAAAATTAAGTACTTCAAAATGAGCCCATTGTATAGATATCAAAAGTATTCCTTCCATTATATCTATATTTGTACGTACATGACTTTCCTTCTCTCACATTTTAAGTTTTCCAAACATCCACTTCTAGCTAGGATGTAGTGATTTTCTTCCCAGAAGATGTTTCTAAATCAGCTTTAAAATAATAACATACATCTTATGTTCAATAATTAATCACAAATTAGTCCTGTTTTGAAACAAAACAGGGTTTTTCAAAGTTTCCTTGCAAAGATTCTAAGAATTAATATAACACTATAAGCATCATGTGGTTACTTGACTGTCTCCAAAATTCAATGCAAAACACAAAATATCAAGTCTACAAGTCTAAAACCCTTATATCAGGAGGAGGAAATAGATTACTAACTCTGATGAGAAGGGTGTGGAGAACGGTCTATAGCTTGAAGCTCTCCGCGCAGGCAAACATGGAAGCAAAGCAGCCTCCAATGCCATCACACATGCAATCATGTCGTCCCTGGGAGGCGGTGAGGATTGCATCTGTTGATCAATTTGGTGCTGCTGATCCAGCATTTGTCGCTCAGCCATGTTTATATTTCACAAATTGATACCCAAAGCTGCAAATTTTTAATGTGATATATAAAATCAGACATTGAAAAAAAAGAAAAAACCCAAACCAACCCAGATGGCCAAATTACAAAAAAAATAAGAAACACACCCCATGAGAGGGAGAAGTGCTGGGAAAACACTCTTCAACTCAGAGAACCTTTGGACTAAAAAGTTTTCTAGAAAATGACTTGTTTTCCAGAAAATATATTGAGGAAAACTTCTATGTTCTCTAGTGTTTGTTTGCAATCCTGAAAATGAGTGAGAAAACATTTTCCAACAATTGGTACGCGCATAAACTCAATAATATTCCCTATAATTTCAAAAATTCATATGAATCAAAACATTCATTCATAACATAAATAGTTGACAAAACCAATAACACCCATATAATGCTACTCTATTAGTGAAATGGACCACACCTCTGTAATATATTGTCAAACACACCAATCGGCCTACTAATTCTCCGACCATGAAAAACAAAACAAAAATCTGAATCATACCCATTAAGATTACCCCCCCAAAAAAAAATTGCTATCCTCAGCTCTCTCTGGCAATTTATCAAACACCCATGACCCCAATTGAAAAAACCAAAAGCTGAAAGAATGACAATGAGAGAGAGAGAGAGAGAGAGAGAGAGAGTCCAACCTGAAACAGAGGGGACTTCGAGAGCGAGTTCTGCACTAACTTAAGCTTCTGTCTCTTCAACCTGTCCTTTTTCCTCTACAACTCGAACTCGAATCCCGTAGAACTTGGTACTACTTCTATCAATGTCATCCACAACAGAAGAAACATATGAGGGAGGCTTTTTGTGTTGTGTTGCTTGATTCAGCTGGGATTAGAAATATGGGCCTTGGGCTGCCCAAGTCACTAGAGACTTGACTGAATAGGCATAGGCCCAATCTCAGCCTACAGAGATTGATTTTTTTTTTTTTTTTAATTTAAAAAAAAAATGCTTGGGTGTTATGTTACAATTGACATGTTTATTTAAGTCATGGGGCAAAAAAAAAAAATCCACCTAAATTTTATGTTTTAAGGTATGACCACCTAACTAATTCAAGTGTGTTGCTGATACCTTAGCAAAGAGAAGGCTATTATCTTTCGTTAAACTTTATTTTATTTGAGGAACCTCCTTTGATGTTTTTGCATTTTGAACTTTTATTTATATATGTTGTATGAATTAACAACAAAAAGTTTGATAAAATTTTTATATCTCATCGTTTTTATTTTTAATAAATGGGTAAAATTTAGGTAAAGCAACTAAGAGTTGTGGCTCTCAATTTACTCGACAAGTAAAATTTTATTTTATAACCAAATGTTCATACACATGTTTTCCTTTTTCGGATTCAATATCATGTGTATGATAATTTTTATATGTGAATTTATTATGGTGAATCAAATGCATGTCCCCTTGAATGATCAAATTTTAAACATCACATCAAGTATTAAGAAGTTACAAATAATTGCTGCTAATATTAGATGAAATAAATAACATAATACAATTCCAAAAATAAATAAATCATTACTATTCTATTAAAGGTTGAATCTTGTCTTGCCTTGTGTAAGCTTATAAAACCCCTTTAGAGATGAAGAAACTATTATATTTTCACTCCATACAGCATCATACTCATATTGTATAAAGGCCGTCTAACCATGGGATCACAAATTATAAGCGTTATGTTAAATAGAGTAGGAAACCATAAACAGCTATACCTTCTCGTAGACTTAGAGCGGGATCTTTTTCAGTTTCTGTGGTCTAGTAGTTGATAATAGACAACAATATTAATTGTGGCATAAATTATTGTTGGAAAAAGAAGAAGAAAAAAATAGAGTGCGTTTGACCAATTTTTATAAGCGTTAATATGGAGCAAAAATACTATATATGGATATACCTTCTCCTAAAGTAGATCTTTTTCTACGGTTTAATAGTTGATAGGAGACAACAATAATTGTGGTAGAAATTATTGTTGGCAAAAACAAAGAAGAAAAGGATGCCTGTGTTTAGCCAGTTTTATAATTTATTTACTTAAATGTGAGATAAAAAGTAACTTCAACAAATAAGCTAAGCTATATCAGAAACTGGTCAAATGCTTCTTATCTTATATCTTTCAATATAGCTTCCTGTCCTAACTTGCCTCCATGAAGTTAACATTAATTTCTATCAAACCACATGTTAAAGATTTGAAACTGTATTGATCTTTTAGTGAAACAATATTGAAAGAATATGTGATTTTAACTATTATTAATGAATGCCAAATTTCAGATAAATCTCAACTTCAGAGGGCCGAATCGATTATCATGCCTTAAGTGTATAAAATCCCCTTCCCCGCAAAGTGCTATATTAATGGGTTTGCTTGCTACCCCTTAATTCAACATTACTTGTTAAAAATGCACAATTTTTAATGGGTCATACTAACAAATGCATTAGTTAACAATTCATTTTTAAAAAATTTTAACACCACTTTTGGAAAAAATAAAAAAAGCTGTGAAAACATTAATTGTTTTATTTCCTTTTCCCATAAAATTTTTTTTAAAATGGATTATCAACCAATGCTCTAAGGGTATTAGTTAGTATTTCCCTTTTTTATTAAAAAAATAAATCAAAAAATTGCAAAAATTAAAATAAAAAAGAAGAAGAAAAGATTCATTACCAGTGTGTTTCCCTAGTAGTTTAGCACAATTAAGTCGGATACAAACTAATAGATTCAAATCTTACTTCCAAAAAAAGAGAAAAAAAGAAAAGAAAAAAGAAATCCGTGTATTATAATTTGGGCTATTGAATATTGATTACTTTGATAGCCAAAGAACATTGCAAATGCTCTTTAATAGTCATCAATGATACCAAAAACTAGATATTGCAGAAAAGAAATTGACAAATCTAAACACGATGAGCACAAAATAATTAACTAACATATTAAGCCACATTTCTTTAATTTCATTGGGTCAAAGCTCATCATTATTAGTCATGCAAAATGCCAAAACGTTATAAAGCCACATTTAATATCTTTAATTTTATTGCATGTGCCAACCACTTCTGTGATAATAGACATTGAAATCATAATAAATGAACAAGTTAAATATTAATGGTTTCACATACTCAAGTTAGACATACACACAAAAAGTACTCTCTCATCCTCCAGCCACAACAAAAAGCTTAAAACATCATCACTTGATAACTTTGATATGTACGCAAATTGATCCCTTACAGTAAAGAATCTTGTAATTCATTTGATTTTTTTTTTTTTTAATGTTTATAATAGAGACCTCTAAAATTTAAACATTTTTTTTATCTCTCCCAACTATTGAAATATTTTTAAAATGATAAAATATTATTTTGACCCTTAAATTTTACCAAATATTTATTTTTCATCTCTAAACTTTTATAAGTTCATTTTTCATCACTAAATTATAGAAAGTTCATTTTCATCTCTAAATCACTGAAAATACATTTTGTCCTTAAACTTTAAAAATGGTCTTTTTTTTTCCATCCCCAAATTCTTGAAAAAAGTTATTTTTTCATTTTTATTTTTATTTCTAAATTATTGGAAAAAAAAACTATTTACAAAGTTTAAGGATTAAAAACAAAATAAATTTTCAAAGTTTAGGGATAAAAAATAAATTTTTGATAAAGTTTAGATCAAAATAATATTTTACCATTTTAAAAAGTTAAAACACTTTTTTTTGTGGAAAAAAAAAAGCTAAGCACTTAAAAAATAAAAATTGATAAAGTCCTCTCACGCATAATATCCCACCATGTACTCTTTTTTTTTTTTTTCTCCTCCATTTATTAACAGAGTTAATGACATAAAACCATTACAAGCAGAGTCAAGTCAATTAGTAAACCGCTTATCTCCCTTGCATGCATGCCGTCACATTTTTTACCTACTTGGATATGGGGGTTACCTTATAAAATAAGTTTAAAATAATGGTTGATTTGACATAGTTCCTAACTTCAGATGAGTCAGGTTTCATTGGATAATTAGTTCGGTAATTTATCATTAACAAGTCCAAACTTTTTTTTAAGAGGAAAAAATGGGTAAGAGGAGGGAACATTTTATGAGACAATCTCATAAAATTTTTATCTCACATCACATGTATGAGACTGGTCTTACATGCTGTGAGATGGTGATTTTATAAGACGGTACGTCTCGTTAGATACCCTTTCTAAAGGGGGGTTGATTTTATTATTTGTAGTATCAAATCACAAGTTTTAGTCTCACCACTACCAAATCCTTTTAAACAGTTGCAAATGAACATTAAGATAATCATGCAATCCCTTATGGTCTGTTTGGATTAAGAGAGAGGGAGGAGGAGTAGAGTAGAGTAGATTTAATACAAAATTAACTTCTTTTTAGCCAACTTTACTCTACTCCTCTCCACTATCTCTCCCCCTCCATCCAAACAGGTTATTAACTTTTCTTTAGCTCATTATACTAATCATGTAATCTTTCAAAAACTTATTAATCCATTTCTTTAGCTGAATTGCAGGTCTTAATTTAACCAAAATGTGGCAATAGATATTAAAGTCATAATTTGAGTTGTACACAAAATTTAACACTTACAAAAGAAGAACAGAGGGAAACCTTAATCCTTTAATGCATAATCTCTCATCATCCATGTACCAAATCTTCCCCCAAACCTCTCCTACATTTAGATCATCTTTTATTATATATATATAAATAGTAACAAAAATAAATTGAATGGCAGATAATTAAACAGAAACTTTCAACTTGTCCCAAATGCAGTACTACATAAATACTAAACCATATATATCCAAATCTCAAGCAGCTTTATGCAAGAAATGAACGTTTTATTTTTTTTTATTTTTAAACTACTATTCCAAAGATTTCATCACCCCAAAAAAAGGAAGAAAAAGAAAAAGTATGCCAAAAGTACGTAACGTGCATATTATTCAAGGATTAGGATCAACTCTTACGACTCATGATAAGAAAAAAAAAAAAAAAAACTGCCACAAAGATTGTAAGCCATTTGTCTCCATTGCATGCATGTGTCAGGCTTTCACGGTCCAGTTTCTCAATTCTTATTGGCTCCACAATACGTTTCCAGTAGCACTTCAACCTCTTCCTTGATTACATTCAATTCATCTTCTTGAAGCTTTTCATAACCTTTGTTCAAGCAAATATTACGGCACTCCTAAGTAAAGAAAAAGAAAAAGTATAGTCTCCTTTACATTTCACTAGAGTTGAAGCTAGTTTGGCCGTTTGGATTAAAGGGAAGAGGGGAGAAGTGAAGGGAAGTAAAATTAGTTAAAAATAGACTAATTTTGAGTCAAATTTACTATACCCTTTTTCTCTCCTCCTCAATCCAAACAGATCATTTATTTTATTAAACATATTGAATATTGTAAATTTACGTATGTACAAAATTGTCACTAATTTATATATGTACAAAATTGTCACTTTAAATTATATGACAGCATGTAAACGGTGAGATTTAGAAAATGAAATTTTAATAATGAAATAGACTTTCTCAATTGATATGCAGTACAGTTGACATGATGCTTCACCCTAATAAATGCTAAGGCTATTAGCAAAAACTGGAAAATCTCATTGACTGACCAAAACCGGTTGAAAAACCAGCTTGGTTCGGTTTCTCAAGGGATTTGGCCAATTTTGATTCTCTTTGTTAGAAATACTGAATTCAATAGTATTGTATTTCTTACTGAAGGAATATACATGAGTGTCTTTATATAGGAGGCATATGAGTGCAGTACAAGTAAGAGTGCTATACAAGTAAGAGTGCTAAACAAGTAAGAGTGCTAAACAAGTAAACTAGTTGGGCCTAAAGCCCACAACGCTATATATGTTAACAGCCCCCCTCAAACTCAAGGTGGATGTGAGACCAACTTGAGGTTGTCAACCAAAGTACGAAGGCGTCCCTTAGGATGTGACTTGGTGAAGATATCTGCAAGTTGATCTGTGGAGGAGACTGAGATTAGCTTGAGAGCACCATGGACAAGATGATAACGGATAAAATGACAATCGATCTCGATGTGTTTAGTCCGTTCATGGAAGACATCATTGTGGGCAATATGAATGGCACTTTTGTTGTCACAATAAAGAGGAGTAGCAGAGGATGTCGACACACCTAAGTCTTTGAGAAGCCATCGTAGCCAAAGAAGCTCAGATGTGGTATCAGCAAGGGCACGATATTCTACTTCAGTACTAGAACGGGCCACATGAGTTTGTTTCTTGCTTCGCCAAGAAATCAGAGAAGAACCAAGAAGAAAACAATAACCAGTGGTGGACCTGCGATCAGTGGGATCTCCTGCCCAATCAGCATCAGAAAACGCACGGAGAACAAGAGGAGACCGAGCAGAGTAGAAAAGACCATGGAAGAGAGTGCCCTTTAGGTACCGAAGAATGCGCAGAACAGCAGCATAATGAGTCGATCGTGGAGCAAACAGATATTGGCTCACCTGGTGAACAGCATAGGAAATGTCTGGACGAGTAACAGTGAGATAAACTAGGCTGCCAACTAAGCATCTGTAAAGAGAGGGATTAGACAATGGTTTCCCCTCTGAGGGAGTCAGATGCGCATTAAGCTCAACTGGAGTGTCAACAGTCTTGCTATCAGTGAGTCCAGCTCTAGACAAGAGTTCAGAGGCATACTTGGCTTGAGTAATGTAAAGTCCATCTGTAGAATGAGTGATTTCAAGACCCAAGAAGTAGCTGAGATGTCCAAGATCTTTCATCTCAAACTGCTGACTGAGAAAATCTTTGAGTTCTTGAATGCCACTGAGGTCATCACCAGTTATGATCATATCATCCACATACAGGAGAAGTAAAATAGTGCCTTTGTCAGTGCGACGAAGAAATAAGGCAGAATCATAATGACTGGCCATGTAACCCAAACGAGAGATGGTAGAGCTGAACTTGGCAAACCAAGCACGTGGAGCTTGTTTAAGGCCATAAAGTGCACGTCGAAGGTGACAAACCTTGTTTGATTCAACAGAGAGACCAGGAGGAGGTTGCATATAAACTTCTTCACTCAAATCCCCATTAAGGAATGCATTTTTGACATCCATCTGGAAAAGATCCCATTTACTGGCAGCAGCAACAGCTAAGAGGGACCGAACAGATGAGATACGAGCAACCGGAGCAAAGGTCTCTTCATAATCAATCCCATACTCCTGTGTAAAACCTTTTGCAACAAGACGAGCTTTGTAGCGCTCAATGGACCCATCAGAGCGAGTCTTAATCTTGTAGATCCACTTACAACCAACCACAGATTTCCCAGGGGGGAGAGTGACCAAGTCCCAAGTATGGTTTTTAGATAATGCATCAAGTTCCTCTTTCATTGCAATCTGCCATAAAGGGTCAGTGGAAGCCTTACGATAGGTGTGAGGCTCGTGCAGTGTAGCAAGGGTAGTGTAACAATGATAGTCAAGTAAATGTGCAGGAATGGACCTTACCCGAGTTGAGTGACGAGGTGGAATGTCTTGTACATGATCTTCAGGCGGAGCAGGAGCAGGGGAACCAGGATCAAGGTTGGGTAGCTCGTCTTCGACCTATTCATCTTCCACCTGTTCATTAAAAGGGGAACTAGGAAAGGGATCAAGGATTTCTGGTGGTTGGATAGAGAAGTTAATAGGAGGATCAGGATCAGCTATAGGAGGGTCAGGAGCAGCTACAGAAGGAATTTGCGTCTCATCTGGAAATAGATCTAAGACAGAAGAGGAAGATAAAGAAGCACGGAAGTGAGAGAGCTCGACAAAGAGGCGATGTTCCCAAAAGACAACATTACGGGAGACACGAAGACGATGAGAAATAGGATCATAACACCGATACCCCTTTTGAGTTTCGCCATAACCAAGAAAACAACAAAGTCTTGACCTAGGCTCAAGTTTGTTATGCTCATGTGGCTGAAGAAGAACGAAACAAGCAGAGCCGAATGAGCGTAGGTGGTGATATTCTGGAGGTGAGCCAAATAGGCGCTCATATGGAGTTTGATTTTGGATGACAGGACTGGGAATGCGATTAATAGTATGAACAGCATGAAGAGCAGCTTCGCCCCAAAAAGGAGCAGGAACTTTGGCAGAGAGAAGAAGAGCACGAACAGTGTCAAGAATATGACGAAGTTTTCGTTCGGCTCTACCATTTTGCTGAGAGGTACCTGGACAAGTTAGTTGATGAATAGTGCCATAGGAATGCAAAACAGCTTGGAAAGCATATTGAGTGTACTCAAGAGCATTATCAGATCGAAAAATTTTGATACGTTTAGAAAATTGAGTTTCAACCATCTTTGCAAAATTAGAATACACTTGCAATAATTCAGAACGATGTTTCATATTAAAGATCCAGCTATAGCGAGAGTAATCATCAACAAAGACAACAAAATATCGAGATCCACCAATACTAGAGACAGAGGAAGGTCCCCAAACATCAGAATGAATAAGATCAAAGATATCAGTGGATATAGATTCACTAGAATTGAAAGGCAAAGCTGGTTGTTTTCCTAATTGACACGAAACACAATCAAAATTTTCTGTAGACACTGATCCTAGCAAACCTCTAGAAGCCAATTGTTGGACACGGGAAGAATATGCGTGACCAAGTCGAGCATGCCAAAGAGCAAGAGAAGGAATAGAGGAAACTGCAGCTGCTGCGGCAATAGAAACAGGAGCAACAAGTGGAAGACGAAGGTTGTTCACGGGAAACATACGCCCAACTCTGGGACCGGTCCCTAGCTCCTGTCCCGTCCTTGGATCCTGCACAATACACCCAGAATAATCAAATATGATTCGATAACCCAACTCAGCTAATTGTCCCACAGAAAACAAATTGTAAGAAAGGTCAGGAACATTAAAGACCCCAGAAACGGAGAAGTTGGAGGTTGAAACGGAACCTATATTATGACCAGACATTGTGGAACCATTTGCTGTACGAATAGTAAGAGGATGTGGTGCAGGTTTAAGTTCAGAAAATAAGGACGAGTGAGGTGTCATGTGATTGCAACAAGCAGAATCCATAAGCCAAGAGGAAGGAGACATACCGGACAAAGCTGAGAGAGAAGAGGAATAAGATGCATTACCAACCATACGAATGACATTGGCGATGATGTTTTTAAGGTCATCTGTGGTCATGGTGAAAGTGCGACCTGAAGACTCAGACTGTGCAAAGACGGAAGCCATTGGTTGGACACTCTCAATGTCAGCAATAGTGGCAGAAGAACCTGAAACAGCTGATTTATTGCGCTGAAAGCAAGTCTCAATATTATGGCCAAAACGTTTGCAAAAATTGCAAAAGCGTTTACTAGATTGTCTGCGATGATTGTTGCAAAAGGAAGAAGACATGTCCTTATTCTTCATTTAGAAGCAAAATATGCAAAAATGGATTGCAAAAATGAAATCTACGCGAAAAACCGAGTAAGGAGAACCTGGCCCGAAAAAGTCAACTCCAGAAAAGTCAACGGTCAACGGTCAGTGCTGACGTGGCAGTGTTGACGTGGCAGATGACGTGGCAGTGCTGACGTGGCAGATGACGTGGCAGTGCTGACGTGGCAATGCTGACGTGGCTAGGGCTGACGTGGCTAGGGCTGACGGCAGCAGGCCGAATCTGGCGCGTGGCGGCACTTGGCGGCGCGTGGGCGCGTGATCTTCAAGGCAGAAACTTCTGGAGGCGCGTGAGGGCGCGTGGAGACTCCAATGACTGTGAGATTTTCACCGAAAGATAGATCTGAGCAATAAGATCTTCGTGGTACCTTCAGAAAATTTTTCGGAGCAATATTCACGGCGGTGCCGAAAAAGGCAGTGGTCTTTGCAGTGTTCGGACTCCTCAACGGCGGCTGCTGCAAGTCCGGAACCTGAGGACGATATCTGGAAGACTCGAAGGTTCAACGGCGAAGGCTGCGGCAGTTGTCGTGACAGCGGAAGCAATATTGAGAACGGAGTTACACTAAGAAAGACAAGACTGCGAAGAAAAGGTCAGGGCAGTGGCTCTGATACCATGTTAGAAATACTGAATTCAATAGTATTGTATTTCTTACTGAAGGAATATACATGAGTGCCTTTATATAGGAGGCATATGAGTGCAGAACAAGTAAGAGTGCTAAACAAGTAAACTAGTTGGGCCTAAAGCCCACAACGCTATATATGTTAACACTCTTTATAATAAAATTTCGATTTTGATTTCATTCCTAGTCTCCCAAAAAATAGCACCAAGTTGAATTGAAACCATTGCCACCAGCACTTTTGCTCTTTGGTTCAGGTATTCTCTCTCTCTCTCTCTCTCATTCATGTGAATTTTCTGTTAGGTAACCCGGTTGAAATCGACCAAACCGAATTCAACCAGAACGGCCCATCCACTCCACCTTTCCAGCCAATTTTGGACCAAGATTTTGACAAATCAACAAACCGGTCTAGTTGTAAAACCTACCAAAAAACGGACGAACTCCGAAAACACCCCTAATAAATGCGAGTTAATTAATACTATAATTAATTTATGAACTTTTGTCATTTTTTTTATATCAAATGAATTGTCTTTAATATATGAAATTATGTCAAATTTTATGAAAAATTATTCAATACTCTAATTTTAATGCTCCATTGTCTTATATGATTGATGACTTTCACAAAAAAATTAATTTGTGGAACTCATTACTATGTCAAAACGAAAGACTATTGCTCCTGTTTAATAAGTATTTTATTTTTATGTTAAATGACTTATATTTATTGGGGATAGACTAGTGCGAAACTGAACTCGCCTATTATCTATAATCTTCCTGATTCTCAAGATATATATATATATATATATATATATATATATAAAATTTCCTATATATACCCAGCTATTGCATAAATTGCCAATTCACATCTTCCCCTTTCTCCTCTCTTCACAAATGGGCCACTTTCAACAGCTTGTTACTTTCATTGTGCTCCTTATGCTCTCCATTGTTTCCTGCAAACCTAATCTCCAATTAAACACCCACCAAACCTTCATTGTCCGAGTCCAAAACAACCTTAAACCTAATCGATACGCCAATCACAAAACATGGTATAAGTCTACCCTTAAAAGTCTCAGTTTCAGTATTAACTCTAGTCACACCCGAACCCAACACAACCATGGCTTGCTCCATGTGTACAACACCGTCTTTCATGGTTTCTCAGCCAGATTCACACCTCAACAAGCTGAAGAACTCACAAATCGCCCTGAAATACTTTTGGTCCTCCCCGACCGGCTTCTCCAACTCCAAACCACACGCACACCTCAATTCATGGGACTTACTGGTACCAAAGACACACATGGTATCATCAAAGAGTCTGATTCAGGTTCCAACGTCATCATCGGAGTCCTCGACACTGGTATATGGCCCGAACGTGTTAGCTTCCATGACCACGACCTCGGACCCGTACCTTCTCATTGGAAAGGCAAATGCGATGGTGGTGACAACTTCCCTGAAAACCTTTGCAACAAAAAGTTAATTGGTGCACGCTACTACTCAACCGGGTTCTATGAACGACAACAAGGCTCAGCCCGAGACACCGTTGGCCATGGAACACACACAACATCCACAATCGCAGGACGACACGTCGCTAACGCTTCCTTCCTCGGCTTTGCCCAAGGCGTTGCAAATGGGATTGCACCCAAATCAAGAATTGCAGTGTACAAGGTGTGTTCGGAAGAAGGTTGTTCAGCTTCCGATATTCTTGCTGGGATCGACGCTGCTGTAGAAGATGGTGTCGACGTTATATCAGTTTCCATAGGTGGCGACCCTCTGCCATACCATGAGGATCCGATTGCTATAGGCGCTTTCGGTGCTATGGAGAAAGGAGTTTTGTTTTCCGCTTCAGGTGGTAACGATGGTCCAACTGACTCCACCATATCAAACGTAGCACCTTGGATAACCACAGTGGGAGCAAGCACCATTGATAGGAGATTCCCTGCAGATCTAGTTCTGGGAGATGGTAGCGTCATTACTGGATCATCGCTCTACACAGGTCATGGTTTACCGGAAGGGAAGTATCTACCGTTGATTTACGCGGGTAACGCATCCATTTCCAATATTGACGACGACGACGACGACGAAGATGATCCTACTTGCTTGCCTGGCACGTTAAATAAGGATTTGGTACGTGGCAAGATCGTGCTGTGTGATCGTGGTTATGGGCCACGTGCTGAGAAAGCAGTGGTGGTGAGAGATGCTGGTGGGGTCGGGTTAGTTCTTGCCAACGTGGAACCTATGGGAGAGGGTTTAGTCGCGGATGCATTTTTAATTCCTGGACTGGCAATCACGCAATCAAAACGTACAACTTTGCTTCAGTACATAAAGTCCACTAATAACCCAAAGGCCACCTTGATTTTCAAAGGGACCCAGTTGGGAGTAAAACCAGCACCCGTGGTTGCTTCTTTCTCTTCCCGTGGGCCCAATTCGATATCTCCATCGGTTTTAAAACCAGATATCATCGCGCCAGGTGTCGACATCCTAGCGGCTTGGCCTGATGGTGTACCACCAACTGAAGTAGCAACTGATAAGAGGCGAACAGAGTTTAACATAGTCTCGGGTACGTCAATGTCTTGCCCACACGTGTCGGGCGTGGCGGCTTTGTTGAAAGGGGCCCACCCTGACTGGTCCCCAGCGATGATCAAATCAGCGTTGATGACAACGGCTTACACGGACGATCGCGATGGCAAGACTCTACTGGACGAGAAAGATTACAGCGTGTCCAGCGTCTTTGGTTTTGGCGCCGGACACGTGGACCCTGATAAAGCCCTTGATCCGGGCTTGGTTTATGATCTCACGGTGGATGATTATTTGAATTTTCTTTGTGCTTCCAATTTCAACACTAGGCAAATCGAAGTGATCACAAGGAGGCAAGTGAGTTGCAGCGGGGTCCAACAAGTAAACATGTGGGACCTGAACTACCCATCAATATTAGTGTCTTTTGATGCATCAGCACCGTCCAAATCAGAGCTTGCGGTTAATCGAACGGTTACATATGTTGGTGACGGTGATTCAACCTTCACTATAAAAATCACTAATCCCAAAGGTGCTACCGTGGCCGTTGATCAAGAGAAGCTGATTTTCAAGAAGAAAGGTCAACAGCTGAGCTATATGGTAAGAATTTTGTCTGAGATGGGCCTGCATCATTATTACAGTGGGAGTGAATCTGGTTATCTGGTGTGGACGGATGGGAAGCGCCAAGTCACTTCTCCCATTGTGGTGACATGGTCGTAAATTCTAATATAAAAAGAATTAAAAATGGGATATTGTAATAATATATGATACATTGTGTTTCTCCAAAAAAAAAAAAAAAAAAAAAGAAGTATATAATACATTGTAATATACTTTTAGCATGATCTAATGAAGTTTACTTTAAAATAATACAAAGCTAATTAATACAAACTATGCGGTCATTATGTCACAATGAAGTTTTTGAATTGATATAGTTTGTTTGAAAAATCACAAAAATAGATCGATTATGATATAAGCTTGATGAAGCAAAAGTTCATCAGTCATTATGAGTTCGTCCAGATAGGGCCGGTCACACTCCTGTGTCACTATGGAAGTAAGAGCTCACTAAAATGGTCACCGGTGTAGTGTCTGCCACAACGTCTCTGATGCCATAGTCAATACAAAGGAAGGTTTATAACAATAAAATAGAATAACTCAGTATCTCTTGTGACTATGTATATACCTTGTATTGGCATTGTGAGGGCTTTATATATCCCTCTAGATTCTAGCCGTTGTGGATGGTAATGTGGTGTTTAATGTCTTTCTTGATAACGTCTTCAACTGAGTAATGGGATTCAATACACTTCTAACGGCTTGTCCAGCTAGTTTCGTAACCGTTCGGGTTATTGGCAGTATTGAATGATCTTAACATCCTCGTCAATGATGAGGATACTAGGTCAGGTTCTTCTGTGGAGGCGATCTCGTCTGTGTTTGACTTCGTCAGTCCCATCAAAGCTAATGAGAAAAAAGAAAACTATTATATTTTAAACTGGTTTTATTTTATATCAATTTTTTCAGCATGGAATTGCATTTTCTAAATTTGACTGAAATTCATTTTATTCCTTTAACTTTACCTTTATTTTGTTGAATCTTTTAAATTTCAAATTTTTATTCAATTAAGGCCTTCTGCCCAATTAAAAAATTGATTATTTTCACATGAAAAAAAAAAAGTCTATAATATTATTTTATTAATTTTATAGATTTTTTTATGTAAGAATTTTTTTTTTTCAATTTTTTTTTTATTAGTTAATTGCATACTTAAGGGCAATATTGTTGATAAAATTGAACAAAGGACTTGAATTGAATAAATTTGAAATTTAGAAAACTCATTTGATTAAAAGTAAAGTTAGAGAACTAATGAATTTCAACCAAAATTAGAAGGGAAAATTTTCATTTTTGCAAAAAAGAAAAGAAAAGAAAAAGTTACCAATTTGAAATAATTAATACCAATTATGATGATCTTTACTCATGGGGGCATAAAGGTAACAAATTCCACCCCGAATAGCAATTGGACATAAGACTTTGTTTTATATCCTGCCCTTGCAAATGAATCATGCCATAATAAGACTATTAGATTGGTTGCCAATTGCTTGGCGGACCCGAGGTTGTCTGAAGAAGACCAAGTTTTCTTCCTTAGTCTGCATTTGGCTTCAGCATAAAAAGCCAACTTATTTTACTATTTACTTTATTTTTGATACTGTTCAAGGGTCTCACTGCACTTTTTTAGTACTATTCATGGGTCCTACTGTGCTATTTCAGCTAACTTTTATCTTTATCTATAGTACTTTTAGCAAAAAGTTTTCAATGTGTGTTTGGCAAAAAATTATTTTTGCCAATTTATTTTACTATTCAGCTTATTTTTACTACTGTTTATAGACCTCAGTTATCTTGGTTTCCATTAACTCTACCCAACCGGCTTTTGATCCATTCAGCTATGGAGTGAAAGGTCAAATCCAAACCACACTACCCTTGTCAATGCTCAGATGCCTAATTCCTATGCCTTAACTCCACTCTAATTGGAAGTGAATTGCAGAGCAGTTTATAGATAAAAAAAAAGGTTATAAAAAAAAAAAAGGCGACTTCATCTTCCATACACTTAACCATAGTTTTAAATTTTCTCTATTAGAGGTGAATATTGCATACACACTACAAAAAAATCGTCCTGCAACAGCGTCTTTTTCCTGTCGTTTTTCAAAACTGCCATAATAGATTAACCTGTAGCGGCGCTTTTAGAAACTGCTAGTATAGGACACCCTATTATGGCATTTCAACACCGGCGCTTCATAAATCGTTGCAATAGGAGACCTATAGTGGCGGTTTTCAAAACAACTGGTATAGGAAGCCCTATTATAGCGTTTTCAAATCGCTGCTATAAGTCGGAATTACTAATTTTTTTTATTAATTATTTTCTTATTTGAAAAGATCCCATCCCAGCACTTTAAAAGCGCTGGTATAGGTTAATCCTATCCCAACACTTTAAAATCACTGGAATAGGTTAATCCTATCCTAGTGCTCTCGAAAGCGCTGGAATAGGGTTATTCCATTCCCTTATGTGGTCAACCTATCCCCACACTTTCGAAAGCATTGGAATAGGGTTACTCCATTCCCTTATGGGGGAGACCTATCCCGATGCTTTTAAGAGCGCTGGAATAGGGTTAACCTATCCCAGAGTTGTTAAAAGAGCTGGAATAGAGTTACTCCATTTCCTTATGGGGGAGAACTATCCCAGCGCTTTTAAAAGCGTTGGAATAAGGTTCACCTATACCAGCGCTATAAAAGCGCTGAGGAAAGATTATTCTATTCCCTTATGAGGGAGACCTATCTCGGTGCTTTTAAAAGCGTTGGAATAAGGTTTCTTCATTCCATTATGGGGGAGACCTATCTTGGCGCTTTTGAAAGTGCTAGAATAGGGTTTACCCCATTCCCCTATGGGGTATACCTATCCTGACACTTTGAAAAGCACTAGACTAGGGATCATGGTTTTGAAACTCAGACCATTCAAAGAACCGAAATAGAGAGAGATTCAAGGTTTTAAGGTCGAACTGAGGTCGAACCGTGCTGATGTCATTATTAATTTAATAATTATTTAATACAAAAATAATTAAAATAAATTTGTAAAATTATGTAATATTGATGAAATCAATATTCATAGAGATTCAAATACATCTTAATTCAAGATAAAGATAATATTTCTTATAATTTGTTGCATAGATTTAGTAGATACTCTCTTAACTATTTAAAATATTTTAACAAATTATATCTAAAATATAATAAATTAACATAACTAAAAATGATTTAAGAAATTTAACTAAAAAATTAAACACCCAAGTACCCAACCTCCATTCAGAGAGGAAAAACAACAACCCCACCCCACTCACATTTCCCAAGCCATCAATATTACCACAACCCTCTTTTGTTTTCTTTTCTTTCTCAGTTTACTTTTGCCCACAAAGTAAGGCTTCATCTCTTTCTCTCCCTCATTTCTTAGTCACGACCTTCATTGGTTCTCAAACAAACAGAGCTGAAGGCCAGGTGCAAAACAAATCCTCTCTGTCTCTCACCCGCTCATCTCGCTCTCTCTCTCTCTGTGTCGCCTCTCACTTTTTCTTTACTAGATCTAGTGGACAGTGAGTCAGCGACTACATTTCTTTTTTTTCTTTTTTTTTTTCTTGGCAAATCGCCAGATCTGATATGTCATGTGAGAGATCTTGGCTTGGAAAACCGCCAAACCCATGTCTAGTTTTCAAAACCGGGCAGTTTGATTGCGGTTCGAGAGGTTCACAAAAAAACTGATATTTTCAGTTTTGTTACTTTAAAAAACTGGTTTGATGAACGGTCCACGGTTAACTCGGTGGGACTGTACGGTCCGGTCCAAGTTTAAAAACCATGCTAGGGGTTTCTCGTAATAAATGACTAATACCCCCGTAAACCTAGAAAAAGATCATAGTACCCCCCCCCCAAACATTGAAAAAGACCAAATTATCATTGTGAACATAAATAAGACTAGAATACCCCATAAATCGAAAAAGTGACCAAAATGTCTCTGTAAATACAAAAAAGTCCAAAACATCCTCGATACCTAGAAAAAGACCGATACGCCCCCCAAAACATAAAAAAATAACCGAAATACCTCCCAAAACATCAAAAATGACCAAAGTACGCCACGTGACTGAAACAAACCAAAATACTCCTTTAAATCACAAAATGACCAAAATGCCCCTAGAAACACGAAAATTGTCCAAAACACACCCGATAACTACAAAAGACTGATACACCCCCAAAACCAAAAAAATGACCATAATACCCCCCAAAACATCAAAAATGACTAAAATACCCCCCAAAAACTAAAAAATGACAAAAGTACCCACCATGTCTGAAAAAGGTGGAAATCCCCACGATTACTTGGATAATAGCAAAAAACCACTATAAATTGAAAAAATGACCAAAATTCCCTCATAAACACAAAAAATGTCCAAAATACACCCGATATCGAAAAAAAAAGAGAGAACAATACACCCCAAAAACCTAAAAAATGATTAAACTACCTCTGAAACCTAAATAATGATCGAAACACCACTGTAACCTTGAAAAATGACCAAACCCCCCCCCCCCCCCAACGCGTAAAATTACCAAAATACCCTCGAAACATAGAAACTAACCAAAATATCCCCTATGTTTGAAAAAGACCAAAATACCCTCGATGACTAAAATAAGACCAATGTACCCCTATATATCAAGAAATGACCACAATGCCCCCGTAATCATTAGAGATGTATGAATTACACGCGAAACCTAAAAAATAACCGATACACCCTTGAAGCCTAAAAAATGATCAAAGTACCTATGAAACCTAAATAATGATAGAAAAATTGGAGAAATGTTATAAAATGACCAAAATACTCGCTAAAACATAAAAAATGACCACATACCCTTTAAACATTTTAAATTTTTTTGAAGTTCCAAGGGCATTTCAGTCATTTTTAGGCTTAGGATGTATATGTGTAACATTCTTTAATGCTTAGGGGGTATTTGGTCATTTTTTTGCTTTCGGGAGGTATTTGGGCCATTCTTATAGCGTATTTTTGGTCATTTGTAGGGTTTAGGGGTACTTTGGTTCTTATCAAAGTTTCTAGTGTATTTCGGTCATCTTATTGGACATTTTTGTAATGCCTATGGGGTATTTGGTTCATTTTTAGCTGTTGGGGGTAATTTGATCTTTTTTTAGGCTTAGAAGGTATTTTTGCTCATTTTTATGGTTCAGGGGTGCTTTGGTCCTTTTCTAAGTTTCCAGGGAATTTTGGTCACTTTTTGGCTTAGGATGTATATTGGTCATTTTTTAATGCCTAGGAAGTATTTTGGTTATTATTTTAGGGTGAGGGGGTGTATTTAGTCGTTTTTCAGGTTTTGGTGTTTTTTATTATTATTATTATTATTTTTTTTTTTTATAGTTTTCAAGGGTTCTTTGGTCTTTTTTTAGGCTTTAAGGGTATTTCAGCCATTTATTTCTTGAATGTAATATTGGCTATCAAAGAATTTTTTTAAAAAAATTCTTAAAGATGATAAGAAAGATATGGTCAAGAATGCAAGAACACCAATCTCTCTAAAGTCTCAAGAGAGGTGGCAGTTTTTCTAATAAGAGTGTTTTTTTTTTTTCCTTTAAGTTCAAAATAAAGAAGAAGAGATTTGAGGTGAAAAAGAAAAAAGAAAAACCAAACGTAGTGAAATTAGGAAGCAAGGGAAATTGAAAAAAAAAAAAAAAAAAAGAAGGAAAATGTAGGTCTTGATAAGGCAAAAAAAAAAAAAAAAGTGACTACATGAGATTAAAGGAATATAGGAGAGTTGGAGCATTTTGAACATTATTATTTTACTTGAGTTTTTTTTTTTTTTTGATTGAAGAGTTTTTAAATGTGTAGTTATCCATAATAATTTTTTTTAAGAAAAAAAAGGTGGCTAAGGTAGGCTTTTTTGGATAAAACGTGCTATAGTTTTTTTCTTTATTAATTTTTTATAACAGGGTAGGTTTTTTTTAAAAAAAAATTAAAAAGAAGTTAAAAGGTTTAAATTGTAATTAAATCTGTATATATCTATTCAACTTTTTTTTTTTTGGATAAACTTGAGGATGTTTAAAAAAAAAAATTTTGATTTAAAGGTAAATGTGAGGATGATTTTTTAGGATGATCAGGATTGACTTCAATTCCACGATGTGTAACCATAAAACCCAAAAAATTAACCAAACCCTACGTCAAAAGAGCATTTGGAAGCATTTAGGCGTAACTTATGTTTCCTTAGCATCTCAAAGATGTTTCCAAGATTCCCAACATGCTCGGACACCACCTTACTCTTCACCACCATGTCATCCACATAAACTTCAATACTCTTCCCCAGCTGCGATTCGAATATCCTGGTCATCATCCTTTGGTAGTTAGCCCCCGCATTCTTTAAACCAAAAGCATTACCTTGTAACGATATTTTCCTATAGGGGTGACGAAGGCTGTTTTCTCCTGATCGTCCAAAGCCAAAGGTATTTGGTGGTAACCTTGAAAAGGATCTAGAAAACTCATTTGAGGATGCCCAACCGTGGCATCTACCAATTGATCAATGCGAGGCATGGTAACCTTTGGGGCACGCATTATTCAAATCAGTAAAGTCTACACATACCCGCCATTTTCCATTCTTCTTTTTAACCACCACTATGTTGGCCAACCAATCAAGATAAAATACCTCCTTGATAGCTCCTGCATGCTTGAGCTTGATTACTTGTTCCTTGACAGCTTCAGAATGTTCCTTAGAGGATCGCCGAGGTGGTTACTTCCTTGGTACGACGGCGGGTTGACATTTAAATGATGACAAATGAAGCTCGGATCGACCTCAGGGGTCTCGTAAGCATTCCAAGCAAATACATCAATGTTTTGCCTAAGGAACTTCATCAATTCTTCCTTCTCCTTAGGAAGCAGCTGAGCGCCTACCTGGAAATACCTTTCTTTATCATCTCTTATAAAAACCCGTTCTAAACCTTCACATTCTGCTTCCACCACTAGATCCTCTGATAACATCGGCTCCTTTAATTGCTACAAACCATGCTCATTTGATGCCAAAGACTCCCCCTCAGCTTGATGTTTAACTGCAGCCACTATACACTGTCTAGCTGTAGATTGGCTTCTAATTAGCTCCTCAACCTGGTCGCTAGATGGATACTTCACCTTCAAATGCAAAGTGGAAGGGATAACCCCTATGGCATGAAGCCAGGGTCTTGCCACAATGGCCGTGTACGGAGAATATGCATTCACCACTATGAAGTTGACTTCTACAACTTCTATCCCCATTTGTACTGGTAACTTGACTTGCCCCATTGGTATAGCCATCTTTCCATTGAAACCTACTAGAGGTGAATCATAGCTAGTCAAATCTCCAGGTTTTAACCCCAACCCTTTATACAAATCAAGGTACATAATTTCATTCCCACTACCTTGATCCACCAGTACACGCTTCACATTGTACCCCTATCCTGAGCATGACCACTAAAGCATCATCGTGTGGTTGTATAGTTCCAACTTTATCCTCCGAGAAACTCAATGCCAGTTGGATTGCTACCTTAGCCCTCTTCGGCTCATGATTAGAGCCCTTGGGTAGCGGTCGAGTTACAGTCATTACACGAGGGGGACACACACCCATCCTCTCCGGAGCGGCAAAAATGACATTAATGGTGCCCAATGGAGGCCTTGAAGAAATGTTCCCTTGAGTTCCTGAGCCTTTATGATCAGCTTGCCTATTGGGCCTATATAAGAACTGTTTTAACCTTCCATCTTTGACCAATTGCTCCAAATGATACCATAAGGTTCTGCAATTCTCGGTGATGTGTGCTTGCTCCCGATGATATTGACAATGAAGGTTCTAATTGCGTCTAACGAGATCTCCACTCATCTTATTAGGCTATTTAAAGTATGGCTCATTCTTGATCTTCTCTAGAATCTGATGAACTGGCTCTCGGAACACCGTGTTGACTGCTTGTGGCACAATAGCAGCCCAGTCTGCATACTAAAATCTCGTCGAGGACAATTATCATTATATTTATTCGACCTAAAGTCCCTCCTATCGTGAGAGACCACCTTCACCTTTCCTTTACCTAACTACTAGTCCTTTTCAACCCGTTTATATTTATCGATCCGATCCATGAGCTGGCACACACTATTAACAAGTTTTCCAGTTAACGACTTCCTTAGACCATGCTCAGCCGGTAAGCCGACCTTGAAAGTTCTTATGGCCACATCATCAAACTCCCCATCAATCTCATTGAACATCTCACAGTACTTGTCTATGTATGTTTTTAAGATTTCACCCTCTCGCATGGTCATAGACAGCAAAGAATCCAAAGGCTGAGGGACTCTATTGCATGTAATAAAGCGAGATCTGAACGCCCGGGTGAGTTCTTTAAAGGAATCACTAAACCCTGATCCCAGGCCATCAAACTACCTCATCATGACAGGCCCTAAGCTGGATGGGAAAACCTTGCACATCAAAGCCTCATTCTTGGGCTGCACAGCCATCTTCTCGTTGAAATGGCTTACGTGCTCTACTAGGTCAACTCAACCATTATACATGGTAAATGTTGGCTGAGTGAAACATCGAAGAAGTTTTCCTCCTTCAATTTTACGTGTGAAGGGTGATTTAGAAATTTGATTTAGTGTCCTGCTCATAGCATCAGTTCCTAGGCCCTTACTGGACGAATTCCTATTCCTGCGACTATGAGGGTTACTCTCTTCATACGAGTAAGACTCGCTAGAGGGAGTTCTTGACGTAGGCCTGTAGCTGCCCTCCTCATTCTCACCAAAAGAAGAGTAAAAAATGGACGGAGCTCGCCTCCGTCATTCGTGACGTAACTTTCTCCTCAAATGGTCAATCTCTAACTGCATGGCCTTGGCATTCTCCTCATGGGAGATTCTGCTTCCATCTCGTGACTAAATCCTGCTAGTATGGGTGGTATGTACACTTCCCTCCCGGTCTCCACCTCGTTCAAGACTAAGGAAGTCATCTTGACGCTGGGACCTCTTAGACTCTACCTAGTGTGGATCTGAATTTGACATAACCAAATCTTAGACTCACTAAAAACCAAAGATTCCCACAGACGGTGCCAATTGTGAGGTCGCAATTTGTACCAAAGCCCAACAAAAGGAAGGGTATAGGCCTAAAGAGCCCAATACAATATATTTTATAGACAGTGAGTTGGAAATCTTGTTTCTAATGAGCTTGAATGATAACAACAATGGCCCAAAAATTCAAAATGATAAGGATGGGTTAGTTTGTATGAAGAAAGTTGCCTCGGACTCAAGCCGAGGAGTAGATTCTTATATTTCTTATTTCTTAAAGATTGAGTACAAATAATCAATTTATAGTATTTTCTCTTCCTCTCTCCGATCCCTTTTTCTCTGGAACATTCTTCCCTCTTATACCTCCTCTTTCATCCCATTTTTGCTCTCCACGTGTAGGTCTAAATTGCTAACGTTGATACTTGTCCCATCAACACCTTCCAGAAGTCTTTAGGTAATAGTTGTAAGGCTAAAAATCACTATTCAAATATCACTTCCTCATTAATGCAGCTAGAGACTTAGGTACAGAGCATTCAATACGGTGGTAGCAACTTTCTTTTAGATATTTCCTAACTGTTCCTGCTCTCCGTGCCCCCATAAAACATATCCTCATCTACAAGTCCTCTTAAAAGATCATCCTAGACAACACGACGCACCATCAGATCATTACTTCGCTTAGCCGAGGAGATATCCCTCCTCGGATTACTTCCTTTAGCTTCTTCTACCACAATTTGCTCGTGGGTCTCTAGGTCTGACATCTTTATCACTGCCAATCCATCCTCAGACAGGTAAACGTCCTCAGACAAAACCCATGACCCAAAAATGCATATTGGGCCTTTTATCCCCACAACCATAACATACAACCTCATGTACTTCATTATTGTACTCATTAAATGGTGGTTTGTTTCATAGACTAGTTACAATATTTGGTAAATAGTAGTAACCTTTACCATATGATTGGTGGCCTAGTGGCTTGGGCCTTGGGCCAATAAGACTTTGCTATGAAGTGTCTTAGGTTTGAATCACCTTAGCGACATGTTGATGTTCTTTATACTTCATCAAAATGATGTAAGGAAGCCACATTGATCACTTGCTTCAAACCTTAAAATAAAATTTAAAAAAGAAAAGAAAAAAAGATGTTGTAACCTTTAAGACACAACTCTACCTAGTTTTGAGACTCTTTCATGAAATGATACAATTATACAAACACTTCAACAAATAGGAACATTCAAGTCATTCTAAATCCCACTCAAACTTTCCTCTCTATGTTATCACCATCCTCACTCGCTAAACATCCTAATTCAGCGCCAACACCCATTAGTCAAATTACTTTTATATTAATGCAAATCATATTGCATCATTTCAACATTCATGATTTTTTTTTACCTCAAACTAATTATCTTCAAAATGCATTTCCATCCAAGAAATATAAAAGTGACGTATAAAAGTGACGTTGTAATATACTTTTAGCATGATCTAATGAAGTTTACTTTAAAATAATACAAAGCTAATTAATACAAACTATACAGTGGTTATGTCACAGTGAAAGATAATTGATATTGTAAGGACCTAAAAATTCACAAAACTCGTTAAAACGCCTCCTGCTAGTTTCCTGATCAAAGATCCTTATACAATATATTTGGTAGAGAGGGTCCAACAACAAAAGTCCCCTCATCCATCTCTCTCAGCCCCTATTTATATAATTCGTTCCTCTCATCTCAACCTTACACCTTGCCATCTATCAAACTTTTCCTCCTGACACCTGTCTATCAGTAACAGAACAAAATTCTAACTCTGCGTTATACACTGTTCAGGTCATGTCTTCATTAATGCAACGGACAAAGCTGGTATTTCCTCATTAATACGGCCAGAAAGGTTGGTGCCAGTCATTCAACGTAATCTTCTAGGTTATCCTGCCACATTCAGATATGTGCAATATGCCCCTTATGTCACCAGTGTCCATGCCACCTCTTCTTCGGGTACGTCAGGTGAATTTCCTTATTCCTTTATATTATCTCGCTTGCTACATGTCAGCCTTCCCTTCCTCGGGACCTCGGGCTCCTGGGTCCTCGGCACCTCACAACAGCCCCTTTAACACTTGAGTTATTAATCGTAAATTAATAACCAAATTTTAACTTCGCATACACGCTTCTTATCTGTCCCCTTGTTTTCACACGTACAGACGTCTTTTCACTGCCCCATGACCCGCGTCTGGCGCCTCGTATTCCACGATGGAGTATTTATGGAGTCTGGCATTTCCTTTCCCACGCACGTTCTACGGCTGGATGGATTATGGACAGCTTAGATTTCGCTCCCAGCTATGAGCGGGAAAGTTACCGCCCTTATTTTTACCTCATTACTTCCACTTTCTCACCCCCTATAAAAGTGGACCTTCAAGCTGAATGCAGTTCATTTTGGCATTTTGAAGTATTAAGAGAAGAGTGAGCTCCCGAGGACCGATTTTAAGCGATCTTCAGAGGTGTGTTCGTTTTCCTTTTGCTTCTTTCTACTTGCTTGCTTTTCTTCTTTTGTCACGAGGGTAATGGGTAGGTACGCTAAGTTAGTTAACACAGACGAGGCAAAGGCTGCCTTTAAAAACCGATATAGGATCCTTGACGACGTAAACATCACGTATTGTGAGGAAGAAGAGATTCCACTCGTATCTCGCCCACCTGAGTCCGTTTTGATTCCCATGATTACGTTTATCGAGGGGGGCATGGAGATTCCTATGGGTAGGGTAACCAGGGATTTTTTAATAAACTATAGGCTTACCCCCGCACAGTGTTCCCCAAACGTCCTTAGAATTTTAGGATGCGTAGATGCGCTTAACCGAAAGATGGGGACCAATTTGACATGGCAAGATGTAAATTGGGTGTATAACTGCCAAAAAGGGGATAGGACTAAATACTACATGAAATGTAGATTCCCTTACGTTAGGTTGATCTCTTGCTTACCCGACTCGAGTAAAGGGATGAACGAAGATTACCTCGTCGTCTCGGGCAACTGGCATGACGGCTTACACTGCCCTACCCGAGAAGGGACGCCAGGTAGTGTTCCTGAGGACTGACCTAACATTTAGGAATGACCAAAAAAATTTATGTGTTCTGCTTTGTTTAACTTATTCATTCTAACAATTTCATTCCTTATTGCAGACGATTTCCATACCGCTCCAAACTTATCAGCTGTGAATCGAGCTGATCTAAACTGGATTCTTCGGTCAGAAATATTTGTACACCGGAACGGACAACTCCGAGAAGCCCACATCATCCTCAGGTACACACCATCCACCAAACGTTTCCAAAGCCCGAAGAACGTGATCAGAGCAAGGGATTTACGATTAGCTCGGATTGACGTTGCGGCCCCTGGATTCCTACTGCTCGCACCTCCTCCTGCAGGAACTTAAGACGCACAGCTTCCTGCTCCTCTTGCCACCCAATTACTTTATCCTCCTTTGGACCAAGCTGCTAACCTTGTCACCGAGGAAAGAGCTGCCACGCCCGAGCCAAATCCTCCCGAGGTAACCGAGAAGGATTTTGAGGTGTTCTACCGTCCAGACGCTCCTTCCAGCTCCAATCCATCAACCAGCGAAATGGGTTTTCAAGAAAAAGAGCCCGACCTATTGGCCTTACTACAGGCACACGCAGGCGACTCTTCACCGGCGATTCCGGTCCCACCTCGCCCAGTCACTCAGGCTGTTACCCGTGCACCTTCCGTGGAGGTGGCGGAGAAAAAACGGAAAAGAGGCCAGAGTAGCAAACATGTGATAGAAATTGAAGAAGGGGAAAGTCTTGACCCTTCCGCTAAAGACACCAGGACTGGGAAAGCCCTTTCCAAAAAATCTACTCCTACTGGTTCGTTTAAGGACCCCAGTAGTGAGTCTACAAAGAAGGCGTCAGCCTGGCGACCCAACTTCACCCTCAGCTCGGGTAGCCCTGTTATGGATGATGCTAACTTGAGGGACCCGAAGAAAGGAAGCTCGAGCCTGGTGGCCGAGTGTTTAGAGAAGGCTCTATGCCTTCCCGAAGACATGGCCGAGTTGCGGTCCTTCCGTAAAAGGGAAGTTTTCTTGTCCTTGAAGCAAGACTTAGCCAAGGTATTTTCTAAGTCTCAGCACATTTCATTTATGAGTTTAACTCTTTATTATGACTAACTCTATTAATTCGAATATATCACAGGCGGTCCAGGCTTCATTTATGGCTGAGGAGTGGGTAGATCATTCATTGGATCTTGCCCGAAATGCTGATCAAAAGGCCGAGGCAGCAGTGAAGGCACAAAAAGAAGCCGAGTTAAATTTAAAAGAGACCCTCACTCGCCTGTCCGAAGTAGAAAGAGCTCACAAGAATGCTGAGTCGGCCCTAAAAAGTTATGAGTCACAAGCAAATCTTGCTCTTGAGGCCCAACAACAGGCTCAAAGCAAGCTCGCCCTCACTGTTGTCGAGCTCAAACAAATGCAAGGATTGCTGGCTACCAAGGAGCAGGAACAGGCCGCTGCTGAGCAAGCGGCATATGATGCTGGGATGAAAAAAGCCTCTGACAGCTTAACTGCCCAACTTAGAGGAGTCGCCAGAACATTCTGCTCGGAGGTGTGGGGCCGTGCTTTGGACGCTGCTAGGGTAGATACTGACGCTGTACTCCGAGCTCCCGATAACATTTACTATCCCCCGGCATTGCGCTTGGCTCCTGCTCCCCCACCGCCGACAAGTGATCCTGCTGTGCCCATCTCTGCTCCTGATCCTTCTGATGCATTTGCCACAAAAGACCCCTCTCCCACAGCTCAGCCCGTGGACGAAGTAATTGAGGGTGATGTGGTTGAAGAGCCAAAAAAGAAGAAGAAAGACAAAGATCAGGAGAAAAGAAAAGACAAGCAGCCTGTTGCTTAGTCGCTCTTTTGTTATTGTCTTTTTCTTCCTCTTTTTTTTTTATTTTTTTTACGGATGTAAGGGGTTATAGGGTTGCCCCATTTTTGTACTGAATACTTTTTAAGAAATTAATGTTAGCCTTTCTCTTTTTGTGTCATGCGCAACTCTTACTACAATGCACTGCCATCTAACTGTCACTTTGTACGCATCCAGATAAAAGCTTATAATCATAATATCACTTCAATATTGCTCATTATACTTGTGACTTTAAGAAACGCAAAAGGCTAACCCTGGGCACCATAATTTCACTACTTAACTTTTTTTTTTTTTTTTTTTTTTTTGACATTTGAAAAATAAGACATGAAATTCACTATGCTAATGAGCGACAAGGCTCAATGGTTTGTTTATGCCAATGTTTAGCTGCTTAAGATTCCTTAGCCTTGACCTTGTTGGATTTATGATTCTTGAATCATGGTCCGAGGAACCGAAGAAGAACAAAAATCATTTTTGCACTTATATTGATGCAAGTGGTTAACTTTTCTTAGACTTGTGGCCCGAGGAGCCAAACAAAAACTAAGGTCAGTTTAACACTTGTGTTTTTGCAAGTAATTAATTTCCCTTAGTCTTGTGGCCCGAGGAGCCGAACAAGAACTAAGGTCAGTTTAACACTTGTGTTTTGGTTGATGCAGAATTGATACGAATGGAAATCACACACACACATCTTTTAGCACAAAAAGGAATTCTTTTCTTAATAATAATAACGTCGTAAGTTATTTACATTCCAAGGGCGAGGAATCACCCTTCCATCCAGATCTTCTAAACGATAAGCCCCTATACCTGCTACTGAGGTAATTTTATACGACCCCTCCCAATTAGGACCCAACTTTCCCCAAGCAGGATTTTTTGCTATTCCCACTACTTTTCTCAGTACCAAATCTCTGGGTACCAAGGGCCTGGTCCTAACTCCCTTGTCGTATGTCTGCTTGAGCTTCTGCTGATAGCTGCCCATCTTTACATTGGCTATTTCTCTTCTTTCCTCAATAGTATTCAAACAATCATACATCCTACCATGATTGCTTGCTTCGTCATACTGGTCGGACTTCAGGGTGGGAAAACCCGATTCTAATGGTATTATAGCTTCCATTCCATACATCATTGAAAAGGGAGTCTCGCCTGTCGATCTTCGGGGTGTAGTCCGATAAGCCCATAATACATGAGGTAATTCCTCTACCTAACCTCCTTTAGCATCATCCAATCGCTTCTTCAAACCTGACAAGATGACCTTATTTGTTGCTTCGGCCTGACCATTTCCTTGAGGATAGGACGGTGTTGAATATCCAATTCTTATTCCCATTTCTGCGCAGTACCGCCGGAAAGCCTTGCTATCAAATTGAAGCCCATTATCAGAAATCAAGGTATGAGGGACTCCGAAGCGGGTTATGATATTTTTCCAGATGAATTTCTTCGCATCCACATCCCTAATGTTGGCTAATGGCTCGGCCTCCACCCATTTCGTGAAGTAATCCGTGCCGACAATGAGCCATCTCCTATTACCCGTTGCCCGAGGAAAAGGTCCGACGATATCTAAACCCCACTTAGCGAAGGGCCATGGGCTGGACAACAGATTTAAGTTACCTCCTGGTTGATGTATGTTTGGCGCAAATCTTTGACATTGATCACATTTCTTGGCATAATCTTGAGAGGTTCTCTGGATGCTTGGCCACCAATACCCTTGGGTCATGGCTCTATGAGCTAATGATCTTCCCCCAGTATGGCTTCCACAGACACCTTCATGTAATTCTTCCAGCAAAGGTTCCACGGCTTCAGGATGTACGCAAAGCAGGTACGGCCCTGCATAGGAACGCCTATAGAGTTTTTGCTCCTCTGACAGCCAGTAACGGGGAGCGCTTCTTCGTACCTTCTCGGCCATTGTCCCATCTTCAAGTAATATTTCCGTGCTGTAAGAAAGCTACAATTGGGTCCATCCAGCTTGGGCCTACATGAACGCTGTGAACCCATACTGCCGCGATGCTGGCTAAGCTAGAGGTCAATAAATCCTCCACCATGACCATACGCGGTAACTTCGAACCCAGTGAAGTGGCTAACATTGCTAATGAATCAGTATGAGCGTTATGTCCCCTTGGGACTTGTTGTACCTTGAAACTCTCAAACAAACCCAACACCCCTTGGACCCGTTTAAGATAGCTTTTCATTCGTTCATCTTTTGCCTTAAATTCTCCATTAACTTGCCCTACCACTAATCTGGAATCACAAAACAACCTCACGACCTTTCCTCCCAAGTGTTTAACCATTTGGGCGCCCACCGAGAGAGCCTCGTACTCGGCCTCATTATTAGTTGTTGAGAATCCCAGCCTTAATGACTTTTCAATGACTAGTTTTTCGGGAGATATTAGCACGACTCCAACCCCGGTTCCTTTTCGATTTGATGCCCCATCCGTGTAGACTTCCCAAGGAGTGACGTTTTCCATCCCAATGGACATTACTGTCATCATGGTATCTTCATGTTCAACCTGACCTTCCGTGAAAACGCGTTAAAACGCCTCCTGCTAGTTTCCTGATCAAAGATCCTTATACAATATATTTGGTAGAGAGGGTCCAACAACAAAAGTCCCCTCATCCATCTCTCTCAGCCCCTATTTATATAATTCGTTCCTCTCATCTCAACCTTACACCTTGCCATCTATCAAACTTTTCCTCCCGACACCTGTCTGTCGGTAACAGAACAAAATTCTAACTCTGCGTTATACACTGTTCAGGTCATGTCTTCATTAATGCAACGGACAAAGCTGGTATTTCCTCATTAATGCAGCCAGAAAGGTTGGTGCCAGTCATTCAACGTAATCTTCTAGGTTATCCTGCCACATTCAGATATGTGCAATATGCCCCTTATGTCACCAGTGTCCATGCCACCTCTTCTTCGGGTATCGTCAGGTGAATTTCCTTATTCCTTTATATTATCTCGCTTGCTACGTGTCAGCCTTCCCTTCCTCGGGTCCTTGGGCTCCTGGGTCCTCGGCACCTCACAGATATAATTTGTTTGAAAAATCACAAAAAAAAAAAAAAGATTGATTATAATCTAAGCTGATGACTTAAAGAGAAAACTATTATATTTTAAACTGGTTAGATTTCATACCAAATTTGTCTAGCATGGAATTAGAACTCGTTTTAATTAACATGCATGGTGCATGTGAAATACTAGAATTTACAGACTTGATTTTTTGGAATGAAAGTAAATTTGAAACAACCTTTGGAGTATTCTTGGTTCCATTTTTTAAAAAACAATAGGCTAAAATATAAAAAACTCATTTGAACGAAAGTAAAGTTAGATGACTAAAATAAATTTACTAAACTTGGAGGGTGGAATTTGCATTTTTATAAATAAATAAAAAATCACCAAATTTGAAATAATTAATACAAGTTATGATGTTCTGTACTCATGCAGGCATAAGGGTAACAAATTCCACCCGAATAGTAAATGGGGTGGGGGATTGAGGAATATGACATCCATCCCATACCCAAACCTATGGTTGTCCAAGCGAACCAGTGACCTACCAGAACTAACCGACTCGGCGCCGTCCGAACCGAGGTCGACTTGTTCAAAGCAATCCATGGTCAGCAGCAGGTCTCCGGCGTCAGAAGCCGAAAGGTGTAGGTCAAGTGGCAGTTTTAGGTTTCAAAACCCGATGAAAACCGAACTGACCTGACGGTATTTTGCTCACATCCTCAGTTCGTCGAGATCCGGCAAGATCCATCAATATCATTCGAGATCCGGTGAGATCTTGATAGATCCGGCCAGATATTGGCCAAATCCTAATGAATCTGGCCAGATCTCGACGGATCCAGCCAAATCTCAGGCTCGACAACAAAACCCGAAACCCAAAACAACCTAAACCGGCCGATCCGATGATAATTCCAGGTCAGGCACAAACCCAACCCAACCCGACCCATGAATAGCCCTACCTAAACCGTTGCCATTGCCACAGCTAGCTAAGACTTTGTTTTATGTTATGTCCTTTGCAAATGAATCATGCCATAATAAGACTATTAGATTGGTTGCCAATTGCATGGCGGACCCTAGGTTGTCTCAAGAAGACCAAGTTTTCTTCCTTAGTATGATGCTCCCAAGTCCCAACTATAAGAAAGGGATCAAATTTCGCTACTTTATGAAAATTTAGTTCTAAGTTAAACATAATTTGATGGTCCCGTTCATGTTTAAAACTTTGTGTTTAAATTAGAACTAGACCACCTTATAGCCATTAAGCAACATTAAATTTTAAAACAAAAATTGTAATTTTTTTCCACATCAGCGTTTAACAAATTCCTTAGTATAAATATAAATTAAAAGAATAAAACCCTACTAATTTTGAAAATCCATAAAATTAAAAACCCGACAAGAAAACCCAGTCTGTTCCAACTCACCAAGAAGAGAAGCCACCGGAGTCTGCAAAATGACGTCGAAGTCGCCATTTAGGTGGTCGTCGCAAGGATTTTTTTTGAAAATAACTATAAAATCAAAACTATATTATTAGTTAGCCAATGTTTAAAACTATTTTGGTATCTAACAAATCGAGTCTAAAGAACTCAATTTTGGAATGCTAAATCAATTGTATTGAACTTGATTTCAACATCGTTTGTAGCTAATGTGGATACTTGGTCCACGTAGGCATAGAACTTGAGTCCAGAGGACTCGAGTTTTGTCAAATAGAAATCGAGCCCTACAGACTCAATTTAGTTTTGCTTAACTGCAGACGAACCCATAGACCTAGATCCAAACACAGAGATCAAAAAACTGTAAAAAAGGCAAACCCAGACGCAGAGATCAGCAAAACCCAAAGATCAAAACTAAGAGATCAACAACCTGAGATCAAAACGCCGATCAACAACGAAGAAGAAAGAAGCAATGATGCAAAGCCTAGCAAACCAAAGAAGTAACCCAAGGGCGGTGAAAGCTTCAGGCGACGGAGTGGAGAAGATGATGCAAAACCCAGGTTTCTCGCCACTGCTCCAGTGGAGGAGATGAACACGTTGGAGTGGAGAGTGGAGTGTGGGTTTGATTTGTTTTGGGTTTTGTATTTGGTTTTGTTCATGGGTTTTTGGTGCTCGAAAGTGGAGAGTAGCTCGCATCTGGAGGAAAAAAAAAAGAAAAGGAAGAAGAAGGTTCAAGCAAAACTAAATCAAGTCCATGGGACTCGATTTCTAGATCAACAGAACTCGAGTCCGTTTGACTTGAGTTTTAAGTCTGTGTGGCCAAATTTTCATGTCAGCTACAGCTTGAGGTTGAAATCGAGTTTAACGTACTCGATTTAGCGATCCAAAATTGAGTTTTTTATACTCGAATTGTTAGATACAAAATTATAAGAGAAGTTATTCCGTGTTTCCGATACATGTTTTTTCTTCCTCACATGAGGGTGGACCCCACACATAGGAGAAGTTATTCCGTGTTTCCGATACATGTTTCTTCAAAAAGGTATTTGTTAGTAGCAATAGCTAGTACTGGAAAGGTATTTGCTTGGAAAGGTATTTTGAATCTTGGAAGGTGTTATTTTGTATGTGTATATATATATATATATACACACACACACAAAGGGTTCGATTAATGGTCACACATTAATTATCTATTTTAGAAAAAAATTTATTGAAAATTGAAAAAATCGTCAAAACAGTAAAGCAATAAATTATTTTTTCATAAAAAATTTTCTAAAATAATTTATTAATATATACCTTAAGAAAGCACATGAGTAAATCTCATATACAAAGTATACACAAAAAATGTACAAAGTGTTTCTGATCACATAGTCAATATGTACACATAAAAGTTGGGCTGAATCGGCTGATAGACAACGTACACTAGCTTCACCAAGACGTCATATTGGTCTTAAGACTTAACAAAGTCCATCTTCACCAAAACAAAACATGCCATCGTTGGTCCTCTTGGCGGCTGGGCCATGTTCAAAGTATTTATTTATTTTAATTAAAACAAAAATCATTTTTACCATGTACCATGTCAGCCTTAGCCATATAACTTATCATGTGTCAACCTTGACATCATGAAATAAACCCTACATTAATTTGATTCTATTCTATCATTTATTGGCTTGACAAAAACACGAGTACATTTTACCCAAAAAAATCAGGTAAATGAAAGGCTTAAAAATAAGTATATTAGTAGGAGTATACAAGCATCTGTTGGCTCAATATATAGTAACACAAATGCATTAAACTAAAAATTCAATTAATTAATGAAAGACTTGAAATAAATTTATTATTAGAATCTAATTAAATTTGATTAATGGTTTGTACTTGAAATTCTCTCCAAAAAAAATTCTAATTGAAGAATGAATTACGCGCAATAGAATTCATGTCTCTCTCCATATAATAGTACACATCCAATGCTTTTTCCATTAATTCTGAATTATTTAGTTCCATGGCAGCCTCCTTAAAATCCTTCTTCTTGTATGGTTCAAGTGCCACTCGAGGATCATATCCAAGCCTATCATTGTGTATATCTTTTTGAAAATGACCAATTTGCTATTAATTGCCAAGCCTATCATTGTGTATATCTTTTGGACTGATTTAATATGACCAATTTGCACAGCATGTACTGCCGTTTGTTCGCTCTCTCCAAGCGATTTTTTTTCCAAGTTCTCAATTTGTTCACCTTCTTCTTCGCGCCATAACATAAATGCTTCTCTTTGAAGCTTAAATCAGTCCAAAAGATATACACAATGATAGGCCCAACGAACCTCCTTGTCCAGACAAACCCATTCAGTACCTTCATCCACCCCTCCACCTCGTAGACAAAGGAAGGTAAGCCATTAATAGAGAATTCAATACCTCGAACAGTTACAAACTAGCTGTTAGACCGCTGGAAGCTCATCAAAACCCTTATTAATAAGCACAGAGGCGTTACAAAAGAAGCACTAAATTCACAATAAAGGCCACAATGGCTAGAAGCAATGTAGCCATATATAAACACCCCTCGAAACCAGGCAAGGTACATTCTTAGATACACATACGTTATAGCTCTGACATTCTAAGCTCTCATATCCTTTCTTAAAGCTTTTATACACTGACTTTATCATTGGAGACTCTGTGGTAAGCACCACACAGGTGACCACCTAAGGAGAGCTTCTCACAACTATTGCAAGTACAGGGACGAGGTTGCTAACTTATCTGGATGAACCTACTCGACTGACGATTTCCACATCATTAGTTTGGTGTCGTCTATAGGGATGACATTTTCGTGCTTAGGTTCGAGAGCGTAGCTCCATTCCACTCACTAGTCCAAATGGAGTCCAACAGTCCCCAAGATTCTACAACATTAGCTCTGCAAATCCAGACGCTCACAACCAGTGTGGAGGAGCTTACAAGACAAAACTAGGAGATAAGGCTGCGATTGCAATAAGAGGAGACTGATCTGGGACCAACTGGGATGACGATGAAGATAGCCAAAGAAGGAATGACCACCGAAGACCTGCCACTCCAGAAGGACTGAGCTCAAACCTTCTTCGCTAAATGAGAAAGGAGATGGACGAGCTGAGGAGCGCAATTAAGGAAAAAACAGACCGGAACCTAGATAGGATGGTCAGGAGGACGGATTCACCTTTCACAACGGCGGTCTTAGAATGCCCAATGCCATAAAATTTTCGTCTACCTTAGCTCAAGCCGTTCGACAGGCTAAAAGACCCTCTGAATCACTTCAACACTTTCAAGACAACTCTAGGTCAAGACTGTGCCATTCTTTCCCTACCACCCTCAAAGGAGCTGCGAGGGAGTGGTTCACAAAATTACCAATGTTGTCCATCGACAACTTCGAGCAGTTGGGTTATTCCTTCTTATGCCACTCTGTTGAGGGATAACGCCCGAGAAGGCCAGCAGACCTCCTAGTTACCATTAGATAAGGAGAAAAGGAGACCCAGAGGTCAACGAGAAGTGTTTCACTCAAGAAATGCTAGAGGTGGACGAAGCGGATAACAAAGTACAACTAACAACCTTTAAGGCTGGTTTGAAGTCCAGCGAGTTCGTGGTCTCACTCGCGAAGAATCCCCCTAAAACAATGGCAGAGATGCTCCTGAAGGTGCAGAAGTACATGAACGCCAAAGATACCCTAACAACACTAGAAAATGTAAAAAAGTCTAATGGGAGGGAAAGAAAGGAAGACGATCGGAGAGGACAAAAAAGGGAGTGGACAGATCGTCAGAATACTAAAGAAAACAAACGAAAAGATGATAAACCCCTCGGACAGTAAAATTCATTCCCTTAGTTATGCTTGTTGATAAAATTTTGGCGCAAATTAAAGATGAGCAATACCTCAAATGGCTAAGGCCGTTGCACTCGTCACCCAATGTGTGTGACAAAAAGAAATATTACTGTTTCTACAAGGATTATGACCACTACACAGAAGATTGCAGGGACCTGAAGGAACAGATAGAGGAACTCATCCGGAAAGGGAAATTGTAGAAATATGTCAAGAAAAGAGACTCCAGCAAATCCAAAGATAATAGCAAGGACAAGCACGAAGCCTCTACAAGGGACGAGGACCCCACGTCCCATTGTCCATAGAGTGCGATTGAGGAGATAAAGACAATAAGAGGAGGGCCATCCACAGGATCATTCAAATCCCTCAAGAAATCACAACAGAGGCTGGTGAACAACATCCACAAAATAACACCCCTGAAGCAGAGATGGGCAGACATGGACATCCTTTTCTCGAAAGAATATGCTAGAGGAGTGAAGCAGCCGCATGACGACCCCCTAGTTATAATGCTTATGATAGAGGGGTTCAACACTATGAGAATCCTTGTGGACAACTGTAGCTCCACAGACATCATCTATCTTTCTGCTTTTCAATAGTTGAAGTTGGATCCAGGAAGACTGCGTCCCTTCGAGTCCCCTCTCGTTAGCTTCAGTAGGGATAGGGTGTATCTTAAAGGCCTAGTGACATTAACAGTCACAGTGGGTCTTACCCACAACAACTGACTCATCAGCTAGACTTCTTGGTGGTAGACTATCCTTCTTCATACAACGTGATCATTAGGAGGTCTACACTTAATCGTTGAAAGGCAGCCACGTCCACCTATTGCCTAAAGGTTGAATTCCCAACAAAAAATGGTGTAGGCGAGGTAAAAGAAGATCAGGTGCTAACTAGGGAATGCTACCAAGTTGTGTTAGCTGTAAAGGAAAACTATACGTGGATGATTAATGAGAAAGAGGAAGAGAAGGTGGAAGCCTTGGAAATTGTAGAGCTAGTAGACGGAGAGCCAACGAAGACTACAAGGGTAAAGACGACCCTAAGTACAAAGATGAGGAAAAAACTAGTCCAATTCCTTAAGGAGAACCTGGACATCTTCGCATAGAGCCACGAGGATATGCCAGGCATATTTACAGAGATCATCTAACACAAGCTAAAGGTAGATCCCGAGAGAAAGCCTGTCCAGCAGAGACGACAAGTCTTTGCTCCAAAAAGAAACCAGGCAATCAGGGGCGAGGTCAACAAACTACTAGCAGCGGAGTTCATTCGCGAGGTCTATTACCCGGACTGGCTAGTCAACGTCGTCCTGGTAAAGAAGGCAAATGGAAATTGGAGGATCTGCGTAGACTTCACGGACCTAAACAAGGTCTGCCTAAATGACAAATTTCCCCTGCCAAGGATAGATCAGTTGGTGGATTCCACAATAGGACATAGATTCCTGACATTCTTAGACCATTCTCGGGGTACAACCAGATAAAAATGACAGAAGAAGACCAGGGGAAAACTGCCTTCATCACAAGCCAAGGGCTCTACTGCTACAAGGTAATGCCCTTCGGACTGAAAGACGCAAGAGAAACCTATCAGAGGTTAGTAAACAAAATGTTCAGCAAACAGATCGTTAGAAACATGGAAGTGTACGTGGATGACATGCTCGTCAAGAGCAAGGAAGAGTCTGCTCACCTGAACGACCTCTAAGAGATGTTTACTACTCTCAGGCAATATCAAATGAAGTTAAACCCCAACAAGTGTGCTTTTGGGGTAGCATCAGGGAAGTTCTTAGGGTTCATGGAGTCCTAGAGAGGGATAAAAGCAAACCCAGAGAATGTGCGAGCCATATTAGAGATGACGTCGCCCAAAACTGTGAAGGAAGTCCAGCAACACTCAACAAGTTTGTCTTTAAAGCAAATGATAAATGCTTGCCCTTCTTTAAGACGCTGAAGCAAGCTTTCACATGGATGGAAGAGTGCAAAAAAGCCTTCCAATAGCTCAAACAATATCTGAGCAATCCACCCCTCTTGAGCCCGTCCAAAGAGGGAGAAGACCTGTATTTATACTTGGCAGTGTCAGCTACAACCGTGAGCGCGGCCTTGATTCGGGAGGAAGACGGAATGCAACTCCCAGTTTACTACATCAGTCAAGCTTTCCAAGGAGCTGAAGCAGAGTACCCACGAATTGAGAAAATTGCATTTTCCTAGATTATAGCTCCGCGAAATCTACGTCCTTACTTCCAAGCGAATCCTATCCTAGTGATGATAGACCAACCTATAAAGAAGTCCATGAATAAGTCTAAGGCTGCAAGAAGAATGATTTAGTGGGCAATTAAGCTTAGCTAATTCGACATTGAATACCACCCCAGGACAGCTATCAAGGTGAAGGCACTGGTAGACTTCATCGCCGAATTCACAGTCCTGGTCGAGGATGGTACATTGGACGAAGCAGAAAGATGGACGATCCAAACTAACAGTTCGTCAGCTTGGAAAAGGGGCAGAGTAGGGGTCATTATCATCCATACGAAGTTTAGCTAACATTCCCAGCCATCAACAAAGAAGCTGAATATGAAGAAATACTGACGGGATTAAGGGTTAGAAAGGTGCTAGGAGCCAAAAACTTGCTCCTCCAGAGCGACTCAAAATTGGTTATGGGGCAGATAAAGGGGAAGTATTAAGCAAAGGAGGAAAGAGTGCAAAAATACCTTAGGCTGACGAAGTCTTTGGCACAAGAGTTTGATTGGGTAGAATTCACACAAGTCCCTAGAAGCCAAAATATGGGGGCAGACAAGCTAGCGAAGCAAGTTTCATCAGAAGTAAAACCAACGAGTACAAACTTACAGATGGAAGTCCAGAAGTGTCCCAGCATTGAAGAGCTCTTCACCTTCGTAATCTAGAGCAAAAGAAGCTAGTAGACCCTAATCCTATCCTACCTCCAGGATGGACGGCTTCCACAAGACGCCGAGGAGGCCATGAAAGTCAAGAAGAAGGTAGCCAAGTTCACAATCTTAAACGATGTCTTGTATAAAAGAGGTTTCTCCATGCCCTACCTGAAATGCATTAATGAGGATGAAGCCGAGTACATTCTGGAAGAGATCCATGGAGGAATATGTGGACACCATGTAGGCCCAAGATCCCTAGTAAGCAAGATTATCAGAACAGGTTATTTTTGGCCTACTGTGCAGAAGGACACAAGGGAGTTTGTCAAGAGGTGCGACAAATGCCAAAGGTTTGGAAATGTTCAATGCATCCTAGCAGAGAGACTGACGCCAATAGGCTCCCCATGGCCATTTGCCCAGTGAGGGATTGACATCGTCGGTCCATTACCCTAAGGTAAGAGACAGGTGAAATTTTTACTGGTCGCTATTGACTATTTCACAAAGTGGGTTGAAGCAGAAGCACTTGCAACCATCACGGAGGCAAAGATCCAAAATTTCATATGGAAGAACATAGTTTGCAGATTTGGGATACCACAGATGATCATATCGGACAACGGGCTGTAGTTTGACAGTCAAAGCTTCAGGGACTTTTGCTCAGGGCTAGGGATCAAGAACCAATTCTCGTCGTCAGGTCACCCACAAGCCAATGGTCAGACGGAAGTAATGAACTAGACACTACTTAAGATCATCAAATCTCGGTTGAAAGATGCCAAGGGCGTTTGGCCAGAGGAATTGCACAATGTCTTGTGGACATACAAGACTACAGCAAGAACTCCGACAAGAGAAACCCCGGCGAGAGAAATCCCTTTCAGACTCATCTATGGCATCGAAGCAGTAATCCCAGTCGAAGTGGGAATCACCAGCATGAGACGAAAAGTCTTCCATTAAGGCAATAATGATGATCAGCTGAGAATTAACCTGGACTACTTTGACGAAGTTAGAGACAGAGCATCCCATAAGATGACGAGGTACCAACAGAACATGGTCGAGTACTACAACAAGAGAGTGAAGTTCAGATAACTTAACATATGAGACCTCATCCTACATAAGGTCAAACCTACAACCAAAGACTTGACCCAAGGAAAGCTTGGCCCAAACTGGGAAAGGCCCTACAAGGTCACCCATTATTCCAAGCAAGGCAGCTATTACCTGGAAACGTTGGATAGGAAGAAACTACCACAACCATGGAACATTGAACATTTGAAGAGGTACCATCAATAAGTGTAACGGATAATTGTATTCGTTTTTTGAAATAAGGCAATAAAAGTGCTATTCAGCTAACATTTCAATGTACTATATACAAGTCAAGAAGTCTAATATATATATATATATATATATATATATTGGCTAGGTAATAAGATTCCGCATAGACGGATGTAAATTACTGACGAAGCCAAGTGACAAGATCCCTTAAATGGGTGTAAGTCACCAAAAAACTAGCTAAGTAATAAGATTCCGCTTAGATGGATGTAAACTACTGACGAAGCCATGTGACAAGATCCCTTAAATGGGTGTAATTCACCTAAAAACTGGCTATGTAATAAGATTTCACCTAGACAGATGGAAATTACTAACGAAGACAAGCTATAAGATCCCTTAAATGGGTGTAAGTCACCTAAAAACTGGCTAAGTAATAAGATCCTACCTAGACGGGTGTAAATTATTTATGTGGCCAAGTGACAATCCCTTAAATGGGTATAAGTCACCTAAAAGTGGCTAAGTAATGAAATTCCTCCCAAACGGATGCAAGCCTAATCTAAGGGTAAACAGGCAAAGATGCAGGCAAAAAGTATGAACCACATACTTATAAGAAGAAAGTAGGTAAAACATGTCCGAATTAAAAGCCTATAAACACTAGGCAACAAATATTGTTCTGGAGATAGAATTAAAAGCCCAAAAACATACTGGGCACCCAAAAAAAAAAAACATAAGTATCTGCAGGTTCAAACGCCAGCCTCTCCACCATCAGCTTCAATAGGCCCTGGAACATTTCCCTCGGGAGTAACAACAACAGCTTGAGTAGCCTGGGCAACCTTGTCCGCAGCCATTTCTTTGTCCACGACCTTGAAGTCTAAGTTTTCTAGGTCCACGTTAGCAGGGTGCTTGATAAGATATCGCCACAAGAGCTCGAAGCCCTTGTAGTACCGGCTGAATAGCACAATATTGTACTTGTCAGTCTGTTGGAAGGCCTCGACAGACTTAACGAAAATAGTCTTCACCCATTCCCTTGCAGCCTAGAGTTGCTTGTCCTTCTCTATGGTTAGCTACTTCTCTGCCTTTAGGTCATCAGATAGGACCTTCGCCTTTTCCTTGGCAGTATTGGCCTCGTCCATGGCCAAGATAAAGTCTTTCTTCAGCTTCGAGAGCTCCACCTCCATACCCTTCACCTTGGACTCCGCGGATAAAGCCTTAGCCTCTTGGCTCAAGTACTCTAAGGTTATGTGAACGGTTTCCCCCTAAAACCTGAAAGGAAGTTCCGACTTTCAAAACCATGTAAAAAAGGAGAAAGTGAAAAGCAAAGTGCACAAGTGTATTACCTGGACGAGCTTGTGGATGTGACAACCCACTAACTTGTTGGAGGGCACTCTAGAGAGGGCCTTGAGCTTGTCATTTGTGAGGCATCTTGTGCCCTCGATAAAGCAAGGCTAGCATCGTCCCGAACACTAGACGACCGCAAGGAAGCCTTCTCCTTCCCCTTATCCGCCATGTGCGGCTTCTTCGTCCGCGAGGTAATTTCCTCCACCCACGTAGCAGGAGAAGCCGTCCTGGTTGCCTTAGGAACAGAGGACGCAGGAGTCCCCTTCTCCACAACTTGCATCACCCTCTTCCCAAGGCTGGAAAGAGGCTCATTCTTCTTAGCACTCATCTAGGCGTTAACTGATTGAATTTCATCGCCATCTCTCCAAAAAAAAAAATCCCCTGTAAAAAATAATAATAATAGAAGAGAGAGAACCCAAGGCAGTAACTAGCCAGAACAAACACTCGCTCTTCTTCTCCTTGATCTCTATAGCATGCAGAATGTAGGTGGAAGGCTCTAAGACCAAGGTAGTGACGAGCTAAGGTTCATAGGTTAACTAGGTCGTTAAAATTGTCAATCGTCTTCGTGTACTCTACAGCTGCCTTGACTTGATGCTTGTGCTCTTAAGCTTTGGACGCTTCTTAACTACACAGAGACAACAGACAGGAAAGTTAGCGACAATCCAATATATATATATATACTGTGAATCAAGAAACAGCCTTAGAAATCAAGTTTGGCAAATGTTATAATTGTGGAAAGAAAGGGCATTTCAAGAGCGAGTGTAGAGCTAAGGCAAAATCCCTTATCAATACCCTCATTAGTGACCAACCTAGCAAAAATGAGATCTTCATGTTACTTGAACTTGATCACTTAGGTAGTGATTCATTTAGCTGTGCTAATGACGGTGAGCTCAGGCAGATATATAGGTCATCCTCTGATTCCTCTAGAACCAGAACCTCTAGTGGCCCGGATGAACGCACACTATGCAAAGATGGTTGTTGTAGGAACAAAACCATCAATGTTCTCAACAAGCAAGAAGAACTTCTTTTAGACCTCACAGAGGCAATAGAAGACCTTGTCATCAAAGCTCAGAAGCTTACCCTCTTCCACCAGACCTTAGTAAAGGAAACTAGCAAACCTGGACTAAGGGTCCAGCAGCCCAAGGTAGATTTAGAGCAAATCTACAATAGGTTTACCCAGTCCAAAAAAGAAGTTACGATCAAAAACCTTCAGAGAGAAATTAAGGAGACCAAGTTAGAAGTAAGAACCCTAAAGCAAGAATTAACCATTCTAAGGGTTGATTATGATCTTCTCAATCGAAAAATCCAACTTTTGGAAAACACTTCTCATCAAAGTAATGAGGAAGGTCCCTTATTTCAAAACCCTTCTAATGACGAAGAAACAGTTAACCCTACAACATATCTTACCCATGAACCTTCCACAGAGTTGTTCTTAGATACCATCAGCAGGATTAACTTCCATAAATGGCATTCCAAAGTCAGGATTGTCATTAGCAATGATTTTGAATTCGAGGTCATAGCCTTTTTTGATTCAGGTGCTGATCTTAATTGCATTCAAGAAGAAATCATTCCCTCCAAGTACTTCAAAAAATCTACGGAGAGACTGACATCCGCAAGTGGCCGAAGAATGCAAATCAATTTCAATATCCCTCAAGCCAAGGTTTGCCAAGGCAGCCTATCCTTCAAAACGAAATTTGTTCTTGTCAAAAACATGACAGATAGGGTCATCCTAGGAAACCCTTTTCTTATGTTTGCTCTACCCTTTCATCACAGACAATGAAGGTATTACAGCCCATCCCTTTGGCCAGTCTATCAAATTTGAGTTCATAAGAAGCCCCGAACCTTGGGAGGTTAATTCCCTCCAGAGAGCTTCTATATCAAAAACTCTCAGTACTGTCACCATCCAAACCCTTCCATCTGATAATCAAGCCCAATACCTTGATTCAGCCAAAACAATTGATGATTATTTTGACTCCAATCAATCCCAATTGTCATCATGCATTCATCATGAAAATATTTGCATCTCTGCATCCATCAGTTTTAAAAACAAAAAGGTTTTTAACAATTATTTGAAAATCTCAAATGAACCAAACCTTTCTTCGCAGGATAAAGAGAAAGCAATATTTAATACCACTAATAAGTGGACAATGACTTCTTCAACAGAGAAGAAGGGCAAGGGGAAAGCACCCGTAAGGGGCTATTCTCAAGACAAAAGACTACCAGCGGGACAGTCTCTTGTAATGCATGAAGGCGCATCCTCTACCAGCCATAAAGGAGCAATATTCCTTCAGGAATTTGTCCTTTCAACAGTGACATATTCCAATGGTGATATGGCTATTGTTTTACAGGAAATTTTATCCAGGACTTTACAATTCAATGATGGAGCATATACAGAATTACGCTACTCCATTAAATGTCTCCTTGATAACCTTCAATTTGCCTACACTAGAAAAAACCAAGACCTTTTCCAAAAAATCCTCAGAACACTAGAAATTCACCTAGTTAACCTTGAGGCTATGAATGAGGTTTAACCAGTCAACTCTCTGGCAAAGAGGATATCCATTCAATGGATAGAATGACTATCATGAGCACTGATTATGCCAGGCTCAGTCTTAAGACTCGAGCTACTCTAAGAAGTGCCACTGCCAACTTGCCTTCAGATTATCAATCTCGTATTCTGAAAAGCAAGGCTATAAACGAGAGTCTGAATCTTTGGTACGAACATTTCAAAATGCTGGTCACAACCACTATTCCTAATCCAGATGATTCATATGATATTGATAATATCCTAGTGCAAGCCGCATGGGAAGAATACTTTGGAAGCTGCTCCAGAGTATATGAAAACAAACATCCCTTTCCAGGACTTTTGGTCAACTATGAAGACGAAACAGACGAAGATGAAAGAGATCCTGTTTGGCTCTCACAGATGTTTGAATCCAGTTTCATCAGACTTATCAAGCTAACAAGTCATGACCAAATCAGCCAACTACCCCAGATCATCCAAAATGCTGTTAAAAAAATCAACAGCCCTTTCATTTCTATCAGATGTTGGAGTACTTTACCAAAATGGGACAAAGAAAATTGGATGGAAGTTCATCCCTCGAATCATCTTGTCCTCATTAATGGTTTTACTTATCAGGGCCTATGGTATGAAGGAGACACATATGTTTCATACAAATACCCTAATGCTCTAGCGAAACGCTGGAGGAACTACTTCAGCAACCAAATTCTTGATATCAGCCAGGATCTATGGAAGGATTACCATTTTATAGGTTCTACAGATAGGATCTATGTTTTTGGAAGACGACCATATAACTCTGCCATCAGAAATCTCAAGAAACTTGGTCCTAATAACCCTAGAGAGTTCCTTACGGGGAAAAAGCCTGTACATGAACCTCTCCTCTATTGCGGACTCTGCAACCACTATGCCAGATATCACGAGCACAATTGTGATGATGATTTCCCATGGGATCCCTATGATGGATATCCATCAGATGCTCCTGATACTGACTAAAGCATCCTGACCAAGCGACTCAGGATAAGATTCCAGTCCGGTTACTATTCAAAATCAGCACCAACCACTAATATGAACAGTACCCGCAGCACCAACACCCAGCAGATTCCCCAACAAGTCACTATTCATGGAACAGTAAAAGTTACTGTTCACAAACATAATCGTCACTATTGCTTTCGGTGGAAAGAGTTTTCACCTCAGTAAAAGTATTTCACCTCCCGTGATTTCAGCAATCTCCAGATGGATCCAAGGCTCCCTTCAGCCTATATAAGGCAGCCAAGACTCCATTCTTCAGCAGGTCCAATTCTAGGAAAATCTCTAGAATACCTCAGAGGTCCAATTATAGTAGCAACAATTATTCCTCACTCTTCCAACCAAGAGTTTCTTAGCTTTACCGCCTCTTTACAACCTTTAGCGTTGTAATCAGATGGCTCTAGCCTATTTTCACTTTTGTAATACCGTGGCCTCAACCAGCCTTTATCTGAATTTTTCGTACATGGCCTCAACCGGCCTTAGCCTGTAACTTACCCCCCTTTTGGTATCAGAGCCAAGTTTGGCCTGGTCGGAGTTGTAAGATACTGTTTATAATTGAATCAAGTTGGTCGGCACTACCGCCATAGTTATCCAAGTATTTTGGCATTATAATTACTTTGAATTATTTTATGGATATATCTCTCATACCCCATATTTTGTTTTACATCTATTTCATGATAACTCTTCCATTCCCATTTATTTATTTCTTCGTCTGCTACTATTTCATCATCTTCTTTTACATCTGTAAATGGTAGGCTGAGTCTCCTTCTAACCATTCTATTTGTTATTCTGTGATTATTTGTTCAGATTAACCTTTGCTTCCCTGTTATCCCGATTCTTCCTATTTTTGTGTTTAGCCCTAACGTTTGTTGCAGAAATATACTTGTGAGATCTGTTTACCAAAGTCTGTGTGGTCTCTTAAACCATAAGTGGTCGGAAATCTTCCTAGGTTTGGTTTGGTCAGCTCGTGTGAAGCCGAGAGAAGGCGTGTAAGAGTGGTCCCCATTATTGGAGGAAACTACGGTAGATTCGAGTTCACAGATTAGGTGTCTATCTCACAGTTGTATACTTTTGTTTTAGATCTAAAGGTTAGATCCAGAAGTTTGAGGATAAAGGTGACTAGGTTGTAATTGTTAATTTAAACTTGTAATCCTAAATTATCAATAGGTTGTTTAGAAATTACTCTTCTACCAGCAGTAGATGTTCCCAACCAACATCCATCCTAGAGATACCAGCAGATGTAGGAATACTTAATTCGGAGTCTTATGAGTTATCCGATCTAAATCTAGACATAGGAGATTGGAATATCCCCAAAGTAGCCACCAACCAGATCTATAAGTCTTCATGGTCCTTGACGAAAGCCTTCAAGACAGATTACCATGTTAAGACCATAGAACAAGTTTATGGTATAAACAAGGAGTACGAAACGTGCTACTTGTTATCCCCTTCAGCTATTCAAAAGCACAGAAACAAAGGACATAACTTCCTACACATAGGATTAGTCCAAGTCGGAGTTAAGCCACTCACCAGAAGAGGTTTGAACAGCTCAATCCTCATGGCCCTTAGAGATGCTCGTCACATCAGATTCAATGACAGCCTCCTAGGAACCATAGAAACCAATCTTAGCAACGGACCAATCCATTTTAACTGTTTCCCAGATTTCACTATCTACATCCATGATAGCACCGTTATCAAAGCCCTCACACTCAATATCAAGACCCATGGAACCTTCATGACGCAGGGAACTAGTCAAATTGCCTTGATATACAGAGTATACTACAAGTGCATGAGAACGAACATGAATGTCAGAGCACTTGATAGAAGAGAAAGAGGTGAGACAACCCTCATCCAAACCACTGACCCTAGTGCCAGGATTCAGGTCCCTAGAACCTTGAAATGGACAAAGGTCACATTCCCAAACAATTGGACTTTAGAGAATGAAAATCATACTCTACAGATCCAAAACCCAGCCCAGAATCCAGATCTAGAATTTGTCCAACGGCTAGCCGACGGCATGGTTAGGTTAAGTTTCGATAGATCTAGGCTTAGCACTCCTCTAGATTATGAGTGTAGACCACCTCTGGATATATCCCGGTTTAGATCTCCAACAGATCTACAGCAGCCTCATAGGCAGTCACCTATCACCTTAGAGATAGATCTGCATCCTATTGTAGCTTAACCAGACCATCTAGGAGAGATTTAGGTGTATAGCTTCAGGGAGTTAGAACCAATTCCCAACTCACCACACCTTGCTACACAGCCAAACAGGATTCGATTGTCAACAAGGAAGACGATCGTGAGCAATCCCCCCCATCCCTATCCGGAACTGATATGGAACAACCTCCATTTGAGCAAGAGCCCATAGATAGCCAAGTTATGGCCCTTAATAAAGAATTCGTTCCTGACCTAGAAGAATTAGGAAATGAATTTAGTTTTGAGGAAAACAAGGCTAAAAGAGAAGCCTACAAAGCCAATTATACCAAAGAGCAAAAAGAAAAAGTATTGAAAGCATGGAAGGCATTCATGAGGGAAATATCCCGTAATGTCCCCTTTTTCATATACTTCGAAAGGTATTTTGGCCAGCACAAGCAGTTTTATGTTCTTACCAAAGCTTGGACCATAGAAGGACCTAATGCAACTAAGGAAGTTGTCAGGTCTAGCTAGCTACCCACAACTAGGTACACCAAGGACAAAACAGCCTTAGAAATTGTAGCCCAGAAGCTAGAAGAACTAGTGAAGAAGTAACCAGTCACCCCTTCACCAGCCTCAACAAGTCAGTTTAAGGTGTTAAATACCCGTACAACCTCTAACAGTTCCTCCTCTGACACAGAAAAAGAGAAAGAACCCCTAGAAGCCAAATGGAAACGCCTGAAAATGAAAAGACTTGAAAACCGCAATAGCAGAACCCCTCAGCCAAGGATAATTTCCAAAGCCTACAAGAAGGCTAAGAAGCTTGAAAAGCATATTCCATAGAAACCAGGAAAATGTTTCAAGTGTGGCAAGCGTGACCATCTCAAAAAAGATTGTAGCACCAAAACCTTTACCATAGAAACAGATGACCCAATGGTCAAGCCTCAGGAGCCTACTCTTACCCTCCAGCCTTTAGTACAGGAAACCAGTAAACCTGAACTAAGGAACCAACAACCTAAGGTAGGTTTAGAGCAAATCTACAATAGGCTTACCCAGTCCGTAAAGGGAGTCACGATCGACGACCTTCTAAGAGAAGCCAAGGAAACCAAGTGTAAAATTAGAGCCTTAAAGCATGAGCTTAATGCCCTCTAGAAAGCCCAACAGATAATGAAGTGGGGAAGGTCCCTCAGATAATGAAGTTGATCGAATAGTTAACCCTATTGCTGATCTTATCCATGAACCCGGCAGAGAATTGTTCTTCGATGCTATCACTAGGATTAACTTCCACAAATGGCATTCCAAAGTCAGGATTGTCATTAGCAAAGATTTTGAATTTGAGGTCGTAGCCTTAATTGATTCAGGAGCTGATCTCAACTGCATTCAAGAATGAATCATTCCTTCCAAATACTTTAAAAAGTCTAGGGAACGATTGACATCCGCAAGTGGCGGAAAAATGCAGATTGAATTCAAACTTCCTAAAGCCCATGTTTGCCAAGATAACATGTGTTTTAAAACCACATTTGTTCTTGTCAAAAATATGACTGACAAGGTCATCTTAGGAAATCCTTTCCTTTGCATCCTGTACCCTTTCACTGTGGATAGTAAAGGACTTACTACCCATCCCTTTGGCCAAACCATCAAGTTTAAGTTTCTTAGTGGACCGGTGCCTAGAAACATTAGCACCATCCAAACAAACTCTTTCCAAAACCTTAAATCTGATTAGTGCCAAAACCATACATCTTAATTACCTTCAGGAGGAAATAAGATACAAGAAAGTTGAGGACCAACTAACTTGTAAAACCCTCCAAGAAAAGATCAGAAAGTTTGAGGAAAAACTTAAGCAAGAAGTCTGCTTTAATCTACCCACAGCTTTTTGGCATAGAAAGAGACACGAGGTAGCTCTCCCATATGTCAAAGATTTCAATGAAAAGAATATCCCTACCAAAGCTCGACCTATCCAAATGAACCAGGAACTTATGGATACTTGCAAAGCAGAGATAAAGGACCTCCTTAAGAAAGGAATCATCAGAAAGTCTAGATCACCATGGTCTTGTCCAGCCTTTTATGTCTAGAAAAATGCTGAGATAGAAAGAGGTGTTCCTAGATTGGTCATCAACTACAAGCCCCTTAACAAAGTCTTAGAATGGGTAAGGTACCCGATCCCCAACAAAAAGAACTTAGTCAATAGGCTTAGTAAGGCAGTAGTTTTTAGCAAATTTGATATGAAGAGTGGATTTTGGCAAATACAAATCAGAGAGCCTGATAGATATAAAACAGCCTTTACCACACCCTTTGGACATTACGAATGGAATGTAATGCCCTTTGGTCTAAAAAATGCACCTTCTGAATTCCAAAATATCATGAATGAGATTTTTAATCCATTCTCCAGCCATACTATTGTATACATTGATGATATACTCATCTTCTCAGAATCTTTGGATCAACATCAGAAACACCTAAGAGCATTCCTTAACACCATTAAGCTCAATGGTCTTATTGTTTCAACTCCCAAGATCAAACTTTTCCAAACTAGAGTTCGTTTCTTATGTTTTGATATCCACCACGGTGTAATCAAACCCATAGACAGAGCTATCAAGTTTGCGGATAAGTTTTCAGATGAAATCCTAGATAAAACCCAGCTCCAGAGATTTCTAGGATCTCTCAACTATATCTCAGATTTCTATCAGAATCTCAAACAGCAATGCAAACTCCTTTTTGATAGACTTCGAACCAATCCGTCCCCCTGGACTCCAGCCCATACCACAGTTGTCCAGCATATCAAGCAATATGTCAAAACTCTTCCTTGTTTAGGAATTCCTTCAGCCAATTCCTTCAAAATTGTCCAGACTGATGCCTCAAACATAGGTTATGGTGGCATCCTCCTTCAGCGTGTTAGTCCCAATTCTCCTGAATAGATAGTCTGTTTCCATTTGGGAATATGGACTCCCACTATTTAGAAAGAAATACTATCTATAGTACTATGCATTTCAAAATTTCAAAGTGGTCTTTTGAATCAAAAGTTTTTAATCAGGATTTATTGCAAATCTGCAAAACATGTTTTAGAAAAAGATGTTCAAAACATTGCATTAAAACATATTTTTGCACAATGACAAGCCATCCTTTCAGTTTTTGACTTTGATTTAGAATTCATTGAAGGAAGCCAGAATAGCATCCCTGATTTCCTAACCCGTGAATTTTTGCAGAGTCATAGCCAAGATGTTCGGGAAGAAACCCGTACAACAGCCCTAACCCCAAAATTGCCTAAACAGCAAAACCTTGTTGGTACTAGCCAAGCACAAAACCCAGGCAAGCTCGTGCCAATCACTCCTAGCAAAATTGTCCCATTATCCCAAGCAAAAAGCCTAGATAGGATAACCCTGCTTCACCATCAAACATTGTCAATCGTTATTTGGTTTCAACAATTCCAAAACCAAATTATGAAAGGCCACCTTATCGTCAACCCAGTTACAGTTCAGCCTTAGCCTCTCCAGCACCAAAAGCAACCAACCCTTATCTTGTAGAAGAACCTTTTGGCCCTATCCAAACCCAAAAGCCTTCTTATCCAACGAAGAAATGAAACTCTTCTTATGTTAAGAAATCTTTCTTAGCATATCTCTTATATTGAGCCCCACCTAGTTCATATAACAGATCCCCTTGCTTTAGCCATGGAAGTTCTGCCACAAGGATGTCATTTCTTACCCAAGCATCCAGAGAAAAATATCAAGTTCTACAAAAGTATCCTCAGCCAGGAAAAATCAGTCCAAATAGAAAACATCTTCAACAGCAGGGACCCCTCAGTAGTCCTCTACCACAAGCTCATCATCACAGGATTTGTCAGTTGCCAAGATTGGGACATCATCCTTCTGAATTAAGGATCCTTAAGAACTACAGATCCCCTTCAGGCTCAACACTCTATTATAGTTATTATGATTACATTGATGCCTTTGAGAAAGTTCTCTTCATTCAGAATCAGAATTATAACCATTCATGGTTCTTAATGTTTAGCAGAGACTTCATAGGACAGCTTCCTTCTTGGTTCATAAAGTAGTGGGAAATGTTTGGATCAATCCCTCAGATCTTTCCAGAGCCCTTACAGGATGCTTTGAGGTACTTTGATTCAAGATATAAGACTTCAAGCCACCGTTCCCAATTTCCAGTAATTCTGCTTTTTTCCCAAAGGTACAGGATCCACTGGATTAGCAAATGGGATTACAAGATCAATACCAATCTCTTAAACAGAGAATTTTCGGTAAAAATGGTGGGACAATCTAAGGATTGAACAAGTCATCAACCAAGTCTATAAAAACTATCCTCCTCCAATCCAGCAACCCATAGCTCACAGAACAAGGTCTCAGTCTAGCCTAGACTCTGTTCAGATCACCGAAAAATCTAGCAAAGAGTTAAAAGAATTAACCCAACAGTTAATGGCCACTCATAATAGCTAGAATCAGAAGAACAGGTTTCTCCTACTGCTTCAGTAGCATCAGTCAATCACAATCCAATTGATCCCTTCCAAGATTCCCAAGATCCATATAGTGGATATAATTTGGATAGTGATTAAAAACATACTAAAGCATCCTGACCAAGCAACTCAGGATAAAATTCCAATCCGGTTACTATTCAGAATCAGCACCAGCCACTGATATGAACAGTACCCACACTATGAACAGTACTAGCACCCAGTAGATTCCCCGACAGTTCACTATTCATCCAACAGCAACCGATGAACAGTACTCCGGAAAAGCAGGGGGACAAGTCACTATTCATGGAACAGTAAAAGTTATTGTTCACAGACATAGTCATCACTATTGCTTTCGGTGGAAAGAGTTTTCACCTCAGTAAAAGCATTTCACCTCCCGTGATTCCAGCAATCTCCAAATGGATCCAAGGCTCCCTCCAGCCTATATAAGGCAGCCAAGACTCCATTCTTCAGCACGTCCAATTCTAGGAAAAACTCCAGAATACCTCAGAGGTCCAATTGTAGTAGCAACAATTATTCCTTACTCTTCCAACCAAGAGTTTCTCAGCTTTGCCTCCTCTTTACAACCTTTAGCATTGTAATCAGATGGCTCTAGCCTGTTTTTACTTTTGTAATACCATGACCTCAATCGGCCTTTATCTGTATTTTCCGCACATGGCCTCAACCGGCCTTAGCCTGTAACTTACCCCCCTTTTGGTATCAGAGCCAAGTTTGGCCCGGTTGGAGTTGTAAGTTACTGTGTATCATTGAATCAAGTTTATGATATATATATATATAAAGGAAAAGAACAAAGAATGAAAGAGGACTTGCAAAAAGACGATGCACCTAGACTCGAGGCTCTCCAACGACGGAGCAACCTCGGGACTTCACCCCAAACTTCATCAAAATAAGTCTCCCAATCATCCCCAGACACAAAGAAGAATCGAGATTTCCAATATTTGAAGGACGAGGGCAGGCTAGTGACGATCCTAGCCTTCATGGCCCAGGGCATTAGCTCATAGTACCCATAATCTTTGGACTCCTTTAAACGATATAGGTAAGTGAACTCGTCCACCCTGATCATGTCTCCTTCGGTGGAAGCCAGCCATATCTACATATAGCTAATCACTATCCTCCATGAGTTTGGCATAAGTTACACATGAGCAATGTTGAATTGACCCAAAAGCTCTATAATGAATGGGTGGATAGGAAACCTAAGCCCGCACTGGAAAGCAACTTCGTAGAAGCACACCTCCCTAAGTGAAAAGTGGCAGGCTTGTTCCTCTTTACGAGGACGACGAATCTTAACCCTCTCAGGAAACTAAAACCTATCCCTAAACCTAGAGAGGGTCTCAGCGTCTAGGCCACACTCCTCCCCGAGGGCTGAAAAAGCCCTAACCTCCATTAGGCTAGAAGTCGTAGTGTCTTCCTCCACCTCAATAGGGTCATCGCTAGACGACAACCTCGTCTCAAGCTCATTGGATCTCACCTCCGACATCACTCTCTGCTCACCCACTAATTCCTCAAACCAATCAACAGATTGACAGAGTAAAGGGAACAGATCAACCAACATTACACTTAAGCTACTTCCCCAAACACAAAACCTTCAACTAAAGGGCAAAAGGTGTGAAAAACTCTTAGAAAAGCCCCTAAACGCGCAAAGAGAAATGATATAAAGGGGCAAAGTATCCTAACTTCAGAACTATGAACCATGGAACATAAGAAACGAAAAAAGAAGGGCAAAGTCCTGTGAGGGTCACTTTTTTGGACAATGTCCAGGCCCAAACTTAAGCAAGAACCCTGGGCCCTCTTGTTGTAGTTTAAAGGGATTTGGCTTGGTTCATCGCAGCTAAATATGTTGTTTACAAACCAAATGGTGCACATGGCAAGATTCTTATAATACGTATACACTAGCAAGCGAAAATATATGTATTGAACAACAATAAATCAGCAAAGAAAGGCAATCTAATAAAGAAACACACAAAATAATTGTTAGGGATCCTCAAATCAATAAGAAATACTTCATCAGTTTTTTTAATTATGGATTACAATGTGCTCACTAAGACGTGATACAAGGTCCAAATAAGCTCAAAAATTACAAACTTAGATGGTTATCCAAGCCTCTAAGACTTGTAAAATTTGAATCCTTTTGAATCCAAGTATGTACTATAGTGGCTGTTTCTGGGATACCGAGCAATATTTCCCTACTTTCTTTGAGTTTTAATAGAGTTTTATCAATGATTCTATTATGATTTCACGATTGCTGAATGCCCCTTTTTGTTGGTTGCTTCCCCTTTTTATAGTGTCATTCTAGGGTTCGAGATACCACTAATTTCTCCCCTTTTGGCCCCCTAAGTACCAGAGCTCTTATTATGCCAGCCACTCTAATGGCTGGCTCTTTCCCTATTTCTCATAATTTTTCTCTTTTAGTGCTGCTTCCCTAAAAGCCACTTGCTGGCTTTTCGTTCCAAGGCGTCCTTGGAGAGCAAACCTTCATCCTCTCTTCTTTCAAGGTTTCTCACCTTTTAGATTCAGCTTTTGGCCATCCTCCCTTTTTGTTATTTTTCCTGAGTGAGTCGAACCTATCCCTGTTAAGTTGAAGGTTTTTTCAGCTACTTCCCCTTATGGTTCTTCTTCTTGGGTTCCCTGAGGTACCAGTCTTTTGTTCAAGAGTTGTTGTTCTCCAAGCCTTCTGGTTCTTCACTGCATCACTGGGTGCTTGAGAAGGACGTATCTATCCTTCGTTTTTTGTGCATCTTGGTGCCCCTTTTTGAGCTGTCCCAATCTTATTCTGGCGATGTTGCGTGTCCTGAGGATCCCAAGCTCTTATTGGTCTCTGGGGATCCCAACCCAGTTCTACCCATTGGACTCTATTTGATCCTCTCATCTTGGCAGGCTGGGCCTTTTCTTTCTTTCCTTTGTTTCATGGGCCTTAAGGCCTACTTCAATTCTTTGGGTTTACCATCTCTCTCTTCTTCTTTTTCTTCTTTTTTTTTTGGTAGTGGGCTCAACCCTTTTATCATTACTTTCCATGGGGTTGGCCCATTGTGCTATTTCTTTGGAGCCTTGGTGTTGTGATTTTTTAGACCTCAACAAACACTTTGTAAAAGAGGGAATTGTATCAGCCGCCACAACTGTTTTGTCAACATTGCCTCATTAAACCTGCACAAATCTTTGAAACTCATTCCACCTTCAAATTTTGGCTTGCATAGTACCTCCCATTTCCTCTAATGGATTTTCCTCCTATCTCCCCATTGACCCCACCAAAATTTTCTTGTCATTGCCTCAATATACCCTTCTATTATGTATCAAAATTTATGGTTTTGCATAACCCCACTGGTAATTTGAAACAACTCATAGCAAAAGTAGGAATGGCTTGGACCACAGATTTGAGGAAGATTTCCTTAACTGCTTAAGATAGCAATTTCTCCTTCCATCCTTGTATTTTTCCCCAAACTTGATCCTTGATGAAATTCAAACTTGCTCTTCTATTTCTCCCCACTACCGTCAGTAGACCCAAACCTAAGTACTTCTCATATTCCTTAACTTCGAGGATGCTAAGAATTTCTTGGATAGAATTTTTTGTGGCAACAGATACATTTGTACTAAAGAACAGAGTAGTTTTGGATTTATTTACTTGCTGCCTCGAGGCCCTCTCATACCTTTCCAAAATATTCAGAATACTCTGGATATCTCCCATTTGAGCTTTACAAAAGAGCAAGCTGTCATCTACAAAAAACATATGAGAAGTGCATAGAGAAAAACCTGTAATTTTTTTCTCTAGCACAACTTGTTTAATAAAACCTATTAACCCTTTAGAACACAATAGAAATAGGTAGGGAGATAATGAGTCACCTTGTCTAATACCCCTTGTGGGGATGATATTACCTTTGGGTTCTCCATTCACAAGAATCAAATAAGTCACCACTCTAATACAAGCTGAGATGAGATTAATCCATTGTCTGTGGAAGCCCATTTTCCCCATTAATTTGAGAAGGAAATCTCATTCTATCCTGTCATATGTTTTGCTTCGTTTTCTGCAATATTCAGCCAAAAACTCCTAATTTCAGTACATATATCACGTCCCTTCTAAAAGTTGTTAAGGGTGTTGTTCAGCAATTTGGGCCCATTCAAAAATAAAAAGTCCAAAGCTCGCGCTGAGTCTATCGTGTTGTGCACTCTTCTTGCTGAAGCGACAACGTTTAGGGTTGTTACAACCTCGTTGGTGAAAATGGAAAATTAACAATAATTTCCAAACAATATAATTAGTAGTTACTATTTACAAAATATATTTTTTACTAGTATCTCGAGTATGAAAGACTTGATTTTGGACCTATAAATCGAGTTTTTAAGGGTCGATTTTTTAGGATCGATTTTTATGACGTGGCGCCTACCTGGAAATCGAGTCTCTAAGACTAGAGACTCGATTTATAACCCTTTTTAAAGCCCCCTTTACAGCTTCTCATCCACTTTACAGCTTCTCATCAGAGAAGAACTATAGAGAAAAGAAAAGAAAAAAAAAAAAAAAAAAAAAAAAAAAAAAAAAAAAAAAAAAAAACCAGAAACAGTAACAAAAACAGCGAGAACTCGGTTCACGTCTCGAATCTCCCCACTCCGGATCTCGCATCTCGGTGGCTGGGTTGGATTAGAGGAAGCGGAGTTTTGCTTATTGCTTTCGTCTCCCACTCACTTTCTCTAGGTCGGGCCTCCACGCCGACGAAGCAAAGATCAAGGCTGTAAGAAGCAAAACCGTGGGTTTCAGTCCGAGTCTTCACCAATCTACTGGTTGAGGGGTGAGTCGGATCTGGTGGCGGTGGGGTGGTGGTTTGTGAATCTAGGTCGTAGTGGGTTTGGGGCGTGGTGGGTCGCGGTGGTCACGGTGCAGCAAATCGGCGCGGTGGGTTTGCTGTTGTGGAGGTTTGCCACGGTGGGTTGAATATGGGTTGGACGGTTGCCGTGGGGGGGTGAGCAGTAGATCGGCGGCGGGTGTGTTGTTGTGGCTGTGGAGTTTTGGGTTTGCCACCGTGGCCTACGTTTTGCTCGCCGTAGATTTGCCGCCGTGGATTTGGATGGTTCAGGTGGTTCGCCATTTTTGGGATGGCTTGGATGCACAAAATGGGCAAATCGTTCAATATTTTTTTGGGTAGAATGGTTCGGGTTGTTGTACATATAGAATTAGACTTAAATTTTTTTTGACTTATAAATCGAGTATTAGAGACTCGATTTCTAAGTTTACGTCACGGGAAAAAAATGTCACATCAGATAGAATTAGACCATAAAAATCGACCCTCAAAAACTCGATTTATAGGCCCAAAATTGAATCTTTTAGACTCGAGATGCTAGTAAAAAAACATAGTTTATAAACAGTAACTGCTAATTATATTGTTTGAAAATTATTGCTAATTTCCCATTTTCTCAAACCTGGTTTATATGTCCCTCGCCTTAGTGAAGCTTTCAACTTCAAACTCCAAAGATACAACACATACAGCTCCGTGTCTCTGTGCGAATTCATGGCAATACAACAGCTCAAAGTAGAAGAACTCCGAACCCAACTCGGCCAACGTGGACTCAGTACCACCGGAACCAAGCCCACTCTGGTCCAACCCTCTCTGTCTCTCTGTCTCACCCACATTCACAAAACTCTTTCTCTCTCTCTCTTTTTGAAGTCTCAACTGAATGTTTTCTTTGACAGGTTCGAAGACTCGGCGCAGCGCTACGCAAGGAAAACAAGCAATCAGCGGGTGCAGACGATAGTTTGTCAGCCAATAAGAAGAGAGATAGGGACTCAGAAAATGGGGATTCAATTGGGTCCCAGCAGAAAATTATGGCCGTTGAGAAGTTTAGAGAAATAGACATTCAGCAATTGCGTCAACAAGCTGCTCTTCGAGGCATTTCCACAACTGGGTCTAAGAAAGAACTCATAGAAAGACTCTCTAAAGATTCAAACCACGATTTACAGGACTATCCTCAAGGTATCTACTGTTTTTTTCTTTTTTTCTTTGTGCTGTGTTGGTTGCTGAGAAAATGTAGGAAATGAGGAACTAGGCAACTGGGTTTGCGAGTTCAATACCGACTATATGTAGTATAACATAGTTCGTGTGTGGAACTCAAAAAGTTTTGTTTTGATTTAGCTTCTTTGAGGTGTTTTTAAAGTTTTATGTATTTAGAATATGATTGAATTTATCATATCGTGATAGCTTAAGCTTTTGGGACAATCAATAATTTATAATAGTATTAGAGCAATGGTACTAAGTTCAAACCTTGTCTCCACTCTAACTCCCATTTAGGGGGAGTCTAGGCCCTGCGTGAGGTTGGACTGTTCTAATAGCTTAAGCTATTGGAACAATTGATAATTTATCGTTATGGACCCTAAGAGAATGTGAAGCTAACACGATTTGCATTGCATTTCTTTTGAGATGTTTTCACAACAAAGAAGTGGGGCTTTTTATTTTTATTTTTTACGGTTTGGTTCTGATTGAGTTGGGGAGTTTATTTAATATATAAATTTGATGGTGCCAGCTGATGAAGAAGAACGTGAAAACAAGGAGGAGAAGATTGTAACAGCAACCAAAAAGGGCGCAGCAGTGCTGGATCAGTGGCTTCCAGATGACATAAAGGCCCATTACCATGTTTTGCAGCTGGCAAGTCCTATTGTTATTGTAGCACAATGTAGTGAATGAATAGAGATTTTGTTCAATAGAACGTAATCAATATCAATAATTTTTTTAGTGTTCTGATTGGTATTTGGTTTTCTGAATTTGGACTGAATGTTGCTTTTTATGATGCAGGGTGATGAAATATATGATGCCATGTTGAACCAGACAAATGTTGGGGATAATAATAATAAATTTTACGTGATTCAAGCTCTTGGTTAGCTCTTGATTCCCTGCAAATTTTATTTACTCTAATATTTTTTGGTTAATTTATTTTGAATCATGAAAGTATGTTGAGTAGGAAGTTCTGTCAATAGTGACGTTTGAATGAAAAAAATTTATAGTTCTAGTTGATTCAATCCCTGGTTGTTTTCTCAAATTTATTGATTATGCACTATTCCCACTCCTCTTCTCCAAACTGGACATGTTTTTGCACTGATAAATTGGTGTGACATGGTCTATGCGACCAACCAGAAACAGTTATAGGCTTGAGTAAAGATTTAAATTCAATTTGTGAACTTTGAAGCTTCTTATGATAACAATGCCGGTTGATTTTATTTTGTAAATTTGAGGTCCAAATTATCTGGCTTTAGCTTTTTTATCTAGTAAAAGGGCTAAGCTAAAGCCTAAGTTTAGGCTTGATTATTAAAAAGCCGAGCTCATATGTAATAATGTACTTGTAAACAAGCTCGTCTGTACGATGCTCAATTAAAGTATATATAATTTTATATGTTTATATGTTTAAGGTGCGGTTTGGATACAAATTATTTGCGTCTACGTTTAGAGAGATCACGTTTCAGCTCTTTTTTTTTTTTTTGATTCACGCGTTTTCTGCTTTTTGGAGACAAATAACACTATTTATCACTGTTTATGCACTGTTTCTGCACTGTTCATGAGACCTACAAAGCACTTTATTCAGAAAAAAAAATATTAAAAATGGGTCTCGCACTACTATTCACACATTAAAAAATTATTTTTGCTACAGTGTTGTCAGTTTTCAATTTTCAGTTTTCAGCAATAAGTTCTATCAAAACGGATCCTAAATATTTGAAACATACTTATATAGACTTAAGATTGAATTTTGTAAGTTTGTAAATAAATTCATGAGACATCAAATGTCAATTCACCACACTAGACTTCATATCCCTAGATCCCCTTGAAGTGGAACTTATTATTTGAAATTTATTGATAATTTAGAAAGTCCATTTTGTAATCAAAGTAAGTATACTTTTTAACATTACAAGGTTGGTAAATTTAATTTTTATAGTTTTATAAATGAAAATCATTATGAGTAAAGGATCCATGGATAAATAGAGGAGGGTGTATTTGTAATTGTAACAAAGCCCTTTCCTATTTTGTGCCAAAGCAACTTACTAACCCAAATAATATAGTTTCAACTAAATTTAGTTATTAATTATTAGCATGTGAAGAAGCATGAACTTTCTTGACAGAAAATGAACCAAGCTTGAGCATATAATCTAGTTTGGTAATGCACTTGAGCTTAGTTTGTTTACTTTGTTGCACTACTAATCTAGTATCCTGAACTCTTACTGATATTATTTCAAAATTACTTGCAGAATCTGATGATGGCAGTGCATTCATGGTTTACAATAGGTGGGGGAGAGTAGGTATAAAGGGTCAAGACAAGTTATTTGGTCCTTATACATCACGTGACAGTGCAATCCAGGAGTTTGAACAGAAATTCTTTGCCAAGACCAAGAACCACTGGTCCACTCGAAAAGAGTTCATTTGCCACCCGAAGAGTTATACTTGGTTGGAAATGGATTATGGTGAGCAGGAAAAAGAATCAGATGTGAGTACTCCTGATTCTAAATTTATATTTTATCTTAAAATTGCCAGATGCTTGAAGTAGATGTCATTTTTATTTAACAAGAAAACTCCAGCCCCTCTCCCTTGTGCAATAAAAAAGGAAGCAAAAGAAAGGCGACTTTACTGATTTCTGTTCTCACTTCTCATGTATGGATCAAATTTTATTTTTGGCTTTACTGTGTATCACTGATGATGGGTTTCTCATTTACAGAAGGTGTTGTGGGGGTGGGGATTTTTAAGCACCTTCCAGATATATGTATTTTTGAACATCATTAGGTTGCTACAAGATATTTTTAGTGAAGTTTTATCTCTCTGCTTTCAAGAGTGGGAGGTATAAGGATGTATCATCCCTGTTTTTTGTATCCCATATTTCTGTTTGACCAAAAATAGAAAGAAGAGAGAACCATATTATATTTTCTTTGCTACTGAATACTTAATAATGATTATCAGGTCAAAGAAAGGCTTGACTCTGCTTTAGGAATTCAACCTCGGGAAACACAACTTGAGTCATGCGTTGCAAAATTTATCTCTCTTATCTGCAATGTCAGCATGATGAAGCAGCAAATGATGGAAATTGGTTAGTTGATCAATCATTTACTTTATAGAGGATATCATGTAGATGATCATAAAAATGCTAAAGCATGACAAATAATTGGTTAGTTCATTTTAAAAAAAGTGCGTTTTGTTGGATGCTTTCCTTTGAGGTGTAATATATTATTGATATGCTATATATCAAAATATATTTCATTGATATGGTAATTGTTTCTTTTTAATTATTTTTACAAAGATATGATGTGTACATAATCATTTAGGATACAATGCTAATAAGCTGCCACTTGGAAAGCTGAGCAAATCAACAATTATGAAAGTAAGTCTTTATTAGATGCAAGGAAGTTTCCTTTTGCTTATATTTGATTTGGAGATAAAATTATAACAGAATATACTATTAGTTATGTGTTTTGAGAAAAATCTCTATTTTATTGATTGGCTACTTTTAGGGAATACTTGGAGGGATTCACACTAAGAAGGATATCATGAAGAAATTTTGACAGGAACTTTCAATGATTAATTATCCTAAAATCAACTAAACTTTTAAACTAGGAAGCACGGACACTTCATTTAGGGCATCGTACCCGTGTTGTATCCGTGTTTGATCCATGTCGTACTAGCCATTTTATGTTATAATTTTTCAAAAATTGCTCACGCCGTGCCGGTGCCCGTTTCTATGTCTGTGCTTCCTAGCTTTTAAATGGGTTGTGCATAGTTCCTTTGCCTACACTTTTGTGTGCTGTAGTTTTATGTTGCAATACCTTTTGTCTTATTTCTTGTACCACTGTTTTCTGAGAACACTCCGTGAACTAATTTTCTTTGACAATGTCTAGGGTTATGATGTCCTGAAGAGGATTGCCGATGTGATTGGCCAATCTGATAGGAGAAAACTTGAACAATTAAGTGGGTAAGATTTTTCCTTCTTTGCTAGAGAGCTGTTACGCTGTTTTTTTCAAGTGCTTGACTAAATTAGCTTTGCATTTTAAACAGCACATCTGACGTTTGTGTATAAAGCACACTATTTTTCTTTTTACGTTGTTTGGTTTTGAATCATGCATTCTAGCTTCAAGAAGTTTGAGATTCCAATTTTAATTGATGGTTTCTTGTAGAGAATTCTACACTGTTATTCCCCATGACTTTGGATTTAAGAAAATGCGTAAGTCCTCTCTTTTTTCTCCACTGTACACTTAATAAACTAGGGATATAATAGTTGGGGTTGTCTATTTTCTCTCAAAAATGGCATCTATTTTAATACGTAAGAGTAAATGATGGCAGGTGAATTTGTAATTGACTCTCCTCAGAAGTTGAAACACAAGTTGGAAATGGTAATCCCTTTTTTTCTTTAATTCAATATATCCATATTGTCACAGTTAACTTCATTTCTTCTTGTTTCGGTGGTGGAGGGCGGGCGTAGGACCCTACTTTGGGATTTAATTATTTTCTTGACAACTTTGGTATTATATTATTTTATTTCCTGGGATATTAGATGCTACAGTATCCTTTTATGTAACCCCCTGCTGTGGCCTATCAGTGAGATTTTGGTTGTATTTGGAAATTTATTCGGTTGCTATCGATTATGAGAAACACAGATCTGATCAACTTCTTGCGTCTAATTGAAGGTTGAGGCCCTGTCTGAAATTGAGGTTGCAACAAAGCTGTTGAAAGATGACACTGGAACAGAGGTTTTACTTATTCACTTGTCTCCTTTTTAATTATTGACTGGCTGTGTCTGGAAAGTTTCTGAAAGTCATATTTGCATGTTTTTAAGAAGCCATTGTAATATATGCAAAGAGCACATGGTCCGACTTATTTTTATCATTCCATTTAAGACATCAGAGAAAATGGTCCTACTTAATCATAGTGAGTTAGCTTATATTTATATTTATCACTACTGTAATCTACTTATTTACCTCTGCCATCATTGTAGGGTGACCCCTTGTATTCTCATTACCAACGGCTTCATTCTGAACTGTCACCTCTTGAAGTTGATTCTGAGGAATTCTCTATGGTAATAACCTCAGAACTTTTAACAGTAATACTTATTTACACACACACACACACCCCTAAGGACAGTAAAAAAGAATGCCTACAACCCCAAACTATAAAACATGCAAAATATAGCTTATGACTCCATGAGTTGGTTTATTAGCTGGCCACTTTGGTATATAGATCTGATACATAGTTTTTGTTTCCTCATCTTTTCAGGTTGCAAAATATATGCAGAACACTCATGCAAAAACACACTCAAATTACACTGTGGACATTGTACAAATATTCAGGGTATCAAGAGAGGGCGAATCTGAACGCTTCAAAAAGGTGACAAGGCATTTTCTGTGAAAGTTAAAGACCTTTATTACAAAATATTTATATCAGTGCAGATAATTTCAGCAATTTTTTATTTGTCTCATTAGGTTCTGATATATAAGTAATTTGTTAGGTTTTATATCCTAATTTAACTGCCTATTACTCCTGCAAGCAGTTTAACAGTGTGAAGAATAGAATGCTCTTATGGCATGGTTCTCGGCTTACAAATTGGACTGGCATTTTATCCCAAGGTCATTATTTTCCTCTCAAGATTCAGAAGTACTAATAAATGTGTGTGTGTGTGTGTTTTCACATCATGTGATCTGAAAATTTCCATCAATAAGTTAAAAATATTTAAGCCTAACTTGTGTTCTATCAGGTTTGCGCATAGCTCCACCTGAAGCACCTGTAACAGGTTACATGTTTGGGAAGGGTGTTTACTTTGCTGACATGTTCTCCAAAAGTGCAAATTATTGCTATGCTTCTCATGGTTCCAAGGCTGGCGTGCTGCTTTTGTGTGAGGTTGTTCTTTATTCTGTAAAAACATTATTGTTATATGAAAAGACATTCTTTTGGGGTGGAACACATTCATATCACCGACTGTATACAAAATGTCTTATATTTCATTAATGGTAAGATGTATGCACTAGATTACCACTCACGAACAGATGGGTCTTGCTGGACAACTATATGAATATTTACCCTTTTTCTGTTCTACATTGAAGCCCAACATTCCAACAGGAGTTTGGACTTTTATATCAGTAATCTGCATGTGTTCCCACTCTCCCGGAATGTATCTTATTTCTGGCTGAGTTGATCTATTCTACCCAGATTAGTCTTCTGGGAGTAATGCTATTTTTTCTTATTTTCTGTTAGACCCATAAAATTTGTGTAGTCCTCCAATCCTCCTTGATAAATGCTGTCATAAGACTTTAACCATTTACTTTTCAGGTAGCTCTGGGTGACATGGCTGAGCTTCTAAGTGCAAAATATGATGCTGATAAGTTGCCAGAGGGAAAGCTAAGGTTTGTTTGTCTTCTTTTTTTTCTTTTTCTTTTTTAATTATTTTTATTGACACCTGAATCATTCCATCTGCCTTGCTCTGAAAAATGGAATTGCCGAATTCAATGGTTGAAGTATGAAAATGCACACATGTTATTGCATGGAATTACCAGTAATGTCAAGACTAATTATCATATTGAAGACTTTTAATGTCGATGTGGATTAAAATCTGAGGTTTTGTTGCAGTACAAAAGGTGTTGGAGGTACTGCACCAGATCTCTCAGAAGCTCAGACACTTGAGGATGGTGTTGTTGTTCCCCTCGGAAGAGCTAAACATATGGACCATAAGGTATAATGCATCATGAGTTAGAAAATTTTGGCAGTAAAATTTAGAAACTGTCAAGTGTTTTGTTCCTCCTTTTTTTGGTTGGGATTGTTTTGCCTTTTGTTCAATATTTATGCAGGGCACTTAATTATGAGGGTACATCTGTACATAGCTTAGTGTATGTCTTCTAAAATTTTAATGCTTCTTGCAGGGTGATTTATTATACAACGAATACATAGTTTACAATGTCGATCAGATTAGAATGCGCTATATCATTCAAGTGAATTTCAATTTCAAGTGATGACTGGTATTGGAAGGTGATTCCATTTTGCAGATTTGCTAGCTGGGAAAGGGGGGCGTCTTTTCCAGTCTTTCTTGGGGGTGGGGTTGCCAATGTGAACAAAAAGAATGCGCCATAACTAGCGCTTGAATGTAATATGATATGAAAATGAGTTGTAAATATGTCTCTTATAGATGTGATTTTCAGCTTTATTCATGGGTTATCATATCTTCTTTAAAAGATTTTGAATGAGTTATGAGCAGTCAAGCATAAGAAATTGGTTTTCTGTCATTTTGAATTTGGCCATTTCAAAATTTCAATGACCCTGGTTGCAGTACCATCTTCTTAACCAGTTGCGTACAATCCAGTCATGTCAGTTCTTAAAGAAACAGAGGCATTTAAAGAGGAGGACCTAAATCATATATGTTTTTATTAGGCTTATTTTGCCCAGCTTTCTTAGGCATAATTTTTTCGAGCGGTGCTTTTTTCAATGAGTAACTTACTATAATTTATAAAGGATCTCGCTATTAAAAATAAGCTTTCTCAAACACAGGTGTCAACTTATATGCTAAATTATAATTAGGCTTATTTTTCCTAGCTTTCTTAGGCATAATTTTTTCGAGCAGTGCTTTTTTCCATGAGTAACTTACTATAGTTTATAAAGGATCTGGCAATTAAAAATAAGCTTTCTCACACACAAGTGTCAATTTATATACTAAATTATATACCAAAAAGACAATGTAATTAGAAAGCTATGATACATAAGAGGGCGTTGCTCCTCTTTAATCCTCTCCAAGGGGAAGGGTAATTATATTAGTCTATAATTCTGCCCTTAACCCACCATTACCAACTTGCTAACATTGATGTCATAAAATGCTAATTATAAGTTTATAACTGTACACAGACAATTTTAACTAAAATTGTGTTAACATGATTTCAGTAGTGTGTTTTTTATATTGTATCTAACTATTACCGCTTATAAAATATAGCAAGACGTAGAGGTGGCAATTCGTGTTTACGTGTCGAGTTCATGTTGTGTTTATTAATGAGTTTTCGACTATATAGGATTATAGGTCAACCCTAACCTGACATGTTTTTTAAACGGGTCAGAATTTCTCAATCTTAACACAACCCATTTATTAAATGAGTTAATCGTGTCGACTTGTTTATCAAATTTTATTGAAATTAAAATAAATAAAAACTAATTTTAGTACTAACCAAATTGATATGAATTATGAAAAATTAAACAAATAAATAATATTAATATAAAATTTAGAACTAACGAGTAACTGCATCACAAATATTCATTCAAAACTAAAGCATATCTAAATATTATAAATAATCAATCATAATATGTCAAAAAAAATAAACCACAACAACTAATAAGTTTATATACATAGGGTTTGAATGGTATATTGGTAAAATGTCATTTAATTAAATGGATCAAACAAGTCAACGGGTTTCATGTGATAAACACTAACCCAACCCGTTTATTAAATGAGTTATTCGTGTCAACCCGAATATGACACGAATTCATTAAACCTCCACCCATGACTTACTAATTTTGTGTTGTCTCGTATCAGGTACAGGAGTCATGTCTAATTTTGCCACTTCTAACAAGAAGTATATAACTTGTGATAAAATATAGTTAGTACAGTCCTCGAATGCATTAGATTTGATTGGATAGTAGTAGGTCCAAGAAAAGAGCTAAAATATTTCCACTCCCAATATTAATTCACCAAGAACCTTTTGTTTTGTTGCTGTTCCTCAGTCTTGAGGCAAAGTCAAACATATGCATCAAGTATGGTAGAATTAAATTTCTTGGAGGCATGATTGAGTTTCAAAAGCCCTTTGAATACATAATAGTGTATGACCAAATAAAGCATTTACTGCACAAGTTCATGTACACGCCAGTATTTAAGTCCCTAGATTTGATGATGACCTCAACCAGAATCTATGTTCTTCTTCCACAAGACAATATATAGTGACTCAAGTGTGGAACAGTTTCTCTTCATTATAAAAAAGAACTGTGAATGTAAAAAACCTCACCGACTCTTTAATGCATCAGCCATGGAAAAATGCGTCCACGTTGTTGCTTTGCTGCATTTATATTATGTCTCTTCAGATAAACAACAGAGCTAAGCACGCAGACAATGACTGTCTTCTTTTTTAATCTTGACGTAAAAATCTTCTATAGCAATGAAGATTGCAGTAGGCTGTAATGATGGGTTTGTGCAATCCACATTGTCATTCTGATCACGACTGCAATTTCTCATATAATATCGAGTGGATATTTATTGTATTTCACTTTTTATAATAGACAACAGATCCACCATTAATTTTCTTGTCTCATAAAACCTCACAAAATCTTTATCTGTAATGAATCAAATTTCAGACCTCTCTTTATTGGATCAAATTTCAGGCCTCCATTGTAAGAGGAGAAGCACTATTATTAGGCTATAAATTCATTGATATATTGGGTTATTCTATTATATCCAACTTCCAATTAAGTTTTACAAAGACAAACACAAATTTATGGGATTGAAACTTGAAAGAGGCAAGGAGTGAACAATTATAATACTAAATTACACTATAATTTAGTGGCTTGAATCATGCTTGATCAATTATATGATACTGCCAACATTCCACACCAAAAAAGCCAGTACCCAAAGAAAACACCAAGATCGCATGACTCGACTAGTAAAAGGAAGTACGCATTTGAAGCTAAAATTTGGAGTTCACATGCATAAAAAAGTGTTGTAGGACAATGATGCTGTCATGACATCTATAACAGGTCGGGTGTACTGAGAATTCATTTCTTCTTTCCTCGTGAGGATAGATGGAGCTATTCTATTGTACATAATGTTTATCCAAATTTTTGTTCAATAGTAGAATTTGGTGAACCTTTTCTTCTGAATTCTTTAATTCAAATTAAATCAAATCTCTCCGAGTAGGATTCGAACCTAGGACCAATCAAATCTCTCAAAGTAGCTCGAAAATAACACATATACAAAACCCCAAAATAATTCAGTAATCTGGTTGTAGGTGTTTTACTAAGTTGAAAGCTGTTGTTTGAGTTGTTGTACTATATTGTTATTGTTTGATGCTTAATGAAATTTCTTGCTCGTCTAGAAAAAAAAGAAGAAGAAGAGTGGCCACACACAACATAGTAGTGTGTATGGTGAGGAATTAACTTCACATATGCATGCTTCAATTCTTTTGGTGGTGAAAATGAATGATGTCTTCCATGTTCAAAGCTTTACTCAGTTTGCTTACCGTGGACATAATAACTTGTAATATATCAGCAGAAGCTTTGAAATTCTTGAAGTCCCATCCAATAAAACCACCACAAATTTTTAGGGGGAAAAGCTGAGGCCTACTGCGTCTAGAGAATCATATCTGCCTAGGGAGCCTCCCAGCCTTTCTCAAAAACTCACACTCAAGACTCACACACACATATGACATACCCCACTCAAAAACTTTGCGCCCAACACGCAAAGCCTACGTGCACTCTTACATTATTCTTCTCCTCTGCTTTGCACCATCCAATTCTTTCCAAAAAGCAAAAGGTGATCACCGATTCACCTTACAAATTGGCCCCACCCCAATAGTTTTGATCTAGGAAGAGAGAGGGGCATGTAGGCCCATGCCCCACATGTTGGTGGGTCCCAACTCCCAACATCATTGGCCTAAGAGATTCTTGATCCAAAGGCTAGCATTGCATTGCATTGCATTGATAGGATAGGAAGAGAGGTTTTAGAGGCTTGTGTTTGTCTCTCTGTGCATTGAATCCTTAAGAGGAGCGAAGGGTTGCTGGCTTTTTTGGAAATAAGGCAGAAAACAACCTTTTTGGGTCTCTTTAGATATACTACCATGATGGCATGGCATGGCTCGGCACAGATGTTTCTCCCCACACCCACACTTCGAATTTACTCATTGCTCTTTAAGTCCTACACCATGGTCATTAAATTCACTCTCTCCCTAACCAATTCGCACCTATAAATAGTGTGTTTCTTCCTCTATCCATCTCAACTAAAGTTACACCCACCATACTTCAACGTGTCTACAGACTTGATGGGTGGGAAGCTCCTTGTTGGAGAAGCAGGGCACGTGCAATGCACTTGGCTCTCTCTGATGCCAGTTAACTCTTTGCACGTGCTCCCCTTCTCCAACATGGGCTCCTCACCCTTGTCTCTTCAGCCTAGCTAGCTCCCAAGTCCCAACTGCATGGACTTGTAGTAGGTAATGCTATCACTCAATTTTTGCTTTTCTACCTAATTCTGTGTTTGCTTTAAAATTGCCGACTTCTTTTGAGGCCAATTCTATGCACATGTAGGTCTTTAACCATGTATAAAGCACGTAAAGGAGAGAGAGATGTTACTATTATTTGGCTAGCTCTCTCATTGTACAGTTGTTGGGTAGTCTGAGGATTTAACTGTAGAAGAGTTGCCTAGTAGAGTTAATAGTTATATGAAATAGCTAGGCGACCACTGACCATGATCGTATCTTTTTCAGGTAAATTTTGACCTTTTACCAAAAGTGCGGTGCAGTTGATAATGTTATAAGACAATTGGTAGTGACTAAAGTAAACCAAAAACCTTACGCTCTCTCTCTCTCTCTCTCTCTCTCGGTTTTTAACAATTATAGGCTCCTTTACATTATATTTGTCTGAATTACTTACAATTGGTCATTGTAATTTAACAGAGCAAATTGAAACCCCATTCAAGAAATTATGAATAGCAATATGTACAGGACATTTAACATGAATGCAATATGGTAAATAGATGGGGGCACACAAAGATAAGCCGATAATTCCAGCACTGTCATCATTATTTGCTATTTAACAAGTGAAACAGAGGAAATATTTAGAGCAATTGTTCCTTAGTTTTTTTTTTTTTTTTTTTTTTGGTTGTTGAAGATGGGTAAATAGTGAAGGAGGAGAGGATAGAGTTCTAATCACAAACACTTGTATAAATTATAGTATCAAAATGGATGTCAAAAAGGATATTAAATTCTTATCACCAAACACTATGTTATATCGTGGGGACCAAAGGGACAAATGGCAAATTGGGCCTTATATGGGCTTTAGGGACCCAAGTGGATAGACGACAAGCCATGTAAGCCCATATGAACCAAGGAAAAAGACCATATGAGGCAGTGACTTAGTCCAAGGAAGTTGCAAGATTCACAAGTCAGGCTAAATGTATCGGTCCGAAGAAGGTAACAGTAATAGACCTTTATAGTCTAGGAGGAAACTTCCTGGTAAATATAACATGACCTATACCGACTAGGCATGTCACATTAATGGTCGAAAGATATCTAAACAGTGCCACCACAACCTATTACTTGCTTAGCACCACCTCGAAAGAAGAGGAGGAGAAGGATGAGACAAGTATCATGGAAAAGAATCATCCACCATCCAAGTGGAGGACCAAGATTTTGGCATAGAGGCTTTAAATAGGAAGAGATCTCACGTGTACAAGCATTTGGTCTGAAGATTAAGAAAAAAAAAAAGGAGAGAGTACCAAGAACACAAAAAATTGTTGAACCTTGTCATTGCGTAAGTGTAAACCCTCCTTGGAAAGAAGAAAAAATATAATTCAGTCTTTATTTTTTACTCCCATGAGATTTGTTCCATCGTGCTGTTGTGATCAAATCTTTTTTAGAGCTATTGTTCGAATCTTAACTGTTGGTCTAAAAACTCATCTCTACAAATTAATTGTCTCGAATATCACCCCAGCCCAATTCACTTAGGGTCCACGGATTTCAGCCCATACATATATCATCTATGAGGTCTCTTTCATTTATTTTTTTTATTAGTAAGTTATAAGCATATTTAGTGTGCGTTTGGGATTGCTTAAAAAACCAGTTTTTTTTTACTATTCAACTTATTTTTGTTATTATTCATGAGCCTCATTGCACTTTTTAATACTATTTATGGAATCCATTGTACTATTTCAACTACTTTTTAACTTTATCTATAGTATTTTCAGTAAAAAGTTTTCAGTTTCAACTAAATAAGTTGTTCTCAAACAGACACTTAATGGACTTCAAACTATGACATTCTCATTCTTTATTCAATCTTGTGACAGAAGGATGTGAAAAAAATAATGCTCATGGCTTATATTGACCAAACATAGGTGTATTCATTTTTAATATAAAAAAGTAATATTTGAATCCTATATATATTTCCACTTACACTAAAAATAGATTGGTGTTTTGACATGATGATAAAAAGCTATCATCAAAAGCGGACGTCATAAGTTAAAATTCTCTATAAAAAAAATTATATATATATATATATATATATACACATAAAGTAATAGTTAGACTAATTATGACTGTTTGTGACTTTTTAAAATTGTGGATAATCATAATTACCACCCTTTTAATCTTACTTTAAAGCATGAAGGCAACTTCACTCCATTAAAGAGAGAGAGAGAGAGAGAGAGTAAAAAAGAAAAAGAAAAAGAAAAGCATGAAGGCATCATGTGGTTTAGTCATATAACACTTAACTCTCTTTAATTTTCTTAACTCTCTTTAATTTGTTGGTGATCAGTTTGGTTCATGTCGATAATTTTGATAAGGAGACAAATGTTAGTATCACCCACTGTGGCAAAACTTTAGAAGAAAAAAATCATTTGTAACCATCATAATACACCTTCACAAAGTCTACTCATTTGAGTAGAATTTGTGCATGCGATTCACAGAATATTATTTCATATCATAAGTAGAAACCCTCTCCTCCCATCCTCTTCAGATTCTCCCCGAAAATAAAAAATAAAAAATCTAGCTGGACCAAAAGGACCGAACTGGACCCATTCATTATTTAGGTTAATATTTTGCACTATCATTTTAATATCATAATTTAGAATAAAATGATAGAGGATTGAGAGTTATGATAAAATTTAAAGACGAAAATAATATGGTGTAAAATAAAAAGTAAGAGTGAAGAAGAAAAATAAAATAATAGTAATATAGTGAAAAATTAATTTAACGTATAAAAATTAATTGAAAAATAGTGCTTAATTTTTCAATGCGACCAAAGCCAACATCTTCAAACCAAATCGAACCAGATGGCTGTGGTGAGAAAAGAAAACCATTATAAAAGAGTCCTAAGCCTAATTTATTTAATAAGAATTAATAATTTCAATTTATATTAATTCTTTATTTGGTTTAATGTCAATTTTTCCATTCATTCCAATTCAAAATTTATGCATATTGATGCATTTGCCAATCACCCATATAGCGAGGGGCATGATGAGTCCTAATACCAAAAAATCAAAATCAAAATAGCTTAGCTTATGTGGATATTTTTAATTGCCAAATGCATAAATCACTAGATCAAGGCATAAACCTTGAATTGTGATGACTTGGAAATTTTGATACTGGACCAAAAACTGAAAGCCTTTGAACACAAGTGAAGAGCGCTCAATTCACTTAATGTTAGCTCATATCATGAGTTCAAATCTTCTGTCCCACTTTTCCTGCTCCACTCTATGCTCCACCAAAAAAAACTTGCCACGTGTTCACCGCATTAATTAAATACTATCATTATTGACTTATTAATGCTACCGTTATTAATTAATATTATTATTTAATTAATGCGGTGACCACGTGACAAGTTTTTATTGGTGGAGTATAAAGTGAAGCAGGAAAAGTGGGACAGAAGATTTGGACTCTCATATCATAACTTGTAACCCTCTCCTCTGGATTCTCTACCAAAAAGAAAAAAAGATTAAAAAATTCTAACTAGACTGAATGGATCAAATTAGACCGAAATATACCAAATTAACCAAATGGATTGCATATTTGCATTAGACCAACTATGAATCTATGATCAAACTAGTAAGTGGGTTGATCATTATCCGATTAGTATTGTCTAATCTAATTGATCAAAATGGAAAATGCAAATAATTAGAAAATGCTTTGATAATTTTTTTTTTTTTTCATTTGTTAAGGGGATAAATTATAATTACAAATTGAATAATATACATAAAGATTGATTGACAATTACAATTGATTTTACTATGCACAAATTATATCAAATCAAAATAAGTTGTGAAAAAAAGTATATATATATATATACACACACACATCAAGATTTAGGTGTTATTCCTTAGATTCCTCCTTTAAAATTTTGCCATGTGGATTTTTTCTTAAAGGATGGAAGTGTATTTTTTAGTTATGTAGCCACATGGCTAAATCTTAAGAGGGGAACCTAAGAAACAACACCTAAGGTACTGTATCTAAGTTTTGTCCATATCTATACTACTATTTAAAAGGTTTATCCTATTTAGGATCCTCATTTTTTTAGTTTAAAAATGCCCCTATACCCCTATGTTTAAATAGAGACAAAACTAAAGGACAATCCGGCAAAAGTACAACTATAACTCCCACTAAAAAATTGCTTAAAAAATAGGATTCCTTATCTATTCATTTTCAAATTCATTTATCTACTTATAAATTAAATTCTTAAAATAAAAATTATATATATAAAATAAAAACACATGTTTTATTTTTGGGCTACAAAATAGGACCACTAAGCCCAACGTTTTAACTTTTTTTCCCCTTATCAAGACTTAATTTTTTTTTCTCTTTTTTTTACGCATAATATTAATAAGAAAACATGTAAACCTCAAATTGGAATAAAATTGAAATTGAAATTATCACTAAAAAAAAAAAAAAAACTCATGACGTACATGCGAAGTGCATGTGATGATACTAGTGTGTGTGTATATATACGCTAGCCTCTGAACATGCGCTCACAAGCATGTCCAGAGGTTTTTCTTTTTGTAAAAATTAATAATTTGCATTCATTATAATTTGAGATACTGCATTTTCCAATTATAAAAAAATTCCTAAGGATGTGAAGAAAAAATTATTTTACCCACAAACACATATTACTCATCACACCCCTAGGAACTTTTTGTAATTGAAAAATATAGCATCTCAAATTATAATGAATGCAAATTATTAATCTTTACAAAAAAAAAGAAAAAGAAAAAAAAAGGCTAGTATTTTATAATGCCAATGCCAAATATTTATGTGTGCATTATTTGCATGGTAATATTGAGCATCTTATGTGGTACAGGGTGCTATATTAGAGACAAATGCAAAATCTTTTCAAATGAAAGCAATTTTTCAAGATTTCATCAATCACTACACAACACCATAAAGATGCCTAAAAAAAAAAGCTTTAACCAAACTTAATTTCAAAGTACACCCATAAAGAACAACTTAAATCAAAGGAAATAAGTAGTTACAAAAGTAATAATTTACAATATAAAAAAAATCAAAAGTAATAAAAGTATTTAAATAGTAAGAACAACCCCAACCAAACATTTAAGGAGAAAATCTACTAAATATATAATGGTACACAAAATATTTTTTTTTTTTTGGAAAGCAATGGAACACGATTCAGTGGTGAGACCTACACCCTCAAACCACTCCGTAGAACTGACTAACCGGCATTTCAAGATTTCTTAAGTGTCCATGTTGTTGTTGCTACCCAAATTGCCGCATCACCAAACATCCACGACCAAAAATTATTTTGTATCGCATGAGTAGAGTGAAGATTGAGGTCAGAATGGGCAAAAGTCCGAGGAGAATGTGCCTGCATGAGTAGGTGATGGTGGTGAACGCAGCAGGAAATCTCTTTGATTGTTGAGTAAATACCTTCTAAATCTTGTTTTGAGTGATTGTAACCTGTTACCAAAATGCATAAATGGAGGTTGTTCTTGGTATATATTGATGAAGCAGAATCTCGTCGACTTCTCTGGGATTCGTCCAAATGGTTCTTGGTAGGGCTCTGACGAAATTATGGATTCAAGAACTTATTCGAATGGTCACCGGTGTGGTGCCTGCCACAACGTCTCCGATGCCAAAGTCAGTGTGAAAGAAGGTCGTAATCAAAATATCAAGAACAACCTAGTATAAATTGTGATACTGTGCATACCTTGTATTGGTGTTGTGAGGACTTTATATATCTTTGCGGATTATAGCCGTTGGGGCATTAATGTCTCTCCTAGTAACGTCTCTGGCGGAGTAATGAGTTTTAATGCGTTTCTACGGGTTCGTCCAGCTGGTCCTGTAACGGTTCGGGACATTATTAACAGCATTGAATGACCTTAATGTTCTCGTCAATGGCGCGGACGATGGGTCAGGTTCGTCTATGGAGGTGGGATCGTCTGTATTCAACTTCGTCAATCCCATCATATACAAAATAATTTAAAAAAGAAAAAAAAAAAAGGACACGAGGATAGTGAGGGAGAAGAACGTCCGTGAACAATTAACTGAGAGCATGTATTTTTTTTTTCATAAAAAAAATTGAAAAACAATGTGAGATTAAAGTAAGAAACTGCAAATTAATAAATAAAAAAAAGGAGAAACGGTTTTTTTTTTTTTAAAGTGTGAAAACGGATAAGACTTGATAAAGGTGTAAAAAAAAAAAAAAAAATTTACACAAGCGCATATGATGCTAGTGTGTGTATATATTAAAAAATATATATATATAGAACGAGCCATTGTCGGTTTGAGATTTGTGGATCTACTTGCACCCGTCAGTAGGATCCGATTTCCAAATATCCCAAAATCCGGTCCATTTGATTCGGGTCCAAAACACGAGGTTTTGCGGTTTTGCCTTGCAAATTGTAAAGCAGGTTACGCATTTAGCCGCTCCAAGTCGAAGCTAAAACCTTTCTCTCTCTCTCAGCCATGGTGGAGACGAAGCGAAAAGGGAGAGACGAACCAAAGCACAACAAGATGAAGAAGCAAAAGAGTTCGGGCTCTAAAACCCTATCGACGAAGAAGAAGAAGTCCAAGAGAAACGATGTGAGGAAGGGTCCTCGCTTGCCTAATTCACTGCGCAAGGAGATCGAGCGCTTAAACCCTAGCACCCAGTTGAACAGCGATGACGAAGATATCAATTCCGATGAGGGAGAGTTTCTCACCGATGACATTTACGAGTACGAGGAGAAAATCCCCCAGGAAGAGTCCAGGAAGAATCGCCGGTTCGACCCCGTGGAGAACTTCGAATACGAGCTTCCCGAAGATTTCGAGGTTCTCTCTCTCTCTCTCTCTCTCTTAAACTAAAGTGCTTTCTTTTTTCTTTTTGCATTGTGGAACTTGAATTATTATGAGTTTTTTTTTTTTTTTTGAATTTCTGTGCTTTTGTTTAGATGGGAATGTTTTGTGGTTTAAGGTTCTAGTTCTTTGAGATTAATGAGCTTTTTGAGGTTCTCTTAGCTGGATAGTACATGGTATTTGATTTTTGTTATTTGGACATTGGTATAAAGGTGTTTATGTATTTGTGGCTACATAGGTTTGGCTTTTTAAAAAAAAAACAAAACTGTCTTTGAGTGCTTTTGTATAGAAGTGTTGCTGTAGTTGTGATTGTGGAATTAGGTTCTAAGTTTTAGAAAGAGATTTGAATAGAGATGTAGATTTTGAGTTGGAAAACTCAGCTCAAGATTTAGAGCTTTGGCAAGGTTTAGGAAATCAGCTGACCTTTTATTTTATTTTATCTTTATTTTTTGTAATTATATATGCTAATGCCGACTGGTAATTGGGAAATTTGACTGATATTCTACGGTATGTGGAAGAATTGAAATGATTGGGTGATGTGAAGGGTAAAGTTGTGTTTGAGTGCGCACACTCAAAAAAATTGTGAATTATGTGCCTCTCGCTGGGCATGACGTGATGAATTGAAGTTGAGAGCAGATTTTTCTAAATTTAAATAGACAAAAGGTGAAAATCTATAAAATAACAAGATTTGTATTAGGAAGTCAGTAGCAGTAAGGGAGAGTGCCTAGACTAACTGTAAACCAAAAGTCTCTGGTTCAACTCCTAGTTAAGGCATTTCGTGATTTACTTGATGCCTGCTCAGGGAGGGTGTGTAGGCATCTGGGATTTTACCCCTCATGGATGGTCCCACTGGCCATATCCACAGTCTTATTCTTGTATTGAAGAAGTAACCTTGCAAAGAAGAAGTTTAGTCCAAGTAAATTGTATTGCCCTGGTCTCCACAGTCTTGTTTTCTTATTGCAGAATAACATCAGTTATTATGCTGCTTTCCAGTTCATTTGTTAACATGTGCATTTATGTATACTTTTCTCTTTTCTTGCTTATGTAGGATGAGAATGTGCCATCAGATGAGGATGAGGATGAGGATGGTGACCTCATGGATAATGGAGGAGACAAAATTGAAGATTCCCATGATGAGATTGAAGAGGATGATGATGGAAGGCATGTCAGGATGTTGGAAGGAATCACTGGAATGCCAAGTGAGGCTTTTGAAGGTAAGGTAGTGCGTTAAGAATCTTAATTGGTAACATTTGTTTTGAATAGTGTAGTCAAATGCTCTCTGTGCACTTGCCTTGGGTCTTGGGTGAGGCAAGGCATCTTTGTTGAGGTGCTCAGCTTTTTCACCTCAGTTGAGGTAACACGTACAAGAAGGGAATGTCTCGCTACACAAATGACTATTATTTATTGTATTTAAACAACACTCAACTGTGTTAATCCTTTAAACTGGAGCATTCTTGTTGAATGATTATCTATTTTCCTAATACTAAGGAAGAACAAATAAGGCCTAAATATCTTGTATCTCATGAACACAGGCCTTGAATCAAAACATTATTTCTAATTAATAAATTGTTTTGCTTCTTTAACTACATGTTGCATTGTAGGTTTCAATAGCAAGGCTGTTGTCCTACAAAACCATAAGGTTTTCTTTTTTGGTGTGGAATGAATGTGATGGTGATGATGAACATGATTATATTTGTTAAATTAAATTGGAGAATTATGCTTTTAATTTCATCTCTCCACGCACATAGACACACACATGCGTATGGGGTGGAGGTTTGAGTTATGCTTGTTGTAACTCTTTGTAAAATTACATCACTCAATAAATTTTTATTGGATTTTTTTTTTTTTTTGCCAAGCCTAATGTTGGATTTGATGTTCCCAACCCGCTTATAATGGATGTCAGAATTCATGTCAATTGTATCTTTTGTTATCCCATCTGAACCTCATGCCTTACTCTAAAAGTAAGATCTAAATATATCTTTTTAAGAGAAGAAGTTCTTAATCTCCAATTGTGCTGATATTTGGAAAGAGAATGATGGATATGCGGAGGTCATGTGATTCAACAGTGTGTGTGTCAAAATATTGATCTACTACAAAGTTACTGAGTGGTGTAACATTGTTAAATATTTGCATTAGGACCTCTCACATGCACACTATACAAACTAGATTAGATTTTGATGTGATGCTTTGGTTAGGCAAGCGCCTTGGGCAATGTTTAGGACATGGTGCCTCAAGTTTGTTTTTCACCGGTTATGTTGGTTTTTCTTGACGATGTCATAGATTTTATAAGGAATATGGACCTGTAACTACATTGGTGTTGAAACTTATAAAAAAAAAACTACATTGGTTTTGAAGCAATTTCAAGGGTTATGGCTTGTAAAGAACAACATGCTTTTGTTGTATTGAAATTACACTGCACTGCAAGATGGATGTAAAAGAAATTTCTAGGATTTGTATCATGAAAGTTAAATATTGATGTTTTCAATGTTTGCATGGTTGGAATGTTTTGGATAATTTTGTCACACATTGTATTTCATCTTGTCAAGCTCCTATTACTGAAAAATAAATGTCTGTATTTTCTTGAGAGAATGTAGCATATACATCCTGTGTACATTTGCTCTTCTTCTCCAATAAAGTATTTATAATTTATATCAGATGAAAGTCTGCGTCTGTGTATGTGTGTGTATAGAAATTCTGCTTGTATTTTACTTAAAATGAAATGTACCTTTGATGGGGACATTTGGGAATTTTTCTTATGGCCATTAGAAGTCAATCATCTATCTTTTTGAGATATTGTGACCTGATTTCCCTTAACTTTATTTGTACAGGGAAGAAGAAGAAAAATAATGTTGTTATATCTGAGGCATATCCAGAGTCTGAATATAATCCTACTCGTGATGTTTTGGATGGTGATGGCCGCATTAGCATGGAAGACCTTTTAGGCACTCTACAAAAGAAACCCGGGTTTGGAAAACTTAGAAAGATAATGGATCAAATGAAGAAATCTGAGGCTATTGAAGCTCCCCTTCCAACAGTAATTCGGGAGAAGATGGAGAGGCAGGCAGCATATAAAATATCAAAGAAAGACATGGCCAAGTGGGAGCCCCTAGTTAAGAGAAATAGGGAGGCGCCTACTATATATTTTGATGAGGATACAGACCTGGGGTTTTCAACTGTAGGAGCAATAGCTTCTGAATTTGAACCTAGAACTGAATTTGAGAAGAAAATGGCATCTTTAGTTTATGATGATGATGTTATGGAAGCTCACAAAAAAGATGGTTCCAGGCTTCTTGAATTAAACCAGGTATGGAAGTTGTATATATACTTTGCACATTGAATTTGGTGTCCTATCATATATAATATCTGGTAACAATGTCCTCTCCTTTCCTTGCTGCTTAAAAATGTACTTGTTTTCATGGTGCTGTTTTGTAAAAGTTACCGATTGCCTGAGCAATTACAACCTAGGGTATCATTGCAATTGTTGGGGTTGCATATTTTGTTGAATCTTTTCAATGGATTTGGTTTTCCCATTCAGAGTGGATTCAGTATGACAAGTATCTTGTCACCTGTGTGAATGGGCATGGGCATGGGCATGTGGAAGATCACAAGCACACATGGATATTAAATGAGATGATATAACATTTAAATGTTTTGTTTTACGCTTTAGTGAAATTGTTGGATTTTTCCCATGGCGTAAACGAACTGTCTCTAAAAATATCTGCATTTAAATCAAATAAAAAGCAAGTGTCTAGAAAGAAAGTAAAGTTAAAGCCAATCAGCTCTAGCTTGAATGGGACTTTCCCCTTTCTCGATGGAAGGCAAGGTCATAGGTTTAAGACTAAAAAGGTGCGTGTAAACTTTGATCAAAGAGTTCATTTATAATATTGTTGGAAGTAGGTATTTTACAGGGAAAGGTTGATTCTTATGGAAGACTAGAATCAGTCTTAAAAAAATCCCCATCTCTAAAAAGAAGCAGGTAGGATATTATAAAATGGAAAAGTGTTATAAAATTGAAGGATAAGCAATGAGCAATCCTTAGCCACTTTAAAGTGATCTAGACAACTGTGAATTATCTATGAATATCATTTAGAACTTTGACACTCTTGAATTTCTGCAAGATCTCTTGAATTACAGGTTTTGTGATGTTTGTTATGTTTTCAACGGTCAACCTTGCTTGGCAGGTATCTGTGGAAGATGAAAAGGAGCGCCATAATCGTATTGCTAAAATGCGCAGCCTTCTTTTCCGTCATGAAATGAAGGCAAAACACATAAAAAAGATCAAATCCAAAACATATCATCGTTTGTTGAAGAAAGACAGATTGAAAACAGCAGCTGCACTGACTGAAATGGATCCAGAAGCTGCTAAAGAGCAGGCAATGAAGCAAGAGTTCAAACGGGCAGAGGTAACTATAATTTAGAGAGAATATATAACACTCCGGGTTAATTTTTATCAAGTGTTTGTTGCTGATTCGTTTCTACTTCCGAATTGATACAGGAACGCATGACACTGAAACACAAAAACACCTCCAAATGGGCAACACGCATTCTACAGCGTGGTTTGCAAGTCCAAGATGAAGGTACTCGAGCTGCTATAACTGAACAGCTCCAACAGCATGCTCTTTTGACTAGAAAAATGAACTCTATGAAAGACGGTAGCAGCAGCAGCAGCAGTGATGACACCAGTGATGAGGATGATGTAGATGAAGATTCTTCTGTTTTAAAAGAGGGTAGGGCATCCAAGTTATTGGGAAAAGCAACAGAGAAGACCCTCAAAATATTAGAAGAAGAAGATGAAGTGCCTGATTCAGGAATTTTTTCTTTACCTTTCATGGTAATATTTCTCATTAGTTTTCTTAAGAAGTTGTTTTCTTCCACTGGTGGTATTAGCTTCCATGAAACTAAAAGCACTGTTTTAAATCCTACCCCTTGATACCACAAAATTTTTAGAAAAGTGGATTATATTCTAGCAGCACTCTTTCTAGCTAATTTCAAGGGGTTGGTTGGGGACCATGACTTATGAAGCGTAGGTCACTAGTTTGAATCTCTCCCTTCTCCTCCCCTTGGGGTCAAAACTTATCCAAAAAGAAAAGTAAAGAACAGAAAAGAAAAAGAAGAACCAGCACTCTGCTAGCTATATTTCTTGTTTGAAAAGGCCAGGGGCAAATGAAAAGCACCAAATTCACAAAGAAGAATGTAACTATATATTTCTTCCTGTTCTGCTTCATTGCTTTGGACCTTAAAATATAAGTTGTTGATATGTTCCATCTTTTAATATATACATCTTTATAATTTCTCTTTAATTTGCTCTTGGGTAGGAGCGTGGACTAAAGAAAAGAAAGGAGGCAGCTGAAGAAGAAGCTAAACTTGCTCTTCAAGATTATGAAGTGTCGATGAAGCAGCTGGACAATCCAAGTGGGGCAGAAGATTCAAAAATAAAGGCTTCAAGTGGTAGAAGGGTGTTTGGTGCAGCTAAAATAGGTGCTCCAGAATCAAGAGATGTGATTAAAACTGATAACTTCTATGCTAATAGTGATAGTGATGATGACTTGGAAGCCAAAGAAAATATTTTTGATATGGGGAAAGACGGACGTAGTGATATGCAGAAGGATGTTCATGTTGATTTTGTTTTACCTCAGGAGTTTTGTCAGGATTCTGTTTTTAAGGTAACTTGACTTCTTTGAGCAATCTTCCTGTTTTCTTGTATGTTTCTTGATCCATAAATGTGAAAATTTGCAGAGCTTTGATGATATTGTTAGAGATCCAGGTCCCAAGACAACATATGACGTTGCTATTTTTGCATCAGACAAATGGAGAAAGGTTATTTTTGCCTTAAATCTTTTATTTTTTAAGAATTAAGGATTTTCTTTCTTTGGGGGGTGTCTTACTGATGACTATGCAAACAATGAGCAGATGGAAAGCAGAAACAAAGTGGATGCCAATAGCAAAAAGTCCCCGGTGGCTGTTGAACCTGAATATAATCAAGATTTACAGGTATGATCTATTTGCATTTTCTAAAAATATTTGAACTACTACTTAATAGACTGGTTGCCTCTCTTACTTTTATTTTTGGTTCTAGGAGCCTGTGAAAGAAGTGGGTGAAAACAGTGATACAGAAAGTGAAGGACAAATGGTGGATGGGATTATTTCATTGGATCCTAAACCAACTTATGAACTCCCTTCCCAGACAGAGCTGATTCGCCAAGCTTTTGCTGGGGATGATGTGGAGGAAGAATTTGAGCATGATAAACAGGAGATTCTGAATGAGGAAAATCCTGAACCTGAAAAGCCAGTCTTACTTCCTGGCTGGGGCCAATGGACTCGTGTACAGAAAAAGAAAGGCTTACCTTCTTGGATGCTGAAAGAACATGAGAATGCCAAGAGGAAGAGAGAAGAAGCTCTTAAGAAGAGAAAGGACGCACATCTCAAACATGTTATTATCTCTGAGAAGTTGGATAAAAAGGTTTGTGGTCTTAAATGCATCTGAGATAGCTATGCTGAAATTTGATATGATTTCTCAATTCCACTACAGATTTATGATTTATCAGTCAATTTGAGTTACCATCTAAAATTAAGCAAGTCACCAGCCATTGAGATTCACTAGTTTTAGAGTGGTCGCTTAGAACGAAAATTTCTATGACACCTAAGGGTTTACATTTTTCTGGTAATTATTAATGGATTAACATTGAAGATCAAAGAATGAGTTCTTTCTTCATATTGAGGTAGATATATGGCTTAGTGCTTCAGGCAATCCTTTGGGGTTATGTGGTGTATTGAGGTAAAAAAATTTGCTTGTTAACCTTCTAATAATTCGAATTCTGTTATTCTGCTAATCATATAAGGAATCTGCTTTAATATGCCTTTCTATGCTGATCAAATGAGTGTTCATTTTTTTGATTGGTTCATTTTTTCTTTTTTGAATTTTGATTTGGCAGGCTGAGAAACTCCTTACAAAAACATTGCCTTACCCTTTCACGTCCAAGGAAGTTTTTGAGCAGAGCATCCGCATGCCCATTGGACCTGAATTCAACCCAGCAACTGCAGTTGGAGCTCTTAATCGACCTGCAGTAAGTATTTCAATACAATTTTACATATTATATTCTTTTTGCGCACATGAAGATATTAATTAAATGAACAACTAGATAAGAAACAGTAACTTCCAATGAAGAACACTTCTGCCCTTCTACGTAAATCTTTTCTATTTCCCCCCTTCCCTTGAATTGGCTGATTTGTACAATTCCTTTTTCATTTGCCTATATTTCTCATTTCTCTACTTCGAACAATTATGTACAGGTGGTGAAGAAACCTGGTGTGATTATTAAACCAATTGAGTTCAAGGAAGTGAATCCTCATGAAAATAAGGAGGAGCACAAATGGAGTGGACATAAACAGAAGATGAAGAAGAGTAAAAGTGATGGCAGCATACTGAGAAAAAAGATGAAGAAGGCAGAGGGCAAAACCAAAAAAGTCAACTGAGACACTCTTGTTTGTCAGAATTTTGTTCCCGTATTTATTTCTTCCCAATCTAGATAGGTTCCCAGTTTTCCATGTTTGGGGGAGTATTACACCAAAAAAAAAAAAAAAAGGGAGAGAAAGAAAGAAAAGGGAGAGATCTTTATATAGAATTGGATAGGGATATTTGTGGATTTTGTCTAGTATTGAGGGTTAAGTTAAGAGAGAGAATTTGAGAGGCTTAAATCCGTTTATTTGTTGGTAAGCTTTAGGCTTTTGTCATATCTTTAATTTAGTGATTGAATTTTTACCTGAAATCCCAGTATGTTGTGAACCTGATTGTAGTCCGGTTAACAGAAGTGACAGTTATTATATGCCAAAATTAAATATCTTTGGCCATTTTACTTTATAGATGTATATTTTGAATATATTTGAAACTTTGTCCTGTTACATTGAATTGTTTGGGGTGGAATGTCATTTCTTGAAAATTTGATATAACTAGTGTAATTTCACTATACTTTGGATATGTCAATGTAATTTATATTTTACTATTATGTTTATAATATATTAAGTTTTCATGAGAACACCTTTTACATTCAGATTTGATTAAAACTAGTTGCAAATATATGTGATACGTGAGAATAAATAAATATTTTATATTGTAATATAATGTATAGTTTTTTCTCTAAATTTTTTTAAAGATAATTTGTTCAATTTTTATTCGATCCAATTAGGTCTACTTTGATTAAATTCAATCCACTTGGTTAATTTTGGTTTACCTTCAGTCCATTTTAGACTAATTGAGCCTTAAATTTTTTTTTTTTTTTTTGTTGTTGTCTTATTTGGTCCACATTGGTTCTATTTAGGGATGACAATGGGGTAGGGCGAGGCCGAAGGATGGAGTCTTCGTCCCTGCCCTGCATGGTTTTGTCTTGTCCCGTCTCACCCTGCATAAAACTTTTTCATCTCATCTCCACCCCTTAGAGCCCCGCGAAGCCCCACCTCACCCCATAAAACTCTACTTTTTGTTAATTTACCCTACAACTAGTATAATTTTTTTAATAAAACCTATTTCATTAATAAAAATACATTTGAAATTATAACTAAATTTATCTCATTAAATCAATCAAATCAATTTTTAGAAAAAATTGAACAATATATCCAAGTGTTTAACAAGACAATCACCAAAAAAAAATCTCATAATATAACACATAATAAAATAAAGGCAGAGAATCACATTAGTTAGAATAAAGGCTAATATTAATATGTTTGTTTAAATAGTAGGGTTTTAGGGTATGAAACATTTACAATTATAACCCTAAGCAATGCGGGCCGAGGATGGGGCGAGACAGGGCTAAACCTATCCCCGTCTTGCCTTGTGGTACAGGGCTAAAATCTTACCCCACTACCTTTGCAAGGAGGGGAAAACCCGCGCGGAACGAAACGGGGAGGGGCGGGTGTTGATGCTTATTTTGGAAAAGCCCGGCAACAGGAAGAAACCCAACTATACGAGCAAGAGGAGAGTTAATGGATTAAGAGAAAGAAACTCATTAAGCCCAAATGGTAGGAATGATAAGTCTTAGGCCCATAAAGTAAACAAATGAGCATTGGAAAAGCAAATGGGCCAATAAGAGCCCAAAGGAAGAAGCAGTAAACCCATGGGCATTACGTGATATAGAAAAGTGAGAATGAGCCACAGCAGGGCCGAAGTAATAAAGTAAGGGGGTTTATGGAAAGTCTATAAACCCCAAGGATAAATGATATAGTAATTGGGCTAGGGAAGCCCAAAAGGAGTTAATAAAAGCTCACAGGAATGTAGAGTTGGAAATGGGCTAAGGACACCTAAGAAAGGAAAATGGGCCGAGGATGCCCAACAAGGAAGAAACGGGCCAAAGGAGTCCACAAACAATGTAATGGGTCCTAAAAGCCCAAAGTAGCATAAGTATGAATCCAATGATCATACTGGGTCATTGAAACCAATTGGGAGAAGAACGTGCAGCAGGCCCAAAAAAGGCCCAGCAGGCACGGGTCAAATAATACCATAGCAGGGATAGCAGAGTAGTATGCCAGGAATGACAATAAGATTACAGAAGGAGCAAAGAATGGACTCAAGAGGGGAGAACCCACAATCAAGCAAGACCCAGCTCTTGAAAGGAGCAAGCCAATAAAGAATGGAAAATCAAAAGATAGTTCACGCCATAAAAGGTCAAGGATGGGCTGTAGAGTGCACAGATGGACCTCTGGACCATGACAAATGCATGAGCAGCAAACAAGCTTTTGATATATACAGAAGAGGAGCACACGCAAAACCCAAACACTACCAACCTGCACCTAGCCAATACAGGAGTAGTGAGTCATGGGTTAAAGGTAAGAGGGGGTATGGTTTGGCGGTGGGGAGAAAGGGAAAGCTTATTATAGGGTTCCCGCTCAAACTCTTTTGAGGGAAATGTTGTGCTGTGATGACATACCATCCAAAATAAGAAGGATGAGTAAGAACCACTAGATACATGCCATGAGGGATAATAAGAGAGAATACCCACGTTGTGGTGGATAAGAATGCCACGGTGAGCATGCTAACAAAAGAGTTTTCTTTTTCTGGTAATAGGTAGTGGCACAACCAACACAAGTAAGTGGTGGTGGCTGGGAAGTTGACAAACGAATGAGTGATTGGCAAGGACACCCAAATCCAGACAAAAGCAGTTAAAGACTAAAAAGGTAAAAACCAGTCACGACAGGTAGTATATATAGGACTCTTGCCGTGCACAGAGGGGGATATAAAAACATAATCACAATAGTAGCAATCACCAGGAGAGAATAACAATATCACCATCACCATAACACTACATGAGTAAACACTATGAAAGAAAAGAAAAATGAGAATCAGAGAATAAGGAAGAAAAACAGAGAGTGTAGTACGGCAGGTATGCACCAATAAGCTAATCCCTTCTCTCCCTCTAAAGGCCTAATCTCTATTGAGGAAAAATGATTCTTCTGGGCACAAACCATTCAAGCTTGTTCTCTCAAAGTGAATAATTTCTATGATAGGATTTTCTGGAGAGGCTATTCACATTGAGGAAGTGGTTTCCTCCTTGGTCTTGGTCACATAACACAACTTAACACAATAGATTAATCTTTTTTTCCTTATTTGATTTAGTTACCATTATTATTACCCTTCTTGTTTCTACTGTTCTATTTACGATGCGTTTTCTGCTAATTTCTCCATTCTAGTTAAGGATCATTTATTTACCTTGTCTAACAACAAACACATTTCTTTTCTTTATTTTATTACATTTCGCCTGTCATAGTTTTGTTGTAATAGCTACGCCTGCCATGGGCATGTGATCATAGTTTCTATAAAAAAAAAAAAGGGGCACAATTTGTGCATAAGCCTGACCGAAGTGAGTTGCAATTGGACCAGTCCCGACTCTCTTACCTAATATACTTGGGTTCAGAGCAGCAGGAGGCAGCCCAGCCTAACGTTTGAAAGAAGGCCCACCGCAACGGGTTAAGTGGGGTGGGGCAAAATTACCATCCCTAGTTCTATTCAGTCTATTCTGTTATTTTCGATTCAATTTGGTCCTATTCTCTCCATTCATTCCTATTTAGTCCATTCTGTCCACTACAGTTTTATTCGGTCTAATTTGGCTCATTTGGTCTAATTCAATCCGCTTCGGTCCTTCAATAAGATATAAACATTACCTTTTTTCTAAAAATACCAAAACAAAACAAAACCGTGGCAACCTGCTATTCCAGCCGGCAAATTTCATTTCAGTTTTTGGAGCCCAAAACTAAACCGAATTCAAAACCTGTTCCCTCTATCCACTTCAGTCCAGATTGAATGAGTGAGAGTGAGTCCTTATTATTCAAAACATCATAAACCATAAAGTCAAAGCAAAAAACCAACAATGCTCCACGAGCTCTTACTCGCACTCTTGGGCTACACCGGCGATCTCATCATTCACAACTCCAACTCCAACTCCGACGACCGCCCTTTCAAGCTCGCCTCCGATATCTCCTTCATTCAACCCAGCGATCGGTACGCTACCAATCTCAAACAGTAAGCCTTGTCATTTTTTCCAATTTCCGTGACTCACATTTTTTATTAAATTTTGCAGGGATCTAATTGAGAGGATAATTACCTTAGGGTTTTACTACAGAGAGCTTGATCGTTTCGCTACCGAGTCTCGGAATTTAAGCTGGATAAGATCTGCGAACAATGAGTCTCCTTTGGAACTCTCTTCCTCGAAGAATCCCGCTAGCGTGTACCGTAGAGCCATTGCTAATGGCGTCGTGGAAATGCTTTCAGTCTACAGGTCCGCCGTGCTCCACGTTGAGCAGAAATTGTTGGCCGAAACTGTCCCTATCTTGGCTACTGTCACTCAAGGCCTCAATAAGGTCCTCTCGCTCTGTCTCTCTCTCTCTCTCCTTATTTTTTTATTTTATTTTTTAAGTATGTAACATGTTAATTAGTGTTAATTGTATCTCTTTCAAATCTAAACTATGAGGTCCTTCTCCGTTTGACATTTGATTATAAGCTAGTTTTTGCTTATTTTATGTACTATTTTAAGGTCTACAATATGTTTAAGCTTTTGAAAATAAGCTAGTTTTTATTTATTTATTTTGTTTTTTACTCACTTATGCAAATAAGCTACCAGAAATAAGTAATTTCCAAATGGAATTTTTTTTTTAGGGTATCAACACCTTAATTCGAGTTTATTTTTAGTGCTTGTATGAATGTTAAAATTAACAAATTATTGGGCTTGAAATGGTTTGGTCATGTTCAGGAGAGAGGAGAGCGATCAATGCACTAGTTAGAAGTAAGAGTGAGCTGATTCAATTTGAGCGAATTAAAAAAAAAAAAAAAATCATAGAGGAAGACAATAAATAACATTAGTAGAAGTAGTTAAAAATGACATGTTAATTAAGGAATTAACAAAGACTATGACTTTGGATAGAACACAATGCAGAAAAAGTATACATGTTAAATAAGGATTTGTTGGTGTTGTTAATTTTGGATGCTAGGGTGAATAGTTGATATTTTGATCTCGTATTGTTCTTATAGTTTGTTTTCCCCCTGCAGTTTTTTGTTCTTTTGCCGCCTTTGTATGAGCTGATTTTGGAAATTGAGCGTGATAATATTCGTGGAGGTCAGCTTCTTAACCTGTTACACAAGCGGTGCCACTGTGGAGTGCCTGAGTTGCAGACTTGCATTCAGAGGTATGCATGTTTTGGCAAATTGATTAGTTATTAATTACTTGACATTGATGATAATTATGTCTTTTCTTTAGGTACAATTTTTTTTTTTTAATTTTTATTTTATAATGTTTATTGTACATTTCCTTATCGTTAGGATGGCGTTGAGATGTATAATCACATCTGCATAACTTAAATATGGACCATTCTTAAGGAATTGTATCCCGATCTGTGTTTGATTACTGAAAACAAGGATGCTTCTGTGTCTTCCATGGTGAGTGTAGGAGGGGGCGACTGGCCTTGCTATTGGAATATGAGGTTTGTTTGTAATTTTCATGATTGGGAGATGGAGGGGGTGGATTCTTTAATGGATTCTTATACACCAAACTGCCATTTGCTGGAGGCACTTACTGGGTATGGAATAGCAATGGTGAATTTAGTTTTCAATCTAATTATGAACATTTGAGAAATGCTAGCAGGAAAGCCTTTTCCCTGGAGATGCCTTTGTTCTATTCACGTGCCTAAGAAAGTACCATCCCTTGTGTGCGCAGCAATGCTAAACAAAAATTTGATCATAGGCAATCTTGTTAAGGGGGATTATACCATTGATCAATTGGTGTTGTGTGTGTAAGGCAAGCAATGAATCAGTGGGTCATCTTTTGCTACACCGTGCAGTTGCTCACAGTTACGGTTATTTTTTTCCCTGGCTTTTGGGGGTTGCAATGGATGATGGACCAAAAATGACTGATATTTATGTTGCTGGAAGGGACTATACGGGAGACTTAGGAATAGTTTTAACATGGAATTGAGCCTATGTGTCTTGTGTGGTGATGTGGGACGAGTGGAATAGTTGAATACTTGAGGGTGTTGAGAAATCCTTTAAGAGCTAAACTGTAAGTTTTTGCACATTTTATTTAATGGTGTGATATGCTGGGGAATTTCTTGTAACACATTAATGAGTGTATTACATTTACGCTATGGTTGCAATTCTTTAGGAAGCTCTATCCTTTTGAGCTTTCTTGATTCTTAATAAAAATATTCTTTATTACCTATCGAAAAAAGAGGAAAAGAAAAAGAATCAGTTCTTAATATATTATATGTATGGAAAATGAGTCTAGTTGATAAACTTGCAAAATGTATGCTGAGCTGATGATGTTCATCTTTGTTGGTCGTTGTATGTCCAAATTATAGACTTCTTTGGCATGGGCATCAGGTCATGTATAACCAACTTGCTTCGTGGATGGTTTATGGGATTCTTCAGACCAGCATGGAGAGGTTTTTCATTCGGAGGTAATGACTAAAGAAGTATGTTTTCCTGTAGCCAATAGAATATACTAATTAGGTTCAGCCAATTTTCCATTTTGGATATTCCTATGACTGATATATGCTCCATTATAGATGTTATGAACCTGAAATTGGTTATATTGTTTTTAACTTTGCAGGCAGGAGGATACGGATGTAGATCATGGCTCATCTCTTCCTGATATACCTGAGAAGTTGGCTCGCTTATCAAACCGATGATACATCTTTGACAGATTGGCACTTGGGTTTTCATATTTCTTGGTATTTTTTGAACTATTATCTTCTAAATTTTGGTATGTTTCCTATATTTCAATGACCACATCAATTAGTGTATGATGGGAGTTTGTTAAGATTTGGATAATGAATGTATTGACTTAATAATGTATATTGGCTAGATTTTCCACTTTTCTTTTCAATCTTTTGTTAATCAAGCTGGATATTCTATTAGAAGTTCTCACAGGCATGCTCACTGTTAACTTTAATCAGTGGTGTGTACCAGAAAAGCACTGATGGTTATACCATAACATTTTGTCTGAAATTATGCTGCAGATGTTGTTACTGTTTTTGTTTTGTAGATTGTCTTTTTATGTTGCAATGAGATTGCTAAGTAGAGTTAAATAGTTCTGGCATTGGGTTAGAAATGAGCAATCATAATTGATCATTGGACCCTTTTGCATAATTTTTATTTTGTAGAGTATTTGTACTTGTTATTTGTCACCAAGTATCTGATTTCATCAATAGGCTATGCTTTACAAGCTAAGTCTGAGCCATGTTAAGGATGTTTATACTCTATATCAGCCAACATGTTTAGGCACTCTATATGTCAGTGTGACTATGGCTATGCTAGACATAACATGAAGTTATTTATGAGTCAAAGGAAATGGTACTTCATAATGTGACTGATAGCCTATAAAAATGAACTAAGATTTGCACGAAGAGTGCCCTCCTACTTATATTGCAATTGCTTGATATCTATCTATGACATCTTGCTCACTTCCTGAGGAGTTGAAGGAAGTGCAATGACTAGGAAATAATGGTGTTTCTTTTTCTTTTTTCATTTCTTAAAGAAAGTTTTCTTCACTTATCAATTTTTTGACTTTACATTCTCTTTTGCACCAAGGCACTGATCATTGGAACTTTCTTGCTTTCCCAAGTTATTTAATCTTTCTGTGTTATTTTGCAGGATATGCTGCCTGAGTACATCCACATGCGTGTTGCAGAATCAATTCTTTTTGCTGGCAAAGCCATCAGGGTTCTTCGAAATCCAAGCCCCTCCTTTCGGCGTGAGGTTGCTTTATATCATCAGCAGATGCCAAGAGGCTCTCAGAAGCTTCAGGGATTAATGGGCCGTTTTTCTTTTCAAAAAGAGCCTCTCATGGATGCTAAACTGATGGGAGAAGAATTACTTCCACAAACTGAGGCAGATAAGATTGAAGCTATGCTTCTAGATCTAAAGGTTGTTTGCACCACAGTACCCTGTAACATATTTATTGTGTGCAACCCCACTTTTGATGGATATTTACATGTGGAGAGGGTGATTTTATTTGTTTACTGCACAAAATAATATCCAGTCTTAACTGTAGTCAATGCACTGACTTGGAAGACTTTATATATACTTTGTAATGGATGGTATCCCCCTTGAAACGCCAAAATTTTAAAGGTAAATAACCTGTTCATCATGTGCAGGAATCTGAGTTTCATAAAAGATCATTTGAGTCTGCTGTTGACTCTATTCGGGCTATTGCTGCCAGTCATCTTTGGCAGGTCTGAATGTGACAAAAATTTGGTTGTTTTTATCTTTTAGGGCCCGTTTGGATTGAGGGGGAGTAGAGTAGAGTTGGCTGAAAATAGCCTAATTTTGGGTCTACTTTACTCTACTCTACTCTCCCTCCCTCCCCCTCAATCTAAACGAACCATTAGAACCATTAGAGCATCTACATAAAAAGTATTCCATCTTTTTCTACAGCTTGTGGTTGTACGCGCTGACTTGAATGGCCACCTGAAGGCCCTGAAAGACTATTTTCTCTTAGCAAAAGGAGATTTCTTCCAGGTAAAATATGAATCTGTTTTTTGCTCTTTTTGCATTTTTATTGGACTTCTCTTATGGGTGCTATGTTTTATATTAATCTTATGATGGGGAGGTTAGTCCATGTCACCAGTCCCTTTCAAACTTTTCAAACAGATCATATTTTTGCTGTCCTAGGGCTTGTGCTCATCTAGATTTTGCTGCTTCTTAGAAAGGACTGATGAATGTAGTTGACACATTTGCTTTATTAACCTTGCGTGTTAATCTGCATATGTTGCCTTCAGGAGGAGGATCCTCTTCATGAAATTGTTGTGGCAATGCTTTGAGAATCTTTTCTCATATGTCTGATATGGATTTGTTTGAATCCCATTAAGGGAAATGTCATGATTTGCACGCTAAATGTATGATGTTTGCTCTCATTTGCTTATATATGATAGCAATGAGTACCTCAAACTATTTATCTAATGGCATTATATGCCATGCCAATTTTTGCACATCCACTTGTGAAATTTGTATGAAACTTTTGGATGATACTTTAAAGTTAATAAATATGAACATTGCTACAAATGATTTATGATAATGATAATGGAGTAATGACACCTCTTTTGCCCATTTTATTCTTGAACCTTTTGTTGTTTATAGATATATCTTGTATTTGGTACATCTATGGTTGAATATAAGTTCCTATACATGTGTTATAAAAAAATGACTATACATGTGACACAAAACTTTAGTTGCACCTTGTGTAACTTAACCAAAGTTACACATTTTTAAAACCGTCTATTCTTATTTGATCTAATGGTTAGAAAAAAACCATTTATTATGTCATTAAATAAACTCGGCTTAAGTTGGACACATCAGCAATAAGCCATTCTCGTTAAAATTTTCTATTCTCAACACTTCTTTCCTATCACTCTCTCTTCCTCTTTGTAAGTAAAACTAAAATCTTTAGAACACAGTTTTGTCTTCGACCCAGAAGAACCGGATCCGGCAAAGGATCTAGATCTAAAGGGATTGGGGCATTTGATTGTATTTTGGTTCAGCTTGGATGTGTTTGGCTCTATATTTGGGTAACCTGCTTGGAAAGCATTGGTCACTTTTGTGGGTTTTGGTTTTCTTATGCCCTTTTTTACATGGGTGATTTGTGCTTATTTCAGTTTATGTTTCTGTCTAATAAAGACAGAATCCTAATTCGAAAATTCTTAATCAGATAGAATCTCTTTGGATTGTGATTTCTTTTTCTTTTTCTTTTTTTGGTTGGAGGAGCTGAGATATTAATGGACTATTTGCATCCAGATGGGTTTTATTATTAATTGGTTGGTTCTGTTCTCTGGGTAAAACAAATTTGTGCATTTGAAGTCACTGTGGAGAATTATGTACACAAGCAAAGGAGAATATCAATTTAGAGTTTTATTATATATATTCTATTATAGCCATTCCACCTGCTTGGTTGAATCTGAAACCACCCCCAAGTCCAGCAAGAAGTCATGAAGATAGGCCAATTCTGACCATTAACCATTGAAGAACTTAGTGTTCTGTAAGTATCTCGTCAAGATAGTCAAGAGGCTGAATCTAATGAGAGAGAGAGAGATGATTTCGGGAATAGAATTTTTTACCAAGGTGTCAAACTTAAGCTGACTTTATTTAATGACATAATAAATGGTGATTTTCTGACTTGTTAGATCAAATAGGAACGGATAGTTTAAAAAATGTGCAACTTTGGTTAAGTTACATTAGGTGTAACTTGAACCCGTCTCATACACACACCCACACACTTGATTGGTAAGCAAGCATCCAGTGGGACAAGAAATTGAACCCACGTCCTCACCTTCAACCAATTATTATGGAGAAGGAAGTGCCAGTTGAGCTATAGCTCATTGGCACAAAATTTACTATACTATGACAATTGGAATTTTTACTTACTGAAGAAAAAAAAAAAACTTGTGTAGATAAACAGCTATGCAATTTATTGAATTCTTGTGGATATCTAAATGTTGGATAAGACATGATTTTTACAGTGCTTTCTTGAGGAGAGTCGCCAATTGATGCGTTTGCCTCCTCGCCAGTCTACTGCTGAAGCTGATCTTATGGTCCCATTTCAGCTGGTAAGTTAGCATAAGTGATTTCTAGTGCATGTGATTTTAGGCATTGATGTAGCGAATTTGTCTATTCTTACATGTTGTGTACGTTTCACATTTATTACTGATGGTTGGAAACACATTCATTGGTACTGATTGCAATGCAGGCTGCACTAAAGACTATCAGTGAGGAAGACAAATACTATCTGAGAGTATCATTGCGGTTAGATCCAACATTGACTATTCATACTCAGTGATTTACCTAAAAACTTGACTGTAAAACCATTTTTCTGTCAGTCATATCCTTTCATTTTAAAGTTTGACAATCATATGTACTCATTTAAATTTCTACTTCTTCTAGGATGCCTTCATTTGGATTCACGGTCAAATCCTCCCAAGTAGACATTCCAAAACCAAAAGATTATGCAGATGGAAACTTAAGTTCTGCTTTGTCAAGTGCTTCTTCAGAGATGTCCCTTGATGGATGGGATGGTATTGCTCTTGAATACTCTGTCGATTGGCCCTTAGAGTTGTTCTTTACTCAAGAAGTGCTCTCAAAGTAAGACTCTACTGCTCCTGTAACTTGTGGATGCCATTTTCTATTTCTTTCTTTCTTTGTTCTGATATAGCTAATAAAGTTGGAACTTTTTAACAAGAATCTTTTAAATTTTTTCTTTTACATGAAGGAGCAAAAAGAGGAGCCTTTTCAACTAAGTACTTTTACTTGAAAAATACTTTTGATAGTTGTGGAGCTGTTAATTAGTTGAAAAGTACTTGTTAGTTGTGGAGCTGTTAATCTATACACATGTTAACAATGATTGTGCTCCAGGTATCGCAGGGTCTTCCAATATTTGTTGCGGCTGAAGCGAACACAAATGGAGTTGGAGAAATCATGGGCCTCTGTGATGCATCAAGATCACACAGATTTTGCCAATCGTCGAAATGACCGTGTGAATCGCCCAGTATCTCAGCAGCGAAGGCAGCGGTTTAGACCAATGTGGCGTGTTAGAGAACATATGGCATTCTTGATCAGAAATCTTCAATTTTATATCCAGGTCATTATTGATGCCTTTACATTTCACTTCTATATTAATCTTTTCTGAGATTGGAACAAGCCAAGCTGGAAAAAAAGTATTCTATACTAATTGTACTCTTACAGTTTTACCATATATTTACAGAAGAAAGAAAATATGAAAAACCCATTTTATATTCTAAGCCGTTTGCTCAATATTTACATTAAGGGTGATGGTGAGTTATGTGCTGATTCAGAGACACAGGATCTGATCCAGACTCGGTCTGATAAAAAAGTGAATATAAAATAATGACCCATATGAGATGTCTATTAGATGATATACAATGGTGCATATGAGACTTCTCAAGTATCGATTGATATGCATTTACTTTTCTTTTTTTTTGACGAAAGAAGATGGATATGCATTTGTTAATTACATATGGAATGTAGTCATGTACACACCAATCAAATCAATCTTTTGTGGTATCCTAAGTAGGCTTTCCCAACTATGGCATGTTACTAGATAAGAAACAAGAGAAATGGTTATAATTACAACTAAGGAATAGTTGAATATAATTCTTTCTGAATGATTTTCTATATCAATATGCTGCATAAGTTGGTTGAATGGGAAACTGATCAAGATACTTCAGATGTTTATAGTTTTCACGTCAGTTAGTGCTCTTTGAATAATCCGGAGAAAGTGCCCATTCTTTTCTAGTAACTGTATGCTTTTCTCTCTTCTTTAAACCTAAATCATGTAGTTTGTGATTTCTCTATGCTCATTGATCATTTATGAGTTCTCTATCCCTTTTAAAATTTTCATGTTTCTATTTTAGGTGGATGTTATAGAATCTCAATGGAATGTTTTGCAAGCTCATATTCAAGATTCTCATGACTTTACTGAACTTGTGGCCTTTCATCAAGAGTAAGTAAAACAAATGGTTGTCTTTGCAAATTGCTTCTGCATTATAATCTTCTATATTACTCTGGGAACTCTTTAGTGCTATTGTTTGCTTAATTGTCTTAAATGTATACAATCGCTAATGACTAAAGATATTCAACAGAATTGGATACTGCTTGTTTCTGTTACAATTATGGAATGCCTTTTTGGGGCCAGATGCATCATTGTGCAGTTCCTATGTTTAATGGGTCTCATTTCTTTTCAAATTCCAATTAGATGTCCTTACAGACGTAACGTTCTATTTGTCTCACCAGAAAACATTTTCCTAAAAGTGATTTATTTTCTAGAAAACGTTTTTAGGAAAACTGCCTTGTCTTCCTGTGTTTTAGTTGTGACCTTGAAAATGAGCTAGAACGCATTTTTTGCTATTTTGCATGTGTGGAAAATCATTAACATTTCTTGTAATTCCAAGTAATTTGTTGCTTTTGATTCACTTTTTATTGAGACCTCCTTCCTGATCTCCTCCACAAAGTGTTTGATGAAGCCTTCAATGATGACAAAATGGCCCTTGTGAAACAAATCGGCAAGGAGTCCTAGTATTTTACGAAAATACTGGTGATGAGGTCAGTGATGACGAATTCCATGTTGGGTGACATGGTGATGTTGGGGTTAACGACTCTGCCTTTAAGGACCTAGCTGAGGAGAGAGAGAGAGAGCGGTGTTACTGTTGGTTGGTGTGTGGTCTGTGGTGTGCAAGTGAGAGTGAGAGTGTTGAAGTGGTTGGTTTATGAGCTCTGTAATGTTCTGGAAAACGTATACCACTCAAAAGGGGCGGTTTTCGTAGTTTAAATGGTTAGTTTTCCATTGATGTTTGTTTTCTGTAGTAGGGAATACTGGAAAATATGTTCTACTGAAACAAACAGATCTTTAGAGAAAGATCTTGCTATTTACGAAAAGAAATTGCATGTGTATCTCTCCCAAGCATTTGTGGTATCTTATTCAAGGAAGTAGCTCTGCTTTTCTTTCTTTGCTTGACTCATTTGGTGTAGGGATGCTTTTGTTCCACATAGCTATTATTATAGTTCAGTTTTTGATATATATAATTCTGCACAGACAATGATGATTACAGCTTTGATGTTTTCGTAATTCTTAAATTTTCTAACAGGTACTTGTCAGCTTTAATTTCACAATCTTTCTTGGATATTGGCTCTGTGTCAAGGATACTGGATGGCATAATGAAACTTTGCTTGCAGTTTTGCTGGAAGATAGAAAACCAAGAAAATGGTTCAAATACATCTGAACTGGAACATATAACAGAGGTACCTTAGTTAAATTCTTTCTAATATGATTATGGATGCTGCATGTATAAATGATAATAGAGAAAATAAGCATTTCATTTAGTAGTGGTCATTCTTCTTCATGCTTGGAGTTTGAACCGTCAATTGAACTTGGCCCAGTTGTCTCAAACTTGTATTTATTGCACTGTGAAAAACGATTATATGTAGTTTTTCAAAGTGACTGTTGCAACCCTGCAGCTGTGAACATTAGATGTGACCTTTGCGTATTGTGGAAGATGTGTTTCTAAAGCAATCCCCATTTCTTAAGCAGCATAACTGGAATTCCTGACTGCATCAAAAGTTATCACCTGTTCAATTGAGAGATGGCAGACTGCAGTACAAGTAGAATTATGATTGCAAAGGAGTTGAGAACTGTAGGATTTATCAGTGCCAATCCAAAATCTGCTGTGCCCATTCCACTATTATCTCTCTTTCCCTTACTCTGTGTGTGTGAGTGAGAGAGAGATAGAGAGAGAGATGTAAATTCCACGTCTTGATGTTTTAAGCATGGCATACACTGATCTGTGAACTCCATTTTCAAAATATGCTTTGCTAAGTGGTATTAGGACAAATACATAGCAACGGCTCACCTTTGGGGCTGATCATGGTGAGTTGGTGACACATCAAGCTATGATTGAAGCATATAAATCAAGAAACCAAAACAATAAGCTTGCATACAAATTGTAGTGTTAACTGAAGAATAGATGTTTTGTTCTTTCTATTCAAGAAGCTATTTGAATGTTCAATGAGTAAGGACTTCTGTAATATGACTAGTGAAGGTAGTCAGGGGCTCTTTGGTCTAATGGGTAGTGTAGGGTAGAATGGATATAAACATTTTTTATTACATTATATTAAATCTGGCAAAAAGGACTAACACATGTCACTGGAATTTTCCCTAAATTGTCTTGGTGCCACATGACTTGGTTTGCCCATCTGATTTTACTAAGTAATTAGCACTTCATTAGTAGTTGGTGCAGGTCCTGTTGTGTCTGTCACACAACATATGTTCAAAAATTTTGGAGTGATTTTTCATATTTTAGTGTTCCCTTTTACTTCTTACAGGAATTTACAGAAATCGAACTCCTTATACACTATATTGCGCAGTAGCAGACTTGCTGGAAGTCAGCGAGCTCCATTTCTGAGACGTTTTCTTTTTGCGTCTAAACTTTAATTCCTTTTTTGAGGTATTCCCTTATGAATGTTTCCTCCAGATATTCTTCACATTAGCCCTATAATTTATTGACAAAATATTGATTCTCTCTTAACAGGCAACTGCAAGAGGTGTACTGAATGTTGTTAGACCACGCCCAGCACTTCCTGCTTTAAATCAACAATAGCCTAAATTCAGTGGCAGGCTTATTGCTAATTTCAAGATTACTGCCATGTGAGCAATGGTAATTCATATTTATTTATTTCCGTTGAAGGACAAGTGCAATGATTTATTTAATGCTAAGTCTGAGGATAGATTCTGAAATGGCCAACTTCTTTGACATTTAGGTGGTGCCTCTAAGGATATGCATGTCTGTCATCAGCTTGATGATTTTCTGGTTATCAATTATCATCACGTGGGGGCTTTGTAGCTGGCTTAGGTTAAACGGGCTCTTTTTTATCATTTGACTATCCAGTGAGGGTCCCTTGAAGGTGAGGTGTGGATTCTGGTGGCGGCTTGAGGCCTTGGGTAGTATTCTTGCGCTGAGCTTGTTGGTCTTAATGGTAAAGTATCCTTCAGCCATTTAGGTAGTAGTCTTGGCAGGTAGCATCATGTGCCTGTAGACCCAAGGTTGACTCTTTGGTGACCGGACCAGTCCTGGGCATATTCAGATGGTGTTTTTAACGGTTTTGCAGTCCTCTTCGTAGATGCAAAAATTAAATTAAAAATTATTTATTTTCTAAATACGTGATTTTTTGTATATATAAAATTGATTTTTAGTGGGTTTGTTACGTTTGTAGCTATAGATGTGTGAATTCAAGGCTGGGTTCGGGGGGGATTACAGAATTGCACGATATTGTTCTTTAGTTTTTTTTTTTTTTTTTGGGTTTTGTATTGGTTTGTTATTTTATTACTTTCCTTCATTTATCTACCATGATTTGGAGAGAAGGATCGTCTAAAAGCTGGAGTCTACCTTTCATGTGGATCTAAGTTATTCATGTGTGCCTCCATAAATTGATTGCAAGCATTGTATTAGTACCAAACATGTTCGCCTTAAGTGAAAAAGACCCGAATTGGATTTAAGCTGTCTTGTTTAACTTTGTCCTATCAAACTTTCTGAAAACCTACATCAAACCTAGAAAATCTTCTGCGTGAGAAAAATATTGTGCACCAAATCAGGGACTATTCAAATCAAGGCCTTCCAGATTTTCTCAAGTCCTAGATAAATTGGAAGGGATCTAAAAGTTCCAAAACAAGCTTCTAAACGATTTAACAGAAGATCAAAGTAAAGTTACAAGTCATATATCTCGTCAAGGTTTAGGGAAGAATATTTTTTCCTGGATAATAGGGTTTATAAATTGATGAAAGATTTTTCTCATTAAGAAAATTAATGAAAATTTTTGCAAAAATGAGTTTTTCAATCCCAAGAAATATTAAACAAGAAAATGTATAGTTCTAAAAAAGATCCCATTGCTTCGAAAAATGTACAAATTTCTATAATGTCAAAAGCAAATTATCTCTAAGGATAAAGAATAAATAAATAAATAAATAAATTGATGAAAGATTTTTCTCATTAAGAAAATTAATGAAAATTTTTGCAAAAATGAGTTTTTCAATCCCAAGAAATATTAAACAAGAAAATGTATAGTTCTAAAAAAGATCCCATTGCTTCGAAAAATGTACAAATTTCTATAATGTCAAAAGCAAATTATCTCTAAGGATAAAGAATAAATAAATAAATAAATAAAGGCCAAAGGTTGACTCTTTGGTGACCAGACCAGTCTTGGATATTCACATTTTTAGCGGTTTTGCAGTCCTCTCTCTTTCTTTGTTAGGAATGGCCATTTGTGTGTGTGTGTCGAATTCGTGTCGTGTCAACTCATACGTATCCGACTATATGGGTTAACACTAGCTCGACATGTTTATTAAACGGCTCAAGATTTCTCAATCCTAACATGACTTATTTATTAACGGGTTAGTTGTGTCGACTTATTTATCTGATTTTATCAAAATGAAAAAAAAAAACATTTATGGAAAAACAAGTAAATAAATATTTTAAATATAAAATTCAGAACTAATGAATAATTATATCACAAATAATCATTCAAAACAAAAGCGTATTTCAATATTATAAATAATCAATCACAATACGTCAAAGAAAATAAACTACAACAACTAATAAGTTTATATACCTATAGTTTGAATGGTATATTGATAAATTTTCATTTAATTAAACGGGTCAGACTGGTTAAACGGGTGTCATAGGTTGAACCCTAACCCAACTCGTCTATCAAACGGGTTCGTTGTGTCAACCTGAATATGACACGAACTCATTAAGTCTCAACTCATAATTTGCTAATTTCGTGTGGTGTCGTGTCGGATTCGCAAGTCATGTCCAATTTTGCCAGCCCTACTCTTTGTAGATGCAAATATTAAATTAAAAAAACATTGAATACGTGATTTTTGTATGTATAAAAGTGATTTCCAGTGGGTTTGTACTTTATAGCTATAAGGCATGACGGGATAGTCTCAACTTTATGATTTGTGAATTCAAGGCAGGTTTGGGTTTGAGGGGGTTTAAGAATAGCATGATATTGTTCCGGTGTTATTTATTATTATTTTTGGATAATCTAAGTCTATTGTTTTCAAACAAGAAATGAAGAAATCATATTTTCTAATCTTCAAAAAAAGAAAAGAAATGTCTGTCTTATAATTTTTTTTTTTTTTTTGAATGTACTTGGATATAAAACTTATTGTCTTGGCATCCTCATGGAGTAAAGGGACACCACAACAAAAAATAATTTGGACATTTAATAGTAAATAGTCGCAAATTAAAGTGATACTTGAAAAATATGACGTAAAATTTGTAGGTTAAATAGTGCATATATTATTTAAACGAATTTTATATTTTTATAATTTTTATATAATGAAACATATAATATTTTTGTTTAACAATATGTGTGTGTATTGTTCAACAATAGTGCATGCATTACTGTTTCCTCAAAAAAAAAATTATATAAATTGAAAAGATGTTATTTTAAAAACTTTTAAAAAAAATGCCATAATTAGTTGACTAATTTGAATATGTACACCCCATCCAAGAATATTGAAAAAAAAAAATGTACACTCCCATTCTATAGAATACATGTAGCATGCTATATTAAGTTTAGAACTGTAACATTTTTTTTTCTTTCTAAATGTAAGTATAATGTCTATATTATTAAAACTTAAATTATAAGGTAATCTTGTTAATATTTATTATTATTATTATTAGGGTTTATATATCTAATTTCTAATGTCTATTTTGTTGGTATATTTTAGCCCAAAACTAAAGAGTTTGACCAAAATAAAATTTCATACTTTTCAATCCAAAATTAAGAAGGAAATTTTTTTGAATTTTGAGCCCCAAAAAAAAAAAAAAAAAACTACAAATCAATTTAAGGCCTAATTTGTCCAAAATGGACCCAAACAGACCAAATGAACCAAAATGCTATATTGATATGGCTTAACAAGAGTGTAACAACAATAAATGTAAACTTTTTGGAGTAAAAGATAGAACATTTTGCTATATTCCCAATACCATGTATTTTTAACTTCTTCTAGTCATCATGAAACTATGTATTACATGACGCAACTTCATCATGAAACTATGTATGTATTACATGACGCACCTGGTGTATATAGGATGACACCTATGTACTACATCATTCCCTAACTCTTGCATTCTTGCATTATTGAGCGTTTGTGCTTGCATCTCTCTTTTGGCATTAGAGATCGTTATTTCCATTAATGGTCCAGTGGACTTTGAGGTTTGAACCAGAGTCCACCACCTCGGGGGAGCCAGACATTGAAACATGTACAATAAGGTGGCTGAATCCATGCCACCAAAAAAAAAAAGAAATAAGAAAAAAATAGGAAGGAACCTTATTGTTGCCTAACAAAACATTATCTTCACTTATTAGAGCTCTTCGAACCCATCTTCATCCCCTTGTTCCTCCAACCTCTGAAATTCTTTCCAAAAAGCTTTCATCTGAAAAGAAAAATGCAAATTCATTAGATAACTCAACCCATTATATTTTTCATAAGTAGCCTATGCATATAAATGTCAGTTGGCAAATCAAATACATATTGCAAAATTGGTGTTCTACAGAAGCACCATATCCTTGCAACACTTCACAGCATACCATTTTAGGCACAAAAGAGATTATGATGTAGAAAATGAACTTTTCTTTCTCATATATATATATATATATGTATGTGTATATATATATATATATATATATATATATATTTTTTTGATGAGTTTTCGTTCTCATATTAACGTAGCTATATTCTCTTTATTCGGTAGAGTCATAAAAAAATCATTAGATTTGTCACTGTCCCATGTCCAAAGAGGAAACCAGCGCAAAATTTTGATGTAGCTCTTATTTCCACATTGCTAATCCCCAAATAGAGCTGTCATGTTTGAGACAACCCAGTTTAGGCAGGCCAGTTTACCTAGGAATTAGAAGATCTAATTCAGTCATATACACATATGGGCTGCAGGAACAGTACTTAAAGAATACAAAGCTGCAGTCAGTCAGATTAGGAAAATTTTTATTCACAGAAATAAGAATGGGATCATGAAAACTTCAGACAATCAGGGGAAACAATAAAACTTAGTTAAAATTTCGGGAATAATTCGAGTAGATATTCAATAAAAATCAAAATGTTCAAAAAAAATCACTGGAAATAGGAGCGATGCTGGATGTTACCAGTTTTAATACAATTTTTAGCTACAAATTGACATTGCCAATAGTGGTGCCAAGTTCGAAGTGTCTACTTGCATGAACTGCACGTCTAGGGGTGGTGTGAGTAATACACGTGATTCGAAACTCAGCAGCCATGTTAGTTTGTAACTATTTTGTAATAAAACATTTAGCATCCCAAGCATTTCTCCCTCAAATAATATGGCATTTTGAAATCACTACGCATAACAAGGGCATTTCACAAAATGACTAGAAGAAAAATTTCTCTGTTTCTCTTTATATGAGCACCAGAAACCACAATTATTATGCATCAAACCGTAAATCATTTAGTGTAAACAATTACCTGATCATCAGAAAGTCGTAATTGTTCTGCAGCAAACAGTATCTTATTGTAATGTCGTAATGCTAATTGCTTGTGTAAATCCCTGGCAACATCCTCAAAGCTAATCATGTCCACCTTGAACCCATTGCTCATGAATAGTTTGTTCATCCATTGCCTTGTAGTTGACTGCACAAAAAACAAGACGAGGGGCGGTATATTTCGTAAGGAAGAGAAGAAAATGAAACCAAACTAAGTTTTATTCAGAGTACAACAATCTAACCTTGGTTCCAAATTCAGTTTGTGTCAACCAAGCTGGCATTTCTCCCAAGAAATAACATCCACTCATGGCCAAATTACTTGCAAGAACTAAAATATCCTCAAAATTGGCTAAAGTCATCACAGGAAACCCCTATAATTTCATAGACAAATAATTATCTCACGTACTTAAGCAACTCAAATATTTGTTTCTTGGTGAAAATGATTGTAAGTGGTTATTGATGTTGACGTTAAATCTTTAATCACCTGGATGACCCATATACTTGGCCGATCACCAGTAAAACCTTTTGCACATAGGGTTTGCTGTATATCAAGGGACTCCATTGGAACATGAAAGAACAAGCAGTTTCTTGGAATTCTTGCCCCAATATCTAATGAATTTTAAGACAGTTAGAACAAGCTGAATTGCCTTCTTTTGTTTCAAAAAATAAGCAAGGCATATCAAGTACACTCGATTTGCCGAGTTCACAAGATTCAAGAATTATGACAGGAAGATAGGCATGAAAAATTGTAATGCTTTTGCTGCAAACATTAATTTCACAACTAGACCCAGAACCAGAAGACGTCACTAACAGTTTGATGTACTTACTACAACTAACACATGATGGTTAAATTGATTAAAAGATCATACACCACTTATATTGGTTACGACACAAACCTTGAAGCTTCTGTGCTGCTCTTTTGAATACCTTTTCAGGGGATATATCAAATATCAAGGTTGAAGCCGGCCAACCAAGCCTATAAGGCCGAGTGTCCATGCCATCTGTAAACAAAACAACCTGCCCATACAAAAACAATCTCTATTAAACTTTGTCATGGTGAAAACTATCTAATTTTCTAGAATTTTAATTAATTAACTACCTGCTTAAATCCATCAATATGGTTCACTGTACGAAGCAACGCATCATCAATAAATCTTGTTGCAAGACAATAATGGTCTGAGTGTTGCTTGATATCCGTCTGAACAGGAGGAGGAACAAAACAACCCGCATATGTGTCTAGAAAAAGTGGGTCTGCATATGCAAGCAACAATAACATTGATATCCCGCCACTTGAAAAAAAACATATTGCAATAAGAAAATTTATCTATTTGCTCCCAAAAAAAAATGATCTTCATGTTAAAGCAAGAATTTCCACAGAGTATCAATGCATTCAAGGATACAGAGTTAACACTTTATAGTAGTAAGTAACCCTTTAAAGTTATATGAGAGGCTGGCAACCAAACTAACTTGCTTAGGTGCAATTACTCCCAATGCACTAGAAAAGTGCCCATAAACATGGTGTTATTTGAAAAATCTTCTTTGCCCACTTGACACATATGGGTACAAAAAGATTACAAAGAACCAATGAGCTTTAGCCCATTTGGCCATTATAATCTAAAAATAGATGAAGACCCAACAAAATTAGAGAAACGACAAATAAGTATTAATGAAGCTAATGCCATAAGGCTACAATAACAAGTTCTCTGTTATGTGTTTGACAAAATGTCTCAAAGAAAGTTATGAGTTTACCTGGTCGATGGGCCTCCTGATAACGAAGAGAAGCAGAATTAATGGCGGCTTGGAGTAATGGGTCAGTGCTATCATCGAGTTTCGCTCTCAACCCGCTGACTCTCTTCTTGGAGGTGCATGTCAATGGTGGGCGTAAGATAGCAATGGCTGGTGGACTTGTGAAGCACAATAAAGCTTCCATCTTTGAAAGATTTCTGTATTGGGTATCTGAGTTTGAGAGCTCAAACAGAGTAGAGCAAAGAAAGAAGCAGAGTGAAGAAAGCGGAGAAGGGAAAGAAAGTGAAAACAAATGAGAGAAAATTGTGTGGATGTTCCTGATTGACTGATTGATTGATTTAGTTCTTTACAAAGTGAGATGTTTATTTATACTAACTGGTTGAAGAACGAGCTCATGATAGCCGTTGTAACAAACTATTAACCACCATAACGATTTTTAACTAACTTAACTGATTCTTTAACTGTAAAGAGATAATGCAACTGTCGTTGAAGTTGTACCCATTTCTCAATGCCCGTGTATCGAATCGATTCCACTAGGATGGCAAATAGACATGCATAGTGGCAACGACAAATAGTTTAGTAAAAGTGAAGAATTTAGACGACCAGTCGTTTATCTGTTCTTACAAAAGAAGAGTACATAAGAGCACCATTATTGGGCCTAAAACTGTCTCCTTCAACTTGAGAAACCAAAAGATGAGGGCAAGAGATGGAGATTAGCCCATTCTGGTTTCAAAATGCCACCCCAGTGGGCTAGGAGATGGGCTGTGACATTGCCCAATCTATTCACAAAAGAAAAAGGAAAGGCATTAAAACAATTAGCAAGAAATTTAGAATGTCATAAAACCACTACAAATAGATCAATGGAGGAGACCCTTTTGTTCTTTAGAGGTTCCATTGATGATATGTCATATCTTACTATGCGCATAAAATGCACATGACACAACAACGACAACAATAACAAAACCAAAACTATCCCTATACCCAAACTATTCAAGTAAACAATTGACTTTATATGTGAAATTTAGTGAACTTAATTGATAAAATTTTATGACGTGGAATAAGAAATTTAGATTCAAATTTCACTTACACAAAAAAAAAAAAAAAAATCATTAGTATATTGTATTAATGATAAAAAACAATTATCTCAAAGCGATACCATAAATTTCAAATACTGTTTTCTTATATAAAAAAATTGACTTCTCTATTGAAGGAGAACTATAATATTTTTAGTGTAATTGTTTAGATTCATATTTATTAGTAGTTCTTTTGTTTGTTTAACGAGAAACATGCTATATCTCATATTTAGGCAATAAACTTTTTCATATACAAAATTTTATTGTAAATGATCCATGCACTATGCTAGTCTGTGTCATAAATAGGACAATAACACAACTAAGAATGTGGTAAGCTACTGTGAGAAACTAGTAATGGGTCAAGGCCATGCGTGGATAATGTTGTAAGATGTTGTGAAAAAGTTATATAGAATTTTCAAAATACTTTACGGTAATAATATGAAGTAATGCTACGATAACAAAATTATGGGGATGAAGTTTATAGACTATGGAGTAAATGTCATAAAAATTATAAATTAGTTTTTTTTTTTTTTTGAGAAATTAGTTATTACATGGTATAACAACTAATAAGTTGATTGTTTGTTTAATTATAATTTTTGTTTCTTCGATGCATTGGAGTTAGCATAAAATTTTTATAAGATAATGTTAATTTTAAGTTGGCTTATGGAAATATCAGAGAAAAGTTATGCTTTCACGTTTATGTTATTGAAGTATGATAATTGTATATTAAACACTTAGTGAAAATAGTAATATCCTATTAATAAAATTTTATTATAATTCGAAATATGTCAAAAAAATGTGAGCTGGAAAGCTAAATGAAAAATTATTCTAACAAAGCACCACATGGCAAGGACTGCATGGTCTTTCCACATGAAGTTTTTGTTTTCTTATATAAAATTTAAAAATAAAACATATAAAATACTTATATATAGGGTTGAGTTCAAGTTACACCTAGTATAACTCTAAGCAATGTTATACTACCCAATAATTTGTTAATGAATTTTTATTTTGAAAATTTTATCGTTGTATTACATGTTCTATATGTTCTAAATATGCATGCCAATTTTTATACCAATCGAATGTTATTTATCATTCGATCCACAAACTCATTTTTTTTACATTATTTTAAACTATAAAAACTTAAATTTATACAATTGATAGATGACATAACTATTGATATTTGACCACTTTAAAATTTTACAAACATGAAGAATATACAAAGATAATGTAATCCAATAATCAATTTGTCAAAATTCATATCTAATTAAAAATTATTTATTGGTATAACATTACTTAAAGTTACATTAGGTGTAACTTGAACCCAACTCATATATATATATATATATATATATATATATATATATATATATAATAAGTGCACACTTATTAATAAATTTATTTTTTATGAAACACATCTATAGATAATTAATATGTGCATTTACTCATTTGACACATTCAATGAACTAAAAATTTGATATAAATGCAAATTTTGATAAGATGGAAGCCTAAATGAGAGAGACTCAACGAATATGTCACTTAGAAAAATCTCAAATACTCCCACATAAGGTTTATATATATATATATATATATATATTATATTAATTAATGATAAAGAATAACATCTTTAGGAGGGACACCATAAATTTCAAATACTATTTTTTTAATATAAAGATTGCCTTCTATAAAGGAGAACTATAATATTTTAAGTATATGTGTTTAGATTCATATTTATTAGTACAGTAGTTCTTTTCTTTGCTTAATAACAGATGTGGGGAGTAGGTATATGGGCCTTTGGGCCGTGCTATAGGAAGGCCGACCTGCTCTTGGGCTCGGAACTTATTTAGTACTACAAGTCGACCCGTGAGCCGAGGGTCCGAGGACACAGCCGAGGGTGATTCTATCCTCGGATGGACACAGAAGAATTGGGATTTCACTGAAAGGACAGGGGAACGACACGGTAAAGACCAACAGTTAAAGGGGGTGAACCCTTGAACAGCCTGGAAGCACCGATGTTGGAGATGTACTCAAGTTGAGGACTGACACCTCCACATTAAAGACCCTGCACCTACCACCCTGGTCGCATTTATGGGGAAGTGACGCCTGAACAGTGGAAGTGAAGCTTCTGGTTACTATTCAAAGGCACTAGGAAGAAAAATATCTAGGTCAAAGGGAGGTGAAGGCAACACGTGTAACAAATATCAAATTGAGTAGTATTTAAGAAGGGGTCCGGAACAGAAATAGAGGCCCTTCCCTTTTTTGTAACCTAAAAAAAAAAAAAAAGAAAAGAAAAGGAAACTTATATATAAGAACAGTCCTCGGCTCATTTCCGAGGAGGTGGAATTACAATACTTCTTATTACTTTTAAGTGTTTACAGCTTTTTAACTTGTCATATATTCCTTAAGCGCTTTTAACCTGGGTTTTAAGCCCACACTCTACAAATTCATATTGTTCAAGGCTCATTGGGCCTGAGCCCATAACTGTTCTTAGGGCCAGGTGCAATTGTGCACTTACAATTGGCGCCGTCTGTGGGAAATCTAGTCTAGAAGAAGTAGGGATATCATGGCAGGCTTAGGCGCTCACCATGCAGAGTCACAGGGATCGCAACCTGAAGATCATTTCGAGCGCCTCGAACGTCGAAGGGATCGTGAAGGAAGTGTCCATTCAGAGTACCCAAGGGCTAGCCATACTCCTGGTGGGGCTAGCACCACCCATGACGATGGTTCTAGAGCCATGCAGGAGGAGATCAACCGCTTGAAGAGGAAGTTACGCCGCGCCAGACGTAAGTCTTCACCGTCCTCGTCCTCGTCCAGTCCTTCCTCTGAGGAAGATGGGGGAGGTGGCTACGACTCAAGAACGCGCTCACCCCCCAGCTCAGCGTCCTCCGGTGGGGAGGACGATCAGCCAGCCTGCAAGCGCACAAGGGTTCCTTCTAGGGGTCTAGGCAACGATGCTATGAGCAGGGCGTTGCACCAGCTCTCCAAATCTCCGTTTTCGCGGAGGATTGAGAAGGGGAGGCTTCCCAGGAGATTTACTCAGCCCACCTTTACCATCTACAATGGCCGGACTGATCCGGTGGAGCACGTGAGTCACTTCAACCAAAGGATGGCCGGACACTCTCACAACGAGACGCTGATGTGTAAAGTCTTCCCCTCTAGCTTAAGACCTGTGGCCATGAGGTGGTTCAACGGCCTTAAGTCGGGATCCATAGGTTCATTTGGGGAGTTGACTAGGTCATTCGCTTCGCGGTTTATTACTTGTAGCAGAGTCCCTCGGCCAGTGGACTCGCTGTTGTCCATGACCATGAAAGAAGGAGAGACACTGAAAACATACTCCGACCGTTACTGGGAGATGTTTAACGAGATAGATGGCGACTTCGATGAAGTGGAGTTGAATACCTTTAAGGTAGGTCTTCCTACAGATCACGACTTGAGAAAGTCTTTGACGAAAAAGCCTGTCCGCAGCGTACGTCGCCTTATGGATCGCATTGATGAATATAAGAGGGTAGAGGAGGACCAGCAGCAAGGAAAGGGAAAGGAGAAAGTTATCCCGCAGGAGAGAAGGGATTTCAGGTCGGACCGATACAACAACAGTAGGCCGAGGAGAGATTATTTCGGACAGTCCGACTCGGCAGCACCTCAAGCTGTAAACACAGTGTTCCGAGAGCCAGTGCATCAATTACTGGAGAAAGTTCGTAAGGAGCCCTTCTTTAAGTGGCCTAGTAAGATGGCAGGGGACCCTGCAAAGAGGAATCAAAACCTCTTTTGTCAATACCACCAGGATGTGGGCCATACCACCGAGAACTGTCGGACCCTTTGGAACCTCTTAGAGCAGCTCGTCAGTGAAGGAAAGTTAAAGCAACATTTGTGTCAGCCTGCCGGGCAGGGCAATCAAGTTGCCTCAAACAATCAGAGGAACAACTCCTCTCGGCCAGCATTGGGAACCATCAATGTCATCTTCGCTGCACCTGGCAGGACCGGGTCAGGCCCGACTAGGGTGATGGCAGTCTCTCATTCTCAAGCCGAGGATGCAGGTTGCAGGCCGAGGAGGATGAAGGTCATATTGCCAGTCTTGGGATTTTCCGAGGAGGACAAGGCTAATACCATTCAGCCCCATGACGATGCCCTTGTGGTTACCCTCAGGATAGGAAGTTATGACGTCAGAAGGGTAATGATAGACCAGGGCAGCGGTGCAGATATCATGTACCCTGATCTATTTAAGGGGCTAAGATTGAGGATGGAAGACCTGACTCCTTATGATTCCGAGATCTGTTATGGCCCCTCATAAGCTTTGAAGGGAGATCTGTTATGCCGAGAGGACAAATTCGTTTGCCCGTTCAATCCGGCTCAGAAACGGTAGAGGTGGATTTCATTGTCGTCGATGCATATTCTCCATATACAGCCATCCTCGCCAGGCCTTGGTTGCATGCGTTGGGGGCTGTCTCCTCTACCTTGCATGTCAAGGTCAAGTTCCCCTCGGGGGAATGTGTTGAGGAAATCCTCGGCAGCCAATTGGCAGCCAGGCAGTGCATATCAGCTGCAGTATTGCACCAGACGAAAATTGAGCCTTCGGCTTTGGTCACCAAAGGCTTATAGCAGTTAACGCCTCCTGACGCATCTGGAGTGCTGCCAGGAGAGGAGACACATTGTGAGGAATTAGAGAAATTCCCAGTTGCCGACGACCCGGAGAGGTTCTTCCAAGTCGGTACACTTTTGCCATACCGGGAGAAGATGGAATGGATAGAATTTTTGAGGAAAAATGTCGACGTCTTTGCATGGGATCCTTACGAGGCTCTAGGCGTTGATCCGAGCTTCATTTGTCATCACTTAAATGTCAACTCGGCCATCGTCCCAAGAAGGCAACCACCTCGGCGCTCTTCCAAGGAACATTCCGAGGCCGTAAAGGAAGAGGTGGCCAAACTTAAGAGGGCTGGGGCTATCAAAGAAGTCTTCTACCCTGAGTGGTTGGCTCATACTGTCGTAGTCAAGAAGAAGAATGGAACGTGGAGGGTATGTGTGGACTTCACAGACTTGAACAAGGCCTGTCCCAAAGATTCGTTCCCTATGTCGCGTATTGATCAATTGGTGGATGCCACCTTCGGACATCCTCGGATGAGTTTTTTGGACGCTTTCCAGGGTTACCATCAGATTCCCCTGGCGTTGGAGGATCAAGAGAAGACTGCTTTCATTACTCCAATAGGAAATTATCACTATAAGGTCATGTCATTCGGTTTGAAGAATACTGGGGCTACCTATCAAAGGATGATGACCAGAATGTTTGAACAGCAGATGGGGAAAACCATCGAAGTGTACGTGGACGACATGGTGGTGAAAAGCAAAACGATACCCTCACACGTAAAGGATTTGTCTGACACTTTTCAAATTCTAAGAAAGTACAAGTTGCGCCTCAACGCCTCAAAGTGCTCTTTCGGTGTGGGGTCTGGAAAGTTCTTGGGATATATGATCACTCATAGAGGTATAGAGGTAAATCCATCGCAGGTCAAGGCTATCCAGGACTTGCAGCCTCCTCGGAACCCAAAGGAAATTCAAAAGTTAACAGGAATGATAGCCGCTTTGAATCGATTTATATCTCGGTCAGCCGATCGCTGTCGTCCTTGCTTCCAGTTGTTGAACAAGTGGAAAGGGTTTCAATGGTCCGAGGACTGCGAGTTAGCTTTTCAACAACTCAAGCATTATCTTTCTCGGCCGCCTATTCTCTCTCGTCCAGAGGCGCATGAGATTTTATTTGCTTATCTGGCAGTGGTCGTCCACGCGGTCAGCCTGGTCCTGATAAGGGATGATAACGGTGTGCAAAGACCGGTGTATTACGTTAGCAAATCGTTGGGTGATGCCGAGGTGAGTTATCTACCTTTGGAAAAAGCACTTCTGGCCGTTGTTCATGCCACGCGAAAGCTTCCCCATTATTTTCAGTCCCATACAGTGGTCGTTCTGACCCAATTGCCTCTTAAGGCAGTGCTGCGCAGCGCCGACTACTCAGGAAGAATAGCAAAGTGGGGGACCATCCTGGGGGCTTTTGATGTTAAATACAAGCCTCGCACCTCGGTGAAGGGTCAGGTCCTCGCTGACCTGGTGGCGGAGTTTTCTGAGCCATTGCTGGAGGAAACTCTAGGAGACTTCCCCGTTGGTGAAAAATCAGTTGGTGTGATCACAGCGACAATATCTCCGACCTGGAAAGTGTATGTGGATGGGGCGGCCAATCAGAGAGGGTCTGGTGTTGGACTTGTTCTGATCTCCCCCGAGGGAATTGTCTTTGAAAAATCTATGAGATTGGCGTTCTCGGCCACTAATAATGAGGCCGAGTATGAAGCAGTCTTGGTAGGCATGAGAATGGTGCACAGAATGGGTGGGAAGGATGTCTGCTTCTTCTTGGACTCTCAACTGGTGGTCGACCAGGTCATGGGAACCATGGAAGCCAGAGATCCAAGAATGCAGGAGTATTTGGCCCAGGTCAAACGTCAGCAAGCTGAGTTTGACTCCTTTGTCTTGGTTCACATCTCTCGGACTGGAAACACCCATGCAGACTCCTTAGCCACGCTGGCAACGACCTCGGCTCAAGTTTTACCTAGGGTTATCCTTATCGAGGATTTACTAGAACCCACTCTTGTCACCACCAATGCACCTCGCATTCATCTCATAAGAGCTGGGCATAGTTGGATGGACCCGGTCATATCCTTTCTTAGGAATGATGTTCTCCCTGAGGACAAATCAGAAGCAGATAAGGTACACCGAAAAGCACCACGTTTCTGGTTGTCCGAGGATCAGAAACTATATAAACGATCCTTTTCAGGACCGTACTTGTTGTGTGTACACCCAGAATCAACCGAAGGGCTTCTGGAAGAACTGCATCAAGGGATTTGTGGCAGCCACACTGGGGGGAGATCCTTAGCCCACAGAGCTTTGACTCAGGGTTACTGGTGGCCCAATATGCAAAGGGAGGCTCAAGATTACACCAGGAAATGTGATCAATGTCAGAGGTTCGCCCCCAATATCCATCAACCTGGAGGAGTTCTTAACCCCCTTTCCAGCCCTTGGCCCTTCGCACAGTGGGGACTAGATATAGTTGGGCCATTTCCGAGGGCCATAGGAAACAAAAGATGGCTTTTAGTGGGAACAGACTATTTCACTAAATGGGTTGAAGCCGAGCCCTTGGCAAATATTAGAGATGTTGATTCCAAGAAGTTCATCTGGAAAAATATTATTACTAGATTCGGCATACCACACACGCTTATCTCTGACAATGGTGTTCAATTTGACAGCAAGGCGTTTAGGCAATATTGTGGTGACATGGGTATCATAAACAGGTACTCCACCCCATCTTATCCTCAAGGAAATGGCCAAGCCGAGGCCGTTAACAAGGTCATTGTCAACGGGTTGAAGAAAAGGTTGGATGATGCGAAAGGTAGATGGGTAGAAGAACTCCCTCACGTTCTGTGGACATATCGAACCACACCGCGCAGGTCCACTGGAGAAACGCCATTTTCTATGACTTATGGAGCCGAGGCGGTGATACCTCTGGAATCTGGTTTTCCCACCCTAAAGACGAGTTCTTTTAATACCGAGAGCAACGATGGGCTCCTGGAGAAAAGTCTTGACTTACTTGAAGAACGACGTGAGGCAGCTATGGTCCAGATGGCTTATTACCAACAAAAACTTAAACGGGGATATGATGCCCACGTGAAGCTGAGACCACTAGCACCTGGTGATCTTGTGTTAAGAAAGGTTGTGGACACCACTAAGAACCCAGCCTGGGGCAAGCTAGGACCCAACTGGGAAGGCCCCTATCGTATTATTTCAGTAGCAGGGATAGGATCTTATCGGCTAGCTGATTTAGATGAAAATATTATACCACGGCTGTGGAATGTAAATAACCTACGAAGGTATTACTATTAATAAAGTTTACTGTTGTTTGTACTTATTCGAAAATTATTAATATTTCATGAATTTCCAAGTAACAATTCTTTAAGAATCAAACAGAAACTTGGTTAATTGTAGTCCTCGGACCACAAACCTTGTGGAAATTGATGTCTTGTCATTTGTTAAACAGAACCTTAGTTATGTCGGGTCCCCGGACCTCCTACTTTGGGAAAATTAACATTTGAGGTAACAATTCCTTAAGAATCAAACAGAAACTTGGTTAATTGTAGTCCTCGGACCACAAACCTCGTGGAAATTGATGTGTTGTCATTTGTTAAACAGAACCTTAGTTATGTCGGGTCCTCGGACCTCCTACTTTGGGAAAATTAACATTTGAGGTAACAATTCCTTAAGAATCAAACAGAAACTTGGTTAATTGTAGTCCTCGGACCACAAACCTTGTGAAAATTGATGTCTTGTCATTTGTTAAACAGAACCTTAGTTATGTCGAGTCCCCGGACCTCCTACTTTGGGAAAATTAACATTTGAGGTAACAATTCCTTAAGAATCAAACAGAAACTTGGTTAAGTGTAGTCCTCGGACCACAAACCTTGTGGAAATTGATGTCTTGTCATTTGTTAAACAGAACCTTAGTTATGTCGGGTCCCCGGACCTCCTACTTTGAGAAAATTAACATTTGAGGTAACAATTCCTTAAGAATCAAACAGAAACTTGGTTGAGTGTAGTCCTCGGACCACAAACCTTGTGGAAATTGATGTCTTGTCATTTGTTGAACAGAACCTTAGTTATGTCGGGTCCCCGGACCTCCTACTTTTGGAAAATTAACATTTGAGGTAACAATTCCTTAAGAATCAAACAGAAACTTGGTTAAGTGTAGTCCTCGGACCACAAACCTTGTGGAAATTGATGTCTTGTCATTTGTTAAACAGAACCTTAGTTATGTCGGGTCCCCGGACCTCCTACTTTGGGAAAATTAACATTTGAGGTAACAATTCCTTAAGAATCAAACAGAAACTTGGTTAAGTGTAGTCCTCGGACCACAAACCTTGTGGAAATTGATGTCTTGTCATTTGTTGAACAGAACCTTAGTTATGTCGGGTCCTCGGACCTCCTACTTTGGGAAAATTAATATTTGAGGTAACAATTCTTTAAGAATCAAACAGAAACTTGGTTAAGTGTAGTCCTCGGACCACAAACCTTGTGAAAATTGATGTCTTGCCATTTGTTAAACAGAACCTTAGTTATGTCGGGTCCCCGGACCTCCTACTTTGGAAAAATTAACATTTTTAAATTACAACTGAGTTAATGATCTAAAGGATCAAACGTAAGGTTGGTTAAATCTCGTCCTCGGACCGGTAACTTGGTTGAAGTTAATTTCTTATTGCGCCAGGAAATTGGTGCCTCATTGTTTGCTATATCAGATAGTAAAAAGTTTACATCTTCAAGTGTTAATCAAAGTGAGGTAAGGAACGGTCCTCGGACTTTACATCCAATTAAGAACAAAACCATACGAGTTGATGAAGTCTACTACTCGGGCCATAGACTTGGTCATAAATTAATTTCTTATTGTCCTTGGGAGGTAGTGCTTTACTGTCCATTAATTCAGATCTTAAGTTTGTCTCTCTAATTGTAAAGCATATTTATGTAAGGAACGGTCCTCGGACCTTACATCATACCAATAACAATGCTATATGTTGCAGAGGTTTAATTGTTGCATGAAGCCTCTCTTTTTTTAAAAAAAAAACTAACTTGTTATTAGAGATATTTCAAACCATGTGACCTTTTTGTTAAGTCTTTATAATATGCGCATGTTCATGTAGAGGTTATGATTGGACAATCCTTGGAGTTGGATCTGTTTACTTTAACAAACTTCAATAACAAGTACAAAATGAATGAAGTAAAAACAAACGCGATGCGATCAAAATTTATATAAAATTGTTCTTTACTAAATTACATAACATGTATTACATATAAGGGATAAGTATAAATGTGGAGAAAGAGAAGCCCTAATCTCGGCCCTAAGCTTCAGGAGGAGGGTCTACATGAGAAGTGCTGGGTCCTTCGGTCTTTTTTAGCTCCACTTCAAAAGGAGAAAGAATTTGTTTCCCTTTATCCGCTGCCTTTGTTGGGGGGACATTGCGTTCCATGGCTTGGCTGAGATCCTTCTCGGCGTCCCCGTCACCTTCCTTTTCTTTGTTGGAACCCAAGGGTTCTGTAGGATCAGGAACTGGCTCCGGGACTATGGGAGGCAGGGCAGGAAGAGTTGTTTCTGGAGTGGGAGTAGCAGCAGGAGCCTCTTCGATCTCCTGTATCTCAAGGGGAAGCCAAATGTTCTCGGATTTCCTCAGATCCGAAGATAGAGGAATTCCAGCCACATTTAGGGCCTCCCCCCAGACTTTCTGACAGTATTCACGGCACAAGGCCGCGAATGCCTCTGTCAGCTGCTCTTCTGTAGTCGCCACTCCTTCCTCGAAACTTGCCTGCTTGGCAGCTTTCAAAGAATTTTGAAACTTGCTGGCCTCTTCCTTCATCAACGCAAGCTCCTTTTCCAGATCCGAGCGTTCCTTTTCGGGTCGGGTTAGCTCCTCATCTTTTTCGCAGAGGAGCTTGCGTTGCCCCTCTATTTGGGTCTTCATGGTCTTCAGGTTTGACTCGACCCCATTCTTCTCCCTCTTCAGGTCAGCCACCTCCGCGACCAGTTTTTCATTCTCAGCAATGGCCGTTCCCAGGGACTTCTCAGTCTCCAATCTGATCTCCAGCTCGGCCCTGGCCTTCTTCCGAGTGTCTTCAATAAAATTTTCAGCTACGAAGAACTCCTGAACAGCCTGCAATGAAGTATGATGAGGTCAGGTATAACAGAAAGTTATAAGTATTGTTGCAAAGGAAATTCTTCTCCAAACAGCAGTCAACTTACCAGTGCCAAGTCCCTTTTTAGGGACAAGAACAGTTGCGGTTGGCTCATTTTTTCCAAGGACTCCATGTCCTTGGGCAGCAAAAAAGGACGCTCCAACACTTCGGCCAGGTGATGGGCATGGCCTTGTTGAAACGCCCTTATACTGGATTGGCACGAGATAGGCGCGCCGTCCAGTTTCAAGTCTGGGGACCAGGTGGCCTGTGCTCGGCGCACGTCGGCCATTTCCCTGTTCTCTCCGCTCTCAACTGAGCGGGCCCTACCCTTGCCTTTATCCGTCTTTTGCTGCTGAGCTGGCGGGGGTGGGTTGCGTTGCCTCTTGGGGCCCTTGTTGGTCGCCCCTTCATCTTCCCCCTTTCTTTTCTTCTTGGGGTCTTCGGCTGGAACCTTTGGCTCAGCTGGAGGAGGGGGAAGTGGCAGAGTAGGAGGGACTTGGGCTGCCCCTGTTCTCTTCTCTGTGACCTTCGCGGCTCTGTTAGTGAGAAGGTCCTTCATTCTGTCCATATCTTCCTCGGATCCGTCCTCTGGGAGTGCAACAACGAACCCAGCAATTCCAGAGGCTTCGGCAGTTTCTTCCTCCTCGTCAAAAAGTACGACAAACTAGTTCCCTCGAGGTTCGTTGTATTCTTCGAGTTGGAACTGGTCTATCTCGTCGTCTAACGTATGTGAGGAAGAGACCTGCTCTTCTGGGATAGCAGCTACCTCGGAATGGACGACGAGGGGAATGGCCGCTATGGGTCGTAGGTACAGGATGGTTTGAGGAGCGTCTGGGAGGTCGCGGTCGTCCAGAAAGTGGGGCCGGGCTACGTTGATCCTCCTTTGTCTTCGGTCACCGGCAATTATAGCGTTGTCTATCTCCTGGAAGTCCGAGGAGATGGGATTGTATTCTAGGATCAGGTGAGCGGCTCGGAGCTGCTGGTCTTCGCTAATGAACACCTCGGATCGAAGTACCCGATTTAGGTCGGCAACGTTGCAAAGACTCAAACGAGGGCGCACGTTTCGCTTATCTGCAAGAAAAGATGAGAAATTAAACAATGTGGTCAGATTCACACAACAAGAGATAAAGATAAACAAATAGAAATATATCTAAATATGCAAGTTTGTTAGTGTTGAGGGAGGTTTTGGGTGGGGAGGTTAGTCCTCAGGTGTCGCACTTGGATCCCCCCACTGTACTGGGCAGTGGAGACCGTCGTGCCAGTTTCCAGAGACGATCAGGTAGTCGTCCTTCATGCCTTTGTTGGACTTGGGCAAGCAGGAGATTAGCCTAACGACACTGGATCGGGACTTAATGTAATAACCTACGTTGGATAGTTTATGGGCTTCATACAGAAAAACGATGTCGTGCCATGTGAGGTTTAAACCCATTTGTTCATTTATGGCATCGACGCTACCTAAAACTCTAAAAACGTTGGGGAGGCATTGATCGGGACACAACCGATGGTTGCGAAGATATTCCCTCATTACAGGTTTCATTGGGAGGGTCATCCCGCCTTCTATAAAGGCTATCATTGGGATTATGACCTCTCCCTCCTTCCTAGAACCGGCCACGGCTCCTGCCGGGCAATATTTTAAGCCTACGTCACCGGGAATGTGGTATTTGGCTCTGAAGCCTTCCATTCCGGCGACAGTATCAACAAGACACTTAAATCTACCCATTAGAAAAGAATGAAAGGCTAGACTCTAGAGAGGGAGGTGTCTACCAGGACAGCCGAGGACAAAGTCTGAGGATAAAAGGTTAAGAATGAAATGAGTGGTGAGTAAGAACTTACGGAGTTTGAGGATATGCAAATTTCCACGGTTTTCTGAAGGCGAAATATGATTGTTGATGTTTTGATGGGATCAGTCCCTGGCAAATTAAATGAAGGCACAGGTTCCCGAAGCGTCACGACGTGCGAAATGACGGCCTCGAAATTAGTTTTATCCCGCCCAAATTTTCGTAGAGAAACAAGGGCCGTTGGATGCCCATCTCACCGTTGAACGTGGGGGACAAAGTGTAACTTACAGTAATAAATGCGCACGTTTTGAAAATGGAACCGCCAGATGGCATCTTCTGAAACGTGAAGCGGTTTCCACACGTGCAATCATTCATGAAGTGTGCAAAATTAGTTCTCTTCGGATCAAAACTCTATTTTTCTCCTCGGACGTCGAAAATTAGAATTTTGAGGGGCTATTGTGGGGAGTAAAAAGGTCCTGGTAGGTATATGGGCCTTTGGGCCGTGCTATAGGAAGGCCGACCTGCTCTTGGGCTTGGAACTTATTTAGTACTACAAGTCGACCCGTGAGCCGAGGGTCCGAGGACACAGCCGAGGGTGATTCTATCCTCGGATGGACACAGAAGAATTGAGATTTCACTGAAAGGACAGGAGAACGACACGGTAAAGACCAACAGTTAAAGGGGGTGAACCCTTGAACAGCCTGGAAGCACCGATGTTGGAGATGTACTCAAGTTGAGGACTGACACCTCCACATTAAAGACCCTGCACCTACCACCCTGGCCGCATTTATGGGGAAGTGACGCCTGAACAGTGGAAGTGAAGCTTCTGGTTACTATTCAAAGGCACTAGGAAGAAAAATATATAGGTCAAAGGGAGGTGAAGGCAACACGTGTAACAAATATCAAATTGAGTAGTATTTAAGGAGGGGTCCGGAACAGAAATGGAGGCCCTTCCCTTTTTTGTAACCTAAAAAAAAAAAGAGAGAAAAGAAAAGGAAACTTATATATAAGAACAGTCCTCGGCTCATTTCCGAGGAGGTGGAATTACAATACTTCTTATTACTTTTAAGTGTTTACAGCTTTTTAGCTTGTCATATATTCCTTAAGCGCTTGGTTTTAAGCCCACACTCTACAAATTCATATTGTTCAAGGCTCATTGGGCCTGAGCCCATAACTGTTCTTAGGACCAGGTGCAATTATGCACTTACAACAGACATACTATATCTCATATTTAGTCAATAAACTTTTTCATATACAAAATTTTATAGTAAATGATCCATGCACTATGCTAGTCTGTGTAATAAATAGGACAATTAACACAATTATATATCTTAAAAGTAATATTTATACGTTTTCTAAAAGAAGATAAAGCAATATTTAAATGTGAGACTACTGGATTGGTAAAAAAAACCAAAAGAATCATCTTATGCACAAAATCACTCTTCATTACACTATCTTTGGTCAATGGAAAATTCTATTAAAAATATAGTTTATCTTTTGGAGATTGTTTTTAGCAAAAATTTTCAAAAAACAACTCTTTCTCATACCATGCTAAATAAATAAAGTGAATAGACAATATGAAAACTATTGAAAATAACTGTATCTCATTTTTAAGGATGCTACCATATGTAGGAAAATGATATGGTTTCAAAAAAAAAAAAAAAAAAACTACCAAACATTATAAATAAATGAGATAATTTTTCAAAAAACATATTTTGAAAAATGACACATTTTTTATAGAAAACATTAACATTAAAACAAAGGGAGTAATAATATGTCTTAACTACTGGGTAGAATAGGAGTTATTAAAAAGCATAGTATGAATTGCCAACAAAAAAAGTAGCAGCATAGGTAATACTAATATACACCTTCAGGTTCTATATTTTAATTCTTTCTCAAAAAAAAAAAAAAAAAGTTCTGTATTTTAATTTAAAAGATTAGTCTATAGTAAGAGTCTTATAATTCAACTGATTGATATCTTTTAATATTTTCGATAAATACATTTAAAATTTAAATCTTTCATTCCCATCGTATCTATAATCCATTGTCCCACATTTAGAAAGAAAGAAAATTGAACCACCCTTAATCGTTTTTCTCTCTCACAACTAATGTTGACATTGCACCAAATCATCAACCACATTGCTGGCCCATAATTCCAATATCTAAGCGTCCATATAATGACCCAGAAATGAAAAGTAGGAAAGAACCTAGTCTGAAGTGATGAATTTTAGGTGGTCAAAATACCATCGGTCATATACTATCAAAATATACCACAGACACATACATTAATCCAGACGAATATCTCAGCGCCAAAAAAAAAAAGATCTAGATGAATATGTGCTAGTCCAAGCAAAATTCTGAATAAACAAGTCTGCATCTTTCAGCCAAATTTTTTTTTTTTTTAAAGTTTTTTTTTTGGTAAACAATAAAAAAGTTTGCATCTCTCATTGAAGTGTAGATATAAATTTTAATAGTTTTTTTTTTTATGGAAATAAAATTTAATAGCTTTTTTAATATGGTACCTACCTAAAAATGGTGTTATTCAAATCCTACCGAACCCAAGGGTACATTCTCAAAAACACCCACGATTCACTTAAGACTGAATGCTGCGATGAGGTTGAAACTTGAAAGTTAGAGAAAATGTTAGGTGGTGCCGACTAGTTGGGGTGGACAAATAAGGGAAGTAAAATACAAAAACAAAACTTGCAGAGACTAGAGAGTAAAAAATTGGCTTTAAATCCCTCTCCTTTGATAACCTTAGAATCCTCCACTCCTTGACACCAACAACAAAAGAATAAAGAGCAAACCAGACTAGAAAAAAACACATACACACACAAACACACCCACCAAACTCTTATCTCCAAGCTCTCTCTCTCTCTCTATCTTCTCCAACCTTAGCAAGATGGATCCCAACACTCAAGCTCTTGAAAACCCAGAAACCAAATCCTCAGAAGAGCAAAACTCACATGCCATTGTAGCCCCCCACGACACTCTCCCATTTGCCACTCTTTCACTCTCCATCTCTCTCCCTAAAATCCTTCAAACCCCTTCTCTTGAAAGCAAAATTCAATCTTTATTTTCTCGCCATCCAAGCAAGGTGAAAGTACCCACTCAAGCCTCCTCTCTTGCCCACCTCTCTCTCTCAACCGCAGCCCCAGTTCCTTCAAAACTCTCATTCAAGTCCACAATCTCAGCCAACCCTTTACAGAACCCTCTCTCTCTTGGTCCTCGCCGCCCCTTAGACCCTAACAACGGGGCTGGAATTCGTCGAGCTGCCATAGTTTGGTTCCGCAATGACCTTCGTGTCAATGACAATGAGTGCCTCAACACGGCAAACAACGAGGCCATGTCTGTTTTGCCTGTCTATTGCTTTGACCCGAGAGATTATGGAAAATCCTCATCTGGGTTTGACAAAACTGGTCCATACAGAGCTAGTTTCTTGATTGAATCGGTCTCTGACCTGAGGAAGAATCTACAGGCAAAAGGGTCTGATCTTGTGGTGAGAATCGGTCAGCCTGAGACTGTGCTTCTTGAGTTGGCTAAGGCTATTGGTGCTGATGCTGTGTATGCTCACAGAGAGGTTTCTCATGATGAGGTTAAGGGTGAGGACAAGATTGAGAGTGCTATGAAGGAAGAGAATGTGGAGGTTAAGTACTTTTGGGGTAGTACTTTGTACCATCTTGACGACTTGCCGTTTAAGTTGGAGGATATGCCTTCAAATTATGGTGGGTTTAAGGAGAAAGTGCAGGGATTGGAGGTGAGGAAGACCATTGAGGCATTGGATCAATTGAAGAACTTGCCTTCTCGTGGTGATGTTGAGGCTGGGGATATTCCTTCCTTGGCGGATTTGGGGCTTAACCCATCTGCTACAATGTCTCAGGTTTGGACTTTTGTGTGTTTTGTTCTTTTTCTGTTAATGTTTTATATGGTTTAGTTTCTGTTCTTGTGATGTTTGTCATGTTATGGAGTTGTTCCTTTAGATGTTTTGGCATGATCATATTTTTGAGTTTGTGATTTTGGTTCTGTGAATTAAGTAGAAATGGGTGAATATTGCTAATAGGATATAATGAAAAGGGAAGCAGAAAATATGAAGACTTTTAGTTTTTATGAAAGCATAGGTCTTGATAGTTGGTCTCTGATTTAACATTTTATGATAGTGAGCTAGTTTGTTAGAAAATGCTAATTATCTTAAACAAAAGAGTGGATAGTTTTACATATGATGGGAATCAAAATAAAGATTTGTAAATCAACATGGATGTAACTAGTGGTTAAACATACAGAAACAAGTATTACTTGGGGAATGGACTGTTGTAGTATGCATAATGGGAATATGACTGCAATAAGCCACTTAAACTGGGAAATGAGGCTTGGATTTGGAACATGAGAAGTCTTGTTTTGAATCCATGGGGGAAGATCAGTAAATGTCTTGGATAGTGCACTTGAGTATTTACCAAAGTGTAGTTCACATCCGACACGTGAAATTTGTCCATCTTGCATAAAGGAGCCGAATGAAACCAAAGTTTAACGTAGAGCTTGGATGTCTCCTAATTCATGGTACTCCTTTGGTTACTTTCGCAGTATATCCTCTGCTTTTTTATGAAGTCTCGCTCAATAATTTTTACAGTTTGCCTAAAACATTTAACTAAAGTATGAAGGTCTTTTTGTTTGGCTCACAAAGTTTTAAGTTTGGCTTTATTTATTATTAGGTTTAGCTTCTAAACATAAGACTTTAGCTGCAGCTGCAACAGTTGTTATAGACTTGTATAGGATGGTGCTTGGGTTGGTCGATTTGGCATAAAACTCAAAACTTTACCTGTTTGTAAATTTTACCCCTTGAAGTAATTCACCAACATCATTGATCTTCTATGTTGACATGTTAAAATATTTTGTATTTTGAGGTTGCAACACTTTTTGCTAGTCATAGCCCTGTAAAGTGCAGACAATACAGTGCAGATATTATTGTCATGTATGGCACCACATACAATTACTAATACTCAAATAATCATTATTTCTATGGTAAAATAACTCTGTTACATTGTTGTCATTTATGTCCTGTAGGCCAATGCTTCCATGGTGGGAGGTGAGACTGAAGCACTTCAGAGGCTTCAAAAATTTGCAGCTGAGTGCCAAGCACAACCACCCAAGGGGGCCAAGGATGGAAGCAATGACAGCATATATGGTGCAAACTTTTCCTGCAAAATTTCTCCATGGCTAGCCATGGGATGCATCTCTCCCCGCTCTATGTTCGATGAGCTAAAGAAAACAGCTGCTAGGTGTGCCTTAGTCAACTTTTAAATGATGTTGTACTTTTTTCAATTAATTATTTTTGTAGTCACTGTCTAATGATATTGTATTTCTGATAGAACTATTTCTGCTTCCTCAAACCGGAATGACGGTGGCTCCCCTGATACTGGAATGAACTGGTTGATGTTTGAGTTGATGTGGAGGGATTTCTTCAGGTAACTTTTAACTGAACATAGAGCATGTTTTGCACTAACACCAGTATGTCATGTTCCTGTATCATTGATATACTTTCTGTAACCTTTTGGCTCTCACAGAAACATCCTATCTCTTATACCTTGGGTTTTAATCACTTCTGATTTCATTTCCGTTATCCTAGAAATCTTGTGGGCTTCTTTGAAAGTTGAATCATGTCTGTTTAATTTCTCTCAAACTTACTAATATTTTATATGACCGGTTAATTGCAGATTCATTACCAAGAAATACAGTTCTGCAAATAGACAGATCGAAGCTCCAGTCACAGCTTGTACGGGTGCCCTTGCTTAAGCTAAAAGATTGTGCTGCAAATTAGAAGGAAAATTTGTTCTGGGATGTCAGTTGCTTGTGCTTCTTTATAATTTTCCAAGATTTAGCTGTTAGATGGAGTAGGCTTGTTTTAAAAGAGTTGTTCCTTGAACTTTTGTCATTGCCAAATAAATGGTTGAATATGGAAGCTTTGCCTTGTTCTAAAGATGGCTAGTTTTACCCTTATAAACATTTTCTATGTTCAAGTTCCCTCTTGTGAATAACAGATCCTTTTGGGTCTGCTTTATTCCTTGTTTTCATCATTATATTCATGAAATTTTATGGTTTAATCATCAATGAAAGAAGTTTTATATAATTCGTTTATTGTACTCCTAGTATCATAGGGCGCTTCTACAAGTTAGTCCAGACTACTGGACGCCTGTTTATATATAGGAAGAACCACATGCAGAGATGGAAGCATTATCATAGACCAATGTGGTTTTTTTGTACAAAGACATGGCAAACAGAAATTTGTTTTGATGTGGTTTGTTACCTACTTGATCTCTGCTCGGTGGGTGTCCTCTTAACAAAATTCTCTCATGTTGAGTTCTGTGGGATCCTTGGTCTTGATGGCCATTTCAGTTTTTTTGAATTTAATAAAGTTAGAGACACAATAAAGTTTCACAATATTTTAAAATTAGTATACTACCTCACACATAGGTCCATCACAATCTGTAATTCAAATTCTTAATAAACCATGTTTAAATTGGTAGGCTATATTAGAACTATTGTGAATTTTTAATGAAATTTTGTTGTGTTTCTATAAGAACTCAATTGAATCTTGAATCTACATTGAAGTTTAAAATAAAAATAAAAATGAATAAGAACTGCAAACAAGCAACTAATGATCAAGCAACTAATGATCAAATACAAAAATAATTACCTGATAAAAAGTTACAAACAACTAATGATCAAGAAAAAAAAAAACACGCACACTCTTCCCTGATGCAGAAACAAACAACTAATGATCAAATACAGAAACATTATTCTAGACAGCCCACGTAACATTCAATTTCAAATATACATTGAATTTTAGTTGATCTACTACTACTAGTTATGAAAGTTCGCCTGCTAAAAGCCTCATCTACCATATTACGTACCACACCTTTGACCATGAAATCCATGATACAGTCCACCGAGAAAACAGCCCTTTGATATTAATTCCTGATGGGTAGTACATTTTTTTTGTTATTTTTATATAGAGTATGATGTCACCAACTTGGCATTCATTTGCAAGACAGCAAACAACTATTTTATTACAATAATTATATTATGTATCTGATATATATATATATATATATATATGTATCATCTCTTTCATAATATATAAACTTTATAATCGTATAAGACACATGAAAACAAAAAATGCATATATCCAATACATGAGATATACTTTCATCTTATTGGGCTTATGGTGTTACAAATTGGCCTCAAATGGGCATTTAGTTGTATGTCTTGTTTATTTTGGTATGGATTTCTCCCTTTCACCTAGAATCCGGAGGGATAAAAACATAGGCATCAAATGAATGTTTTGCTTGTTGAATAATGCACGAAAAACACAGTGCAATTGTACATGACACTATCTACCAGCAAGACAAATCTTTGGGCCCCTCTGACCATGTGTTTGTCTGTGACATGTCTTAATAAAAGAAATGTATCTTGTCAAATGAATGTCCTCAGAACAAAAGTCTTGGAGCTCCGGTTGTTGTGGTTGATCAAAATTATGAATGCCCACCATCTGGAAACAGTATTCTGATCATGTGGTAACACTTCATGTAGAGAATGAAAGCAGCAGAGAAGGCTAATGCCTTAAAATGAGCCAAAATTATTTTACTGTAAACCTTTAATTTGTGGTATCAATACATAATAACTAGAGTTCCAAAAATTTTCACTTGAGGGGAAGTATAGTTTAGTCCCAAAAGAAGGGACAAGGCAAAAAGAAGGGAACGCATTGGATACAGCATACAATATTGAGATAGGGGAGAGAAAAATAATAATAATAATATGCTGTAAAATTTAAATAGAAAACATTGATAATAACTTTTCATATGATGCCTGAAACTTTGAGGGAAGAAAGAACAACAAAAATAATCCAAAGCAACATGAAGTACACACAGGTAACCCAGGCCCAAAGCCTTGGCCCTCCAAGCTCTGCACCCAATGTTACACGCCTATACACCAGAACAGCAATACACCCTACAGAAGTAGCGAAGAAAACAAGCAAAGAGAAGCTTAGCCCCTCTGCATTCTGGATCTGCAATGGTTCTCCATATACGACAGAATTGTATGCTGTATCAATCAGCCATGGAATGCCGATGCCAACATATATATTTACTGAATTGCTGCAGAAAAAAGGGAAAAAGAAATTTGAGTGGCTGACAAATTCTACACTTCCTGTGCATGAGAGTAGTAGTCATTAACTTGGTATAAAAATTGAAACGGTCTTAATTCATGGACCCTAAATCCCCCCCCCCAACCCCCCCCCCCCCCAAAAAAAAACCCTACTTATTTGAAAATCACTTAAAAATGCAATTCTAAAAAAGAATGAAATGAGAGAGAAACTGCAATCCAGAGTCACATAACTCTCATATTTACTAATTATATTCCTTCCCTACATTACTCAATTATCAATTGTTTTATTGAGATTTGATGGCTTTAAAAAAAATGGTGCAAGAGTAATAGACTTTAATGACCAAAAGAGAAGGATAGACCTCAACTATATGCTCCCTCTAACTCATATTGTAATTTGTAAACCCAATTTAAAAAATAATAATTTAAAGCATTTTCTTTCCAATAAAAATGTACAAGTTTCCAAAACCATCCTCCTTAATGTAAACTATAGTAAAGAGAGGTATTGACTTTTCAAGTAAAGTTTAGGGTAAGTTAGGAAAGTTATCAATGTTCTGTTCAACAACTTTCCAAAGATGAACATACTTTGGGACAACCTAATATGGGATAAAGGACCAAAAATATGGAATGAAGGGAATACGATAGTATCTCTTCTGGTCCTTGAGTGAGTGGTTCTAAAGAAATAAGGAGTAATGATCATAATTTGACACTTAACAAGGAATTTCTACCATTGCAAATCCTATTTAACAGTTTAAGAGAGAATGATACAAAAATCTTTGAGGTTAACAATTGGAATATCATCCAGAAACTTCCTCCTTGAAAAATTTATTTTCTATGTCAAACATTATATTAATATGTGAAATGGCCCAAAAATTGGAACTAAATTTTCGAGTAACACCTGCAAGTGATGTTTGCAATGGCAGAGTCTGCTGTTGTCTGACGTTCAGCAGCAATCTTACTTGCCACTAAATCTGGCCATGAAGTTCCAGCTGCTAATGCTGTAAATGCTATAACATATGAATTTATTCCTGAAAAACATTTAAAAGAGGACATTAAAAACAAGATATTGGTTCGATTAAAAGCAAAATCATATTTATCATCAGCCAAATAAAGGGAGCTGGGTTTTCTTTTTTTCTTTTTTTTTTTTCGAATGAAATATTATTAACCAAAGCAAAGAAAAACATAACAGAGAACACTGGGATTTTTATTTATGGAGATGAGGAAAACCTGTGACACAACTAATAAGATCTGTCAGCTGAGTTACAACATAAGCTATCCCACTGATGAAAAGTAGAGAACAGATGAAGGCAATCCAACCATGAGCAATATGGTAAGGAGGCACAAAAGCAAATAAGAATCTCCATGGTACAAGAAGTAACTGCCAGGAAATTCTTGATAGTCGCAGATAGACATTGTTCAGTTTTCTTGATTCCGTGCTCTCCAACTGTTCAAGGAACTAAAATTAGTCACCAGAATTTATTGATGACAATTGGGAGGTCAAAAAGATAAATAAATGTGAAAAAGTATTTGGTGCAAGTAAATTGATATAGCGAAATCTACACATCCCTCTGATCATGCAACTACATGGTGGAAAATGAATGCATCTAAACATAAGTACCAAGTCCCCAACCAATCTAATATTAATTCACATCAGTTGTATCTCTAGTTAGCAATTCAAAATAAGAAAGCCAGAGGCAAGACATTAGATTTATAAATCAGTGAGGTAAGATTCAATACTCTTTTAAAATAATGAAAAAAAGGACATGATTCAAAGGAATTTGCATTCAAAAAACCACTTTATGCTGTTGAACAAGAGAAAAGAATAGGAATAGTACAGAAATTAAGGTGTTATTTTAAGCAATTCAAAGTGAAATAAGATACCATCAGTGCATCAGCAAATTGCTGTTTCCAAAGTTTGAGCACATGAGAGTTTTCTAAATTGATCTTGTTTTGCTTATATCTGTTGGAGGATTCAGCAACATCATCAGTGCTAGGAACTTCTTCATACACTGTACCTAGAAAGATAAACTTTGAGATGGAGAAATCCAATTTTTGATTTATAGTTTTAAAATATGCCAGAAAAATATAAATATCCCTAATATTATGTAGCATAACAGAGCACCATATTACAGAAGTTATCGTGCCTTGTTTTTTTTCCCTCTCAAATTTCCTTACCTCTCCAATACTTGAAATTTAATCCAATTTTGTAGAACCTTCACTCCATTTGATGAGTTTTTCTTAAAACAATAGACACTATTTACGAATAATTTCATTATATGCATAATGTATATCACAGAACATAATACCTTGTTCATACATGAATGCGCATGTCTACACTGACACAGACCTAGTTGTTTTATACCCCACCCAAAAAACCTGTTTCCAATTTTCTCCTTCAAAGGTTTAAGTTTTTAATGCTCCTCTTCTAATCATATTCATAAAAGCTCTATGGTAAATCATGCTAACAAAGTAAAGCAACATCATGGGCATATAGGCGAAGGACACCAAAATCTACCTAATAATCCCATCAAAGAAAGGAGTTTTCCAAGCCTTATAGGCCTAATAGAAGAAGCTTCTGCTACAACTATATAAACTTTTTATATAATGATTGATATTCTAATAAAAATAAAAAATTATCTAAATAGGTGTCTCTGCAAACCACTTGGCAATTAGTCCTCCAATCACCTATGACATCCATAAGACCTAATCCAAATGCCCTTCGATCCATTAATCTCTTTCCTACATAGCAACCACCCAGATCTCAGCAGAAATAAAATACACTCAGACTTGCATTCAAATCAACAATATCTTATACCATTTTCAAAATCAAAACAAAACATAAGATCATTTTATAAGAAAAATGAAACGTACAATGTTTGCAAGCCATTGCACCTAAGCAAGTCATAATCACTCTTGTTAAAAGTAGGCAGAATTTACAGTATCTATATGGTTCCACTTCACCTGAAAGACTTTTAGGAAAATATTTTGGAACATTTAGTCAATAATTTACCACTGCCTCAATTAGAATAATATTTCATCACATTTAGGTATGTCAGGTAGGTACCTGTCCCATTTCTTGAATGGATGGAGAAAATATCAACAATATCCTTGATTTCATCTTCACCAACTTGATGTAACTCAGAGTACTCATTACAGACCTTGCTCTCATATCTGCAAGAAGTGGCTTCTGCTGGCACCCAGTCCTTTGGCCTCTCAGTTCTTGTCCTTGAGATACAAAGAAAGTCTCAGAAGCAGAAAATCAAGGTAGTCTAACCAGAATAAAGTCACTGACTACAGCCGAAAGAGAATAGAACGCCACAGATCCTAAAATGAAAAACAAAGTTTATAAAACCCCAAAGATCAAAAGTCAAAGAAAACATACAGAGGAAGAGACAAGTAGGGCCAACGCTTGTCTTGAGCATAAGCATGAGTCAGCAGTAATCCAAATTGAAGTACTGTCAATAAGGCCTCTGAAAGTGTAATCACATTTGGAGTCCATACCTGCAGTGTCAAGTAAAACCTTTACTTTAGAGAGTTCTTCATACATGTCAGCTGCGACAATATAAAGGGTCCAGCTTTAATGAATTAAAATACCAAATCCACAGGGAGTGGTAAAATAAGACAGCCGGATCATCTTCTCCTACGCCTATTGGCATTTTACTTGAACCCAGCTATAAATTCAAAGATTATCAGTTATGAGTGTTTTTTATGATGGCCAATAATTAGATGAGAGCATAGGCTGTCATGGCTTGTGTAAAATCAATTGATGGCAATGCCTATGCACGTGTAACCATTGGCCAAAAAAGCATATATTTGAATCATTTCATTGCATATTAAACAATATAGGGATGAGAAACGATCTGAAGATATATATATTATACATTGTGTCTAAAGGAAAAATGGTTCTCTTAAAAAAAATCATGATGGTTCACACAAAAGGAGAGGATTACTTTGATTTACCTCCAATATTATGTACAACCAAATATAAGCCCAAAATGACCAAAAGAGCTCCACTAGCCAAACTCCTATATCAGAAATCTTTTTCAACTCTCCAGCTTTTGGAACTACAACACAAACAGCATGGATGGGGAATAGGTCGAATGCAGCAGAACCAACAAGCGTGCCAGGACCCAAACCTATCAATTATGGGGATTTTACAAAAGGTCAAAATATGTAAACACGAGGTTGAAATTGAAGAGATATAATGCGATGCAATTCAAAAGGAAGAAAAATTAAATCAGATGGTGAAATTATTCATCATTGTTGACAATTGAGTGCATCCCTTTAGACTAGTGATAAATTACCAATTGTCCTAAAAACTTAAGCTGTTAAGAAATGGCCAATTTAATCATACCATAATTCGAATGCTCCCCTTACATGTGGGTCTAAACTCCCTCTTAATAAGTGGGACCCAACAAGTGGGATGCTTAACATTATAAATGGGAGGTAGAGTGGAGATAGAGATTAATAACATTTAACCATAATTCTAACAACTGAGAGATCATATTTGTCATAAGCAAATATAAGATCCCTTCTTAATATTACAAGTACTTACTCAAATATCATAGATGGGGGGGGGGGGGGGGGGGGGGGGGGCAAGGTGAAGAGAGATCTTTTAAGTTTCTTTATAGTGGACATCTGAGAGAATATATTCATATTCAAAGGGAAGAAGCATGCATGGAAGTGGTACAGAAAAATAAGACCTTTAACACGCAGCATAAATTTAAAATACTGAAGAACTATAGGGTATCATAGCTCAATAAGTTGGCAATAAAACTCCAAAAATTTTTATGTCTAGCAAGGAAAGAAATAATTATAAAACTAACCTCCGGCATCCAGGCTGCCAATGTTTCGTATGGCATCAATAGTGGCTAATGATATTTGAGGAAAGCTAGTACCAAAGGCCAGGAGTGTAATGTCCGCAATTGTGTAATTCCACACCTTTTCATATTTAACAATTTCAGCATTAGTGGAAGGATCTATCTCTACCACTCTCCGTGTATGCTTCACAACATTTTCCATAGAGAGGAAGAAACGAGCAGTTATAGCTGACAACCCAATGAAGCAGTAAGCAAGACCAAGAAAATACAAGAAGGCCCGAGAACCATTCCCCAGGGCAGTTTCACCATAAAACAGTAAGTAGCTTTCACATTTTTCAACCCCAAGAATGTTGAAAACCCCATGTATGCTTTCTGCAATTTGCTTATGTGAAAATGCCATCAATAAAATTCCCCAAATCGCAGTTCAAGCATTTAACACCTATAGCTACAACAAAACAGGAAGAAGACCTGACAGACAAACAGGACCACACATCAAACATCTGAGGATCTAGATAAAAAGAACACCAATAAAAGTCTACAACATGGATCATACTAGATCAAGTAATTCAAAGGGTAGTTCAAATTGTCACATTGAACTGGTTTTGAACTTTTTTTTCCCTTTTATATATATAGAAAAATCTGTTGCTACAATTCAAGAGCTGCCCTTAACTTAAGTAGATAAAAGCATTGATCATTGCCACTATAACTGCCACTGCCAAGCTGAAAAATTAAATGCAACTTCTTTGAATTAACTCCAAGCTACTAACTTGATGAAGCTCTTCAGCAAAATCTTCATCGAATTCTACTATTCAAGCATATACCATACCAAACCACAAAAAGTTTGGATTTTTGTTTTTCTATGAAAGACCCACAAACCAAAAAAGCTCAATCTTAATTTTAGCTCCAAAAAGCGATTTTTTTTAGCATTGAAAAGAAGAACAGTACAAGATTATTACAGATGTGTGCACCCACCGCTTTAAACAGAGAAAAGGAGCAAAAGGGTCTCCGGGATTTCCGGAGGCGGAATTGGCGGCCGGAGCTCCGAAGACACGCGGCGAAGACACACCCACCTAGTGTTTGTTTTGGTGGTGCGTCTGCGGCCACGTGTGGAGTTTGTTTTTTATTTTTTTTTTCAGCTCTTGCACTGTTTGTTGTCCACGAACGGACATTGTATTCAGGCATGTGAAAGAGTAAAAATTTTGTAAACAGTAATTTTATTATTATTTTAAATAGATTTGAAAGGCCAAAAAAAATAATTGGAGGAGAACAATATTTTTTGAAGGATTTTGCTCATGTGTATATTAAGGGCACATAATAATTTTTTTTTTTAAATTGTAAAAATATTGACAATTTTTTTAATTTAAAAAAAAATATTTTTAAAAATATATATGTGTACCCTAAAGTCACCTATTAACTCAAGAAAAATGATATTTAACACACGTACGAAATGGTCCTATATTTTACTTTTTCCGTCTTCACACGAAATACACATGCATGGTCTTTTGTCATTTTGTTTGTATTATACTCTATTTGTGCATCTGAATGTGATTCAAATCAAATTCCTATTATAGAAATGTTATTGTTTTGGGATAAAGACCTAAGGTATTGCATGAGTGCAATGGTTCTTATCTCAACTTTTGATTTAATCTAACAGCCAGTAAATAATTGTCATGTCATCGATCCGTGTCTCACCTGGTGTTGAGCTATCTTTCTTCACTTCTCCCCTTTCTATTGTTTTAAATTCATAAAATTCAAATTTCTAAAAATTTCTCTCATCCACCAAACCGTGCTGTACGCATCAAATCTCCATGACCATGAAGATTATTTACAATAGAAAGATAGTCCAACACTAGGTGAGACACGGACTAAATCAAAAGTTGAGATTAGAAGTACATCCTAGGTATTATATGGGATCTCAATCTATTATTTTGTTATCTTACTTCTTCTGTCTTTTAGAATTCTTAAAGCTCTTGTATTTTAATATTTTATTTTCCATTTTCTTAAAATTCATAATTTATCTATTTTTTATATAATAATAATAATAATAATAATAATAATAATAAAAAGCTTTAACCATAAATGAATGATTTAGATCCAATAATCACTCGTAGGTTCTAGTTAGCTCAACTGGTAAAATTTTTTATAGTTGAATAAGATAACTATTGAAGTCTTAGTCTGATGATAAAAAACAATTATCAAGAGTGGACGTCATTAATCTTTATTATCATGAGTGAATGCTATAGATTGAAACTATCTAAAAATAATCTAATAATTACTTTGATTAATGTTAAAATAATGTCCATAAAGTGATTATTGTCCTGTAAGATATCTGAATTTGAACTCTAACTACATCATACGTTAAGAAACTATAAGCATTTATCATTTAAAAAAAAAAAAAAAATCACCTACTTTTTTTTTTTTTGAGAAGGAAGACGTTGAACTTTTATTAAGTAATTCCAGCTAAATCAGCTTGGATGACAGGAAAACAATGTGGTGGAACACTCTCCATCCATACAACAAAGTCAGAGATATGCTTAGCATACCTAGCTAAACAATGAGCAACCTTATTACCTTCTCTCTTCACATGAGTGTAACGTAATTGATTAAAAAAACTAGAACAATGACACACATCCTTAAGCAAAACTCCACTATAGGACAACAGCTTTGAATTGTCAGCCAACCTTCTCATTAAAATTTGCGAATCCCCCTCTAGGATAGCAACTCTAAAACCAATATTAGAAGCAAACTGAAGGGCTTTACACGCAGCTGATGTTTCAACCTCCTCTGCTGAATAGCCTGATTGATTTGTTGCGACATTGAGGCGAGAGCCTGGCCAGCACTGTCACGAACAACAATGCCAATTCCCGATTTTTTCAGCTCTGAAAAATTAGTTCCGTCGAAGTTTATCTTCACCGCATCTGCTGGTGGAGGTTGCCAATGAGCTTGAGGTTGCGGAGGACGAGCTCGAGGTAAGGGATTTATGTCAAGGAACTCAGCCAAATGGGCTTCACACTCTTGCGCCAACTGCTGCAATTTACAACAAGGTTGTTGTAGTCATGTTTTGTTCCTTTGAGTCCATATCGCCTAGACCATAAATGCAAACAACTCAAGCTTCTGGTGCTCCTTAATAATCCAAGAAAGTAGCTCCCTAAAATCTAGAAATTGTGTGGACGTTCGGCATGCCCACAGCTTAGAGTTCAACCATACTACATCAAGCGTTGGGCATAACTAAAGAGCGTGGAGAGTATGTTCATCAGATTCACGACATCTGTCACAGTGGGGGTCTTCAATGATTGTTCGGCGCATTATGTTCAGTTTAGTTGGCAATGAGTTTCAGCAAACTCTCCAAATAAAATTCTTAACCTTGTTTGGAACATGTAGTGACCAAATTCCTTTCCACAAACTCTTGTCCAGCCCCTCACCTCCATCCGAAACTACTAGCTCTGCCTCTTCCTAAAGGAACTAATATCTGGATTTACATGTGTAACTTCCATCCCTCGTCCAAGGCCAAAAAATGATATCCTCAGATTCAGCTTGTGCAAGAGGGAGTGATTTTATTAATTCATCTTCTTGTGGAGCAAAAAAACCATCAACCATCCCATGATCCCACTACCTTTTCTCTGCATCTATCAAAATATCCACTGTTGCATCCTCCATTGAAGGGATTGGAGGTGATGCCAGCAAAGGTGGATGTTTTCTTGGCAACCAATGATACTGCCAAATTTTGACAGATTTCCCATTCCCTATCCACCACCTTGAACCTCTAAGAAGCACATTCCTGCCTTGCAAAATGCTTCTCCAAGCATAGGAGGCCGATCTTGAATCCTTCGCCTCCATGATTGAGCATGTGGGGAAGAATTTTGCCTTGAATACCTTATAAAAAAGAGAGTTTGTATTTTTTAACAATCTCCAAGCTTGTTTTACCAACAATGAGTCATTAAATAAAGCCAAATCTCTAAACCCCATACTACCCACTAATTTTGAGTTTGTCAACACATCCCACTTCACCCAATGAACTTTTCTCCGGTCTCCACGGTGGCCCCAATTTTTTTTTTTTTGATCAAGGCTTCAATTTCATTGCATAACCCCAATAGGAGCTTGAAACAACCCATGGTAAAAGTTGGAATAGCCTAAATGACTGATTTTAAGAGCACTTCCCTTCTTGCCTGAGACAACAGTTTCCCTTCCCAACCCTGCAGCTTCCTCCAAATTTTTTCTTTTATAAAATTAAAGCTCTCTTTCTTTCTCCTCCCCACTAGTGAAGTCAAGCCAAGGTATTTTTCATACTTCGTGATTTCTTGAAGTCCCATAGCTATTTTGATTGCTTGCTTTAGAGGATCTGGTGTGGCTTTGCTGAAAAAATTGGTTGTCTTGTTTCTGTTAACTTTCTGACCCGAGGCTTGCTCATAGGATTCCAAGATTTGGAGAACCTTTTCAAACTCTTCTGGGGTAGCCCTACAAAACAGAAGACTATCATCTGCAAACAACAGATGGGTTAGTTCAGGTCCTTCTCTACACAACGAAAAACCTTTTATATCACCCTTCCTTGCTGCACTATTAATAAGACCATGCAGCTCTTCCGTGTATAGAAGAAACAGAAAAGGAGACAGTGGGTCCCCTTGCCTGATTCCTCGCGAAGGATACACCATCCCTTTCGGTTCTCCATTGATTAAGACTGAATAAGATACTGTCCTAACACACACCATCATTAGGCCAATCCACCTTTCACAAAAACTCATTTTTCTCATCAGGTTTTCAAGAAAAGACCATTCCACCCGATCATAGGTTTTGCTCATATCAAGTTTGAGAGCCATAAAGCCATTATCTCCAGATTTATATTTTTTCATACTATGGAGGGTCTCAAAAGCTACCAGAATATTATCAGTAATAAGACCATACTTTGTAAAAGCAGATTGGTGTTCAGTGATGATTGTAGGCAGCAACTTCTTTAATCTATTAGCAAGGACTTTTGAAAAAATCTTATACAACACATTGCACAGGCTAATAGGGCGATACTCAGTAATATACTCTGGATTTTTTATTTTTGGAATGAGTGCAATAAAGGTATGGTTAACAGGATGAGGCAATGTACCTGAATTCAACCAGAAAAGGATTGAATTGATAACATCCTGATTCATCGTTTGCCAAAAGTGTTGATAAAACAATGGAGGCATGCCATTAGGACTAGGGGCCTTAAGTGGCGCCATTTGTTTCAAAGCTACTACAACTTCATGTTCCATGAATTCTCCAGTTAGCGATTGATTCATCTCTTCAGTTATGACTCATGGTAATTGATCCAATGTAGCGGCTTGATTTTCTGGGGTGGAGGCGGAGAATAAATTTTGGTAGTAGCTTAGAATAACAGATTCAACAACTTCGGGGTTTTGTTGCCAAGAATTATGTTCATCCCTTATTCCTCCAATAGTATTTTTCCTATATTTCTGGGTTGCTTTGGTATGGAAGCATTTTGTGTTGCTATCACCATTAGACAACCAAAGGACATGAGACCGTTGCTTCCACATCCATGCTTCTCTGTCTAGGAGAATGTTTATCTCATGCTTGAGTTCCCTAACCCGAAAATTTAGGCCACTTCTCATTGCTTCCAATTCAGCTTAAATCAACAACTTCCTCTTCTTTTCTAATTCCAATCTAACATTCCCGAAAATATTCCTGTTCCACCAATCCAAATCTTTCCCACACCTTTCCACCTTTTTAATAATGGCATCTTCACCTACTTCATTGATTGAGGACCACCAAGAAGCTTCAACTGTTTCCCCGCATCGATTGTCTGAAAGCCACATCTCCTCAAATCTGAAGCTCTTTTTCCTTGGTGGGGGTTCTAGGCCTAACAGATTTAGGAATAAAGGAACATGATCCGATGAATCACACCGGAGGTGGTGGACACGTGACCCGGGAAATTTTGGAACCAAGATTATTCGCCAAACCTCTGTCAAGTCTTTCCCAAATTGAACGTCCATCTTCAAAGTGTCTACTCCAAGTGAATTTAGGACCAACAAATCCAAGGTCCATAAATCCACACTCATCTATCACATCTCTGAAAAGCTGCATCTGATTACTGGATTGGATTGCCCCTCCCAATTTTTCATCTTGCCTTGCTAGTTCAAAATCCCCCACACAAAGCCATGGGATATTTGGATGGTGGTTTAAACTATGTAAACTGTCTCAAGCCTCACTTCTTCTTGTTGTTTCTGATTCGCCCTGTAAATCTTCATTCCTGCACAGTATTCTTATCGATACAAACATCAACATAATACTTAGACAAATCTTCAACTGTCAAATTAATTGATGATTTCCAAAAAAGAACCAAACCACCCCCACGGCCTTCCTTAGGAACCACCCTTTTTTTTTATTTTATCAAAATCAATGTCTTGCATCACTCTGTCTAGCCTTGCTTCGTCTGTAAGTGTTTCGGCTATAAACACTACAGAGGGATCTTTTGCCTGGATGATGTCTCCAAGCTCCTTCCTTGTATGTAGGTTCCCAAGCCCATGACAGTTCCAAATAATGAGATTCATGATTCTTGGCAGGGCTGGTTGCCAGCCTCCGCCAATGAAAAAAATAAGACTTCATCCTCCCTTAAAACCTGCTTCTTCTTGCAAGGTAATTCCGAAGGATCACCAATCTATGAAAATGCTCTCTTCTCCGCACTGACTTTGTCTACTTTGCCCACCCCCATGTTTTTAGCATTTTCACGTTTCACATTCTCCGTGTCTTTCCTTACCAATCAGATCCACTTTCGTTGAAGTTGTTCTGACTTAACTTGTTCATGCTTCTCACGTGACTGACTAATGGCACCTTGGGAAATATTTCCTAATTTGGTTGGGTCATTAATGGGATCAGATTTACTCAGCACCGAATCAATCTCATTAATTTTTTCATCAACTAAATTGGATGGGGATACAATCTCTTGAATCGTGGAGTAATGAATTCCCGAAATTAGTGGGCTAATTGAAGAATCATTGATTGGACTTTCACTGCAATCCCTTACGTTATGCATTACTGTCAAGGAGTCCATAGTAACGGCTTCCTCCCTTAATTGATGGTGAGCAATGCAACCTGACTTCTCAGGTTTGTTTTCTGCCGTCAGATCGAAGTATCCTTCCTCGTTCATCATCATTGGTTATGGCTTCCCCTCTGTTTCACGATGAGTATTCTTCACAGGCGAGCTTAGTTTGGATTTATAAAATCCTGGAACAGAGATAACAGTCTTCCATGATGGAACAAAAGGCGCAGCTCGAAGAGATGAACCGAACTGTTTTTGATTGTTAGTTAGGTTGCCTTCGCTCTCCAACCAGAGGTCATAGTCCTTATCATCATGTTCTAAACATCCACACCAATAACAAATATTAGGGAGACGCTCATGTTTGAACGATATCCATATGGTTTTACCACTCTCCACAGAAATCACCCGGCTACGACACAGAGGCAGTGATACATCCATCAGCACCTTTATCCTCATGAAGTTACCCCCTTCAGTTTCTGTAGGATCAAAGGAATGAATTACCTAACCAAGAACTTCGCATAATTTTTCAGCAGCTTTGACATTCATAAAATGATACGGCAATCCATGAACTTGCACCCAAAACAATGTCTTATTGAAACTGAGTTCTTCCACCGCCTTGCTTTTCTCATAATGCTACATGATCACAAGGTGTTTGTCAAAGCTCCAAGGTTCCGCCTTTAGCACCTTAACAACATCAGCAACATTATCAAAGATAAACAAAACTTTCTGTTCTCCGACATTGCGAACCTGGAACCCATTTCGTAACCGCCACAAAGGAGTAAACGTTCTAGCTATTGAATCAATGTTGAGGGCCCTCTTCGTCAGAAACTTTGCTGCAATGATGTGGTCTTGAGAAGTAAGATCATTATCTAAACAACACCTTGGTCCCTCCCTCTCTGACAACGTTAGTTTAGTCCAATTTTGTGTTAAGTCCTCCATTGCGAACGTATCAGACTTGTAATCTTAGATGAATTAGGAGAAATTCAAAAAATAAAAATTGTTTCCCAAAACCCTTGAAAAAAAACCCAACTAGTCCACGGATTAACATTGTTATACGTGGAAAAACAACAAGCTTTCAAAATGAAGGAACCACAATTCTAACGCCTAAGAGCAGTTAGAGAACTTTCTTAGCGACAGAGAAACTAAGAAGGACGATAGTTACTATTTTCATTTGTTATCTGGCCCATAAAAAAAAATCACCTACTTAACAATGAATAATTCAATCTAAATATTAAATTATATAAGGTTGATAATAACTTATTATATAAATGTCAAAATTATCGTAATAAATAATTTTGAATAATAATATTATGGTGGGCTTTGAGATTTTGGATTTAAATCAACTTAAATTTATTTTATTTTAGACTGAACTAAAAAAAGTTAAAACTTTAAAAGTTCTACCCAATAAAAAAAAGAAGTTATTTTAATATTTCTAAAACATCTTACTCTAATTGTCACTCACCGCAGTTTCTTACCTGCAACTTTGCTGTTATCCATGTTGACATGAAATTCACATTGATATGGAAGAAACAGGTATTGTCTTTAATTCTTTATTAATGAAATTGTTAAAAGGTCCTCCTCAAAGAAAAAAAAAATTGTGGAAGGGTCAACAATTGTGGGAAGCAAAAATCACGTGAAAAGGGACAATAAAGTGGTTAAACTAGAAAGAACTCTAAATATATTTAGTAAATAGTAACCATCAAATCAATTAAGAATTAACTATTGGGCAAAACTTAAATACAATAACTTAAATATAGTTCTTTAGGTAATCCTTTTAAATCAACTTAAATTTATTTTATTTTAGACTGAACTAAAAAAAAGTTAAAACTTTAAAAGTTCTACCCAATAAAAAAAAAGAAGTTATTTTAATATTTCTAAAACATCTTACTCTAATTGTCACTCACCGCAGTTTCTTACCTGCAACTTTGCTGGTATCCATGTTGACATGAAATTCACATTGATATGGAAGAAACAGGTATTGTCTTTAATTCTTTATTAATGAAATTGTTAAAAGGTCCTCCTCAAAGAAAAAAAAATTGTGGAAGGGTCAACAATTGTGGGAAGCAAAAATCACGTGAAAAGGGACAATAAAGTGGTTAAACTAGAAAGAACTCTAAATATATTTATTAAATAGTAACCATCAAATCAATTAAGAATTAACTATTGGGCAAAACTTAAATACAATAACTTAAATACAGTTCCTTAGGTACTCCTTTTAAATTACTGCCACCTATCTAATTTAATGACTTCACTAACTAACGTTAAAACACCATCTCATTTTGTTTCTTTATACCCTTTTATTTTTAATTTTTCTTTTCTTGGACCGCTAGAAATCCATTCATCAAATCCCTTAGACTCTCACACCAGATGGCTAAAGATGATCAATCTATGGAAATTTCCGATGACCAAAGACACATGCATTCAAGGGATTCACTACCTAATTTCATTTTTCTAGATGGGGTAAGTGAGTCTGTAGATCTACATGGGAGTGCCTAATAGGTAGGAAAAACAAAAGATTTCTTAGTGCTTTTGATTTTCTTTCAAAGCCAAAGCTTGACACCGAATCTCCAGATTGGGCTTGCTGCGTGGAGTTTGGTAGGGAAGTGGTTGTTGGGTTTGGGTAGGAGTATGGGTTTGCAATGGTTTTGTTTGGATGAATACAAATTGGATTTCAACGTTAACATCAACACTCAACTTCAAACCAGTTTTTTTCCCCCTTTTTTTGTTTGGTAACTGATAAATATTGAACATCAAATAAAATGGAGGAAGGAAGAGATCTAGTTATTGGGTGAGAAATTTGAAGCTCTCAGATTTTCTCTCGGGTTAAGAGAAAACAAAGGAGATGGTGTTTTTATTTTATTTTATGGGAAAAGGAGATGGTGTTTTAATGTCAGTTAGTGGAGTCATTAAATTAGACAAGTGACCGTTATTTAAAAGGGGTACCAAAGGAATTGTATCTAAGTTTTGCCCTTAACTATTATATCTTGTCCTTTTTAGAGCATTCTCATTAAGCCTCTTAAATGCTATAAATCCTATTTTCTAGCAACGGAACCCCAAAACATGCATCCCATCAAAACTGATATATTGTAAAAAATTTACAATACTGCTACAGTGCGCTCTCATTTTTGAGACTGCACTGTAGCAAGCTGCTATCTTTTTTTAATATTTTTTTTCTCTCTCTTCAAACTATCACTATCACTCTCACTCTCACTCTCTCATTCTCGTTCTCTCTTATATCTCTTTCTCAGATTTTCGCTCTAGTGGGTCTGGGTTCAACGATGGTTGGGGTTGGTTGAGATCGGGGTTGAGGTAAGGATTGGGGTTGCTGGGGTGGTGGGTTTTTGTTGCGGTTTGTGCCGTGGGTTTTTTTAAAAATTATTTTGGTGGTTGGGGGTTGAGGTTGTGGTTGGTGGTGGTGGCTGTGGCTGTGGCCGTGGTTAGAGGTGATGAGTTTGAAAAGCTCAGGCCATGGAGGTTTTGAGAACAAATATCAAAGAGAGGGAGAAGCTTCTCAGTTTGTGCCGTGGGTTTTTATTTTATTTTGGTGGTTGGGGGTTAAGGTTGTAGTTGGTGGTGGTGGCTGTGGCTATGGCCGTGGTTTATCAGTGATGAGCTTGAAAAGCTCAAGCCATGGAGGTTTTGAGAGCAAATATCAGAGGGAGGGAGAAGTATCACTGGGTTGAGAAAGATGGAAAGATAGTGGGAGAGAGAGAGACAAAGGGAGAGTGAGAAATAATAATAAAAAATAATAAAGAAAAAAAATTTAAATGAAGTGTTAAAAAAATAGAAGTTTTGATGTAAGGGATATTGTAAAGTGGTGTATTATATGTTATAAATATAGGTTTTGAGATGGTAAATGCTAAACTTTTTAAAAGGCTTAATAGGAATGCTTATGAAAGAATGTTGGGGTGCTAAGTGTTGGGTGCTGACTATTATAGTTTTTTTTTTAATATAGTTTGATTTGACATAAAAATTTTAATTAACTAACTACCCTAAATAAATTAAAATTTTGTAAATATCTCTTCTTGATATCTATTATATATATATATATAAAAAGGCAATGCCTCTAAGGTGCCCCTTTTGGTTTAGTGAGCCTCTTTTTTTTTTTTTTTTTAAGTCTTTCGTATGTACTTTTTTTTCTTTTAAATATTTATAAGAACCCGCATATATATATATATATATATATATATATATATATATATATATATATATATTGTTATACTGATACAATAAATTTCATAATATTTTCACAATTATTGAGCTATCAATTTCTTATAAGTTGAAATAAAATAATAAAATATGAAACTATGATCAACCACAACTGAAAATAAATGTTTTGTGAAAATGTTATGATACTTGTTGGGTGAATGTATAAAAGCTATAGTACTTTTCGTTTGTTCAATATGTACAGTTCATCGTTGTTGTTGTTGTTTTTTTTTTTTTTAGTCATCGATTTGTGCTCTTTTTTCTATATATAAAAAAGAGTGAATAGACTCATAAATAGTATTATGAACAATATTTTGAGTTTAGTGACTTGCCTTTTTCCCCGCCTTTTTTTTTTCAAGTTCTCAAACTTCATTTGAGCTTTTTATTTTATTTTTTATTTTTTTAAGGATCTTTATATGTTTACTTTATGAACAGTATTTTTAGTTTAGTGAGTTGCCTCTTTCTTTTTTTCTTCTTCAAGTTCACCAACTTGGTTTGAGTTTTTTTTTTTTTTTTTTTTAAAGGATCTTTATATGTTTACTTTCTACTTGTAATGTAAGCTTACATTGTATACACACAAAAAGTAGCAAATATTACATACATTTGCAAAAAAAAAATTATACAAATTTTGCAAATGTGTGCCTCATTTACCAATTTTTATGTGTTTACAATAAAAATTTACATTGTAAGTGCAATGTATCTCTCTCTCTCTCTCTCTCTCTCTCTCTCTCTCTCTCTATATATATATAGATAGATATATGTATATATAAAAAGAGTGAATGGGAAAAGTTACAATAGTTTTTGTTTGTTCAACTTTCACTGTTTTGTTGACCGCTTTTTTTTTTTTTTTTTTTTTTTTTTTTTTTGTGAATGCATAAGGTTGTAGTTTATTTGCTATATTAAATTTGGTTTGTCCAATTCACACCGCTTCACATTATAATAAAATATTAACATCACAAATTGACACAATATTTTCACAATTGTTAAGATGTTAATTCATTATAGGTTAAAATAAAATAATAAAATATCATACTATAACCAGTTACAACTAAAAAAAAAAGTATTGTGAAAAAGAAGTGTTATATCCACAATAATTTTCACAACATTTTCATAACAAATCAAATATGGTAAATTGTTATTGGTTCTAATTTAAACTTATCAATGAAACTATTTTTTCCCCCACCAATAACAACTTGTAGTAACCTACTACTTATGATTTGTTGTGAAAATGTCATGGACATAACATTTTTTTGTGTGAAAAATGTTAAGACATCTTGATGTTGTCACAATATTTTCAAAACTGTTAAACTGCCAATTCTTTACAAGTTAAAATAAAATATAACAAAATTATAAAGGTATTATAAAAATGTTGCGTCATTTTGTTGTGTTTTTAGATTTTTTTTGTTGGTTTAATCAACTTTGTTGAGCCAAATTCACTATTCCATAGAATTTTATTGGGTTAACTTTTTGTATATTTTTTTTCTTTACACACTATTTTAAGTAAAAGCGCATAGTTTTACACACAAAAACATGCAAAAACAAAAACTTAGAAAAAAACATTTTTCATCCTTTATGTTTGAGTTAGTTTACAATTCTTCCTTAAACTTTAAAATCAAACAATTTTTCTCTTAATATTTGGAAAAGAGCAAATACGCCATATTGTTATTTTCTCAGTTAAACCCTAATGAAAGCTTGTGATTCTTAAAATATTTTATTGTATAATGTCTAAATTACTCCCACTAAATTTAAACATCCTAAAAAATTTCTTTACGTATTTTGAGTTTTAAATGATAAAAATTCTTAGAAAGTTAGAATGATGATATTAGGTGTTTTATTTGTTATCTAAAGAATGTTGATTTTCTAGGTTTAAATTTTCAAAACTTATAATTTATCTAATGAAAAATTCGATGACATATGTCTTTTGTTATCTTTTTTTTTTTTTTAATTTCTTGGCAAAACTCAGTTGTTTATTGTTGGAAGATGATGATATTCGTTATCATTCTTAGAAGTTTTTAGAGAGTAGATATATTGTCTTTAGCAAGTAGGTACTAAAAAACTATTATAGTTAAATAAATATTTATATGTTAAAAAGTTACCCTAACTTTGTGGTTGATCAAAATTCTTAAGCGAATGAGATTAACTTTTTACGACATAATTATCAAAAATTTCAAAATTAGTGTCTCTTTTGATTAATGTAAATCTATATATACTTTAAAAATCAAATGATTCATATCTTTGTTTTGTAATACTAATAAAATCTAAAATTGACCTCAATTACTACTTTTTTTCCACGGCAAGCACATGCTTTGCACCAGGGACGAAACTAGGACTTGGAGTTAGAGGGGCGACTCTGCTGCTAGTTGTGTGAAGTGGCTTCGGCCTTTGAGTCTATTGCTTTACTACTAAGAATTTTTGTTTAAAATTCTTTAAATAGCCAAGTTGTTTGTTTTGGGTAAAATAGATTGATTGGACTTAATTTTTTTAGTTTTATTATTGGTGATATTTTTTGTTGGGCTAATTCTTTTGGGCTTGTATATTTTATTTTAGATTTAATCTATTAATTTTTTTATGTCCTTTAAAAGGTGAAAACTGTTAAAACTACAAAATTTTTACAAATTGCTAATGTGGTGAGTGATTATTGATAAGTAAAAAGCGATGCAAGTGTATGAACCAATAAAAATTTGCTACCTCATTAGTTTGTATAAACGTTGTAAAAACATTTGTGGATATAACGTTACTCTCAAAAGAATTGATAACATTATTAAGGGGGACCAAGTGTAATTTTATTGAAAAAAAATTGCTAAAATTAGTACCTATTAATATAGCAATATTTTAAATAAAAAAAATTAGGGGGGGGGGCATTGCCCCCCCTAGTCCAATAACAGCTCCGTCAATGCCTTGCACGTGCTGCCCTAACTAGTTTTTGGTAATGACAATTTTTCACCATTTTACAACTTAACAAATTATAAATAAAAAAAAATGTGTACATTAACTAAAGGTGGAGTTCCTATATTTTCACCCTATTTTCATTTTAGTTCCTATTTTTTAGTTTTATTGCTTTTAGTCTTTATTTTGAAAAAAACGCATTCCGTTTTGTCCATAAAGTGACTATTGTCTGGTAAGATATCTAAATTTGAATTCTAACTTGTTAAAATAGTATAAGCATTTGTCATTTAAAAAAAAAAAAAAATCTTAAAATCACCTACTTAACAATGAATAATTCAATCTAAATATTAAATTATATAATGTTAATAATAACTTATTATATACATGTCAAAATTATCCTAATAAATAATTTTAAATGATAATATTATGGTGGGCTTTGAGATTTTGGATTTAAATCAACTTTTTTTTTTTTTTTAACTGAACTAAAAAAGTTAAAAACTTTAAAAGTTCTACCCCACCAAAAAAAAGAAGTTATTTTAGTATTTCTAAAAAATCTTAATCTAAATGTCAGTCCCCGCAGTTTCTTAGCTGCAACTTTTGCTGATATCCATGTTGACATGAAATTCACATTGATCATGGTAGAAACAGGTATTGTCTTTAATTCTTTATTAATAAAATTGTGAAAAGTTCCTTATCAAAGAAAAAAAAAATTGCGGAAAGGTCAACAATTGTGAGAAGCAAAAATCACGTGAAAAAGGATTATAAGTAGGTTGGTCTATAAGTGGATCTCCAATATGCTCTTTAAAGCCAATTACGGAGAGTAAATACCAAAAAAAAAAAACCCTCCCACAGCCTCTTCATCTTCAAAATTTTTTTTTATAGTTGCTACAATAGCTCTCTTGACATAGAGAACTATAGCAACTCCAAATCAATGTTCTTTCTTAAAAATATACCCAGCTCAATAAAAAATTATTCTCTCTCTCATCCATATATGCACTGACGTAAAGAAGTCATTGAAATTATATTCTTTTACAATAAAGGAGTCCTAGATCATATTATCCTCTAAATAGAATTCATAGACTAGGAATATAACAAAATAATGGTCCTAAAAACCCATCTTTTACCAATCTTGAATATCATTTAGATTAATAAGATCTAGACATAAATGCCAAAACATACAATACCAAAGGATGTAAACTTTCGCTTTAAAAGTAACACATGTAAATTTTCATCTAGAAAACAATCATGGACAATGCTTAGCTTTACCAAAATGGAAACACTTTTCTTTTGGTCATACTTTTGAGTCTAATTTCCTTTTGGCAATTAGCTTGTCTAACTATTTAGTATTATAATTCCTCTTCTTATTATCCTTACCTTTCAATTTAGGCTAAGAATTTGAATTAAATCATATTGATCTTAGCCTTAACTTTTAGGATGTCTTCTGTTGCGTAGAACTCACTCATCAATTCAAATAATATAAAAAGAATTTATTTATTTTCAAAACAACCTGAATTGATCAAATGATTCTAACAAGGACTTGTCGATCATATCCATATGAGATTAACATTTAACATCTACATCCAAGAATTCCAATTCATTTAAAAATAAAATATTTTCATAAAATGATATAGAATTGGAATTCCTTAAGCCTTTCTTAGCACTCAATATGATTCATACCAAACATCTCATTTAGATTTAATATAAAGTCTAAGTCTAGTACTAACTCTTGCATCTCATGTTGTAGCACAATTGAGATAGAAGCCAATGAAACATTTTAGCATTTCAATGGAGACTATGATCACATCATAAGCTATCTTCCATAAATGCATCATGTATAGGAAATTATGACAATGTTGAAACATATTTATGTACTTTAGCTCCTTTAAGCACCATGTCCAAAATTATTTCTTAGTTAATGTGATTCAATTAAAATAGTAGTTAGTGAACAAAAATGACAACTTTATTTTGAGACTATGAACATAAATACAAAGACATTATAATTTTACATCCATAACCATATAATATGGAACCCTAAAACCATATTATATTAGGTGCAACAACAACCCAATCCCGCAATTAATATTCCTCAGTAGCGAGGTCATACCAATCACTATGATCAGGCGAGAACTATTCTCATTATTAATGCTATTATGGTAACTCTTACCAAACAAAAATATTTTGCTGCTCTTCCTTTAGCCTCTAAGTAATAATGACACAGTTCATTTGGGAGGTTAACATTACACTTAGTCTAGTGTATACCATTATCTAGAATCATGTGTAGCCACATTTCATCTCCCTTATAGTGTTAAACTTGTAGTACCATGAAACAAAACACCCTCCGTTGGGATCGTAATGCATATACACCAAGACGAGGTGCTTATTCACACTACTTTAAATGGGTAAGTTCAATCTCGTAGTACTATGAGGTAAACACCCTCCTTTGGGATCGCGAGGTATATACGCCAAGACGAGATACTTACCCACACTACTATGAACCGATAATGGAGGCCGTGAGATCCAACCTTTGTATCTCTCTCCCACTAGAAATTTTAAAACAAGTGGATTTTCTTGAAATCATTGTGATCTCATCACAACTTTAACCCTACACATTAAATGTGTTTAATTATTTAAATTAGATGTGATCTTACTAAGTTACATCACAATAGCATAACGAACATTCACGTAATCATAAAGAAGTTTAACCTTGTAATCTATGAAGTAAATACCCTTCACATGGAATGCAAGGCTCAAGGCCAAGACAAGGTACCTATTCACATTACAATAAAGTTAACAAAAGGGTTATTTCAGAACTCCCACTCGTTATTTGGGTTTTCTTTAAATAATTATGATCCCGTCACAACAAATAACCTTGCACTTGTTGAAGACTCTAATCTCATTAGAATCACTAACTAAAAATGGAAGCCTTAAACTATTTAGGATTTCTTAAACTCTAATGGATCAAAAATTAGTTATAAAGAACTCTATCTTTAATTTACTAAATAATAGATTCTAGTCTTATTAGAAACTATATACCTTTTAATTAAAGTTTTAATCTCATTAAAACTTCTAATTAAAATAAATTAAGGATTTTTAATCATACAAAAATTCTAATATCATTACAATATTTCTTAAAAGACAAGTCCCAAACTATTTAGGACTAAGAGTTCTATTTAACTAATATCTTTGATTTCATTAGGTCTTTTAGTTAGATAGTGATTAATAAATGTCCTTAACTTTTAAAGACCATAAAAATTAATCACTTTACATAGAACCATGTGTAATCTCATCACACATAACTTTGCATTTCATCTATGTTTTAATACTTAGTGAAAATTCAAAAAGAGTTCATTTCGATTGGTCGAAGCTATTTCTCGATCGATCGAAATCTTCATCAAATCCATTTCAAAGTTTCTGGATGACTCAATTGATTCTTGATTCCTATTCAATCGATTGAAAAGAAACATTCAATCGATCGGAGGGAATTCTTGATTGATCGAAAAATTGAATAAATTCATCACAGAGTCTCAGGTTAACTTGATCGATTCTCAATCGATCGAAAGTGATTCTCAATTGATGAAAACTCGTGAAACTGAATTATTTCAAATTTTTTAGGCAACCGTTTTTGACGTTTCACTTGAACAAAACATAGTTTCTTGATCACATCAAAAAGAGATTGAGATCAAAACTGAATTCCATTGATGTTATAGCCTTAAAGTTCAATCTAATATATTTAATATCAAACTTAAACAACATCATAACATCAATATCAATTTTTATCAGACAATAATTTCAATAAACAAGTAGAAAATGATTTTCGATGGACCAAAACTCATAAAACTGAATTATTTCAAATTTTTCGGGTAACCATTTTGGACGTTGCACTTGAACAAAACATAGTTTCTTGATCACATCAAAAAGAGATTGAGATCAAAACTGAATTCCATTGATGTTATAGCCTTAAAGTTCAATCTAATATATTTAATATTAAACTTAAACAACATCATAACATCAATATCAATTTTTATCAGACAATAATTTCAATAACCAAGTAGAAAATGATTTTTGATGGACCAAAACTCATAAAACTGAATTATTTCAAATTTTTATGGTAACCATTTTGGACGTTGCACTTGAACAAAACATAGTTTCTTGATCACATCAGAAAGAGATTGAGATCAAAACTGAATTCTATTGATGCTATAGCCTTAAAGTTCAATCTAATATATTTAATATCAAACTTAAACAACATCATAACATCAATATCAGTTTTTATCAAATAATAATTTTAATAACCATGCAGAAAATTGATTGTAGAATCTTCTAACATCATGAAATTACTATCTTTGATTCCAAAACTCACAAAACATGTTATACAAATTCAAAATTGAAGACCGCTTTGATTCCAATTGTTGGAAAAACATAGTCTGTATCGTACACAAAACATACACAGCGAAAAATTAACGGATTTACTTCATTCACAATTGATAACATGTACTATGTAAGTTTCAGAATTTAAGAACAAAAAAGCGTACCTTGTTGCGGAGAAATTTAAAAACCAAAGATTAGAAGTACTTGGAAATACTTTTAATCTTCACTTCAATTCTACTTCCGCCAAGAAATATGGTCTCTCAATCAGTTTACACGTATGTGTTCAAGGGAGATTAAGAGAGTGACTTACACTCACATATACACAATTTCATTCCTCATAGAACCTTATGAAATTTTGTATGTTTCTTTCCTTACATATAACTGATTATCTATTTAGGTTAGCCTTTTGGGTCATTCTAATTGGGCTTTAGTATGTGGGTTGGAGTGGGACCAAAATGGGACAAATAAGACTCTAGCTCTAATGGGTCTTTGGCATTTTTGTCAACTCTTGACAAGTCCAAAGTTACAATTAATTATATTTAATAACACTATATAAATATAATTGTACTCTAGGTCTTATTAATAAATTATATCACAAGACTTTATTATACATGCAACCCCTTCATTAAAATATCTGTAGTAATACAAAATCATGAATGTTGACTGCCACTTTGAAGATTACTTCATCTTAATCCTTGAGTACCCAGTTTAATCCTTTAAGTTACTCATCGTATATTTATGAAATCTAATTTCATAAATATATACTTTAGTAACAAGTTACTAAAGTAGTTAAGCCTAACATTCTGAATAACTAAATCCATTAAACTTATCTCAAGGGAATATTTTATATTTCCGTTAAAAAATTATGAATTCTATCTTGAGAATATATGTTCCATCAACATTAAATGTGGCTGTCCAACATATTGAGGTTTTGATCGTGACTTTAGATCTCACTCCTGATATATCAAAGAAACCTACACTTCATAATCAGGTTCATTATACGCTCAGCATTGCGAGTTCATGTAAATAGAAGTCATGAGATTTATTATTCAATTAACAATTGTTAGGAGGATAATAAATCTTACAGTCCAGTTCAATATGTCTTAACTCTTAAAACATATCAACACATCAACTAGAAGTCTCCACTTCCATGATCAAGACAAATCATCTTAGTTGATATGTTATAGTCTACGCAAATGAAATGCTTAATTTCATCACCGACTACGAACTAAAATTCTGAATTTACAATGAACTTGTGATTTATATCTTCAGTGACTAAATCACATAATATGCATCTCATGAACTATGATAATGTCTCATTATAGTTTATTTACAAATAATCTCATATAATTAAACAATTTAATTATTTATGATATGCCAATAAATTGGATTTTAGGGCATAAACCCCAACAGGTGGATAGATGTGGCTAATGGGGGAGATGGTGGAGGTTTTTTTTTTTTTTTTTTTTTCCTCTTCTGGGGTTTGTGGTGGTGGGTGGATGTGGCTGGTGGAGGCAATGGTGGGTTTTTGTTGGTTGTGGGAAGGGTGGTAGGTTTGTGGTGGTTGTGTTATGGGTAGTGGGTTTTTGGTGCGTGGTTGGGTGGTGGGTTTGTGGTGGCTGGTGGTGCTTAGAATAGTTGGGTTGAGAAATAGAAAGAGGCAGAGCTAGAGAGAAGAAGAATAAAAAATAAAAAATAAAGATATTTAAATGAAGTGGTAGAAAAAAATAAAAGTTCTGATACTATGTGTATTGTAAAGTGACGTGTTAAATGATATAAAATTGGTTTTTTAGATGTTAAATGCTAAAATTTTCAAAACTCTTGATGTGAATGCTCTTACAAAATTGTGTCCTTACTACGTTATAACAAAATTGGTAAGAAATGTGTATATCTTATTGCAAAAGAATTTTAAAGCTGTCTATAATCTTAAGTTGCAATTTTTTTTAGTTAGTCATTGCTTTTGTATCATTTTTTTTTTTAACTTTTACTTAAGCATATATATATGGGCTAAATACAGTCATGGCTCTTGATAAGGGGGGGAATAACTTGCTATTAAAGTGAAAAAAATTGTTCTATTAATGTAAATTATATGATTTGCATTGTTAAAAATGTATTCTAAACCAAAAAAAAATAAATTATAGCATATACCACTTTTTTTAGCTAACTCACATGTGGTTATACTACAATTGGTATCTATACTCTATATAAAAAAAGGACAGTTGAGGAGACCTAAGGTGCTTGTGTTTGACAAAACAACGCAAGCATAGTATAAACGGTAGCTGCAATTTTATAGTGCTAAAATTACTGTGTTGCTATTAAGTGTATGTTTAAGCTAAAAAGAAGTAGACCCTTTTTTGGTCTTTTTCTCATCAATTTTAGAGGTTTCCTGTTTCCTACTTTATAATCTGCCGCTGACACATTTGATTGAAATTATTGTGTTGCTCCTAACTTCATGTGTGAGCTAAAAAAAAGTTGGGCCTTTTTTAGTCTTTTTGTTGTCAATTGTAGAGGTTTCTTGCTCTATCTTCTGCTGTTAGTCAGTGTTGTTGGGTATTTTTGTCTTGTAATTTATTCTGCTGCCACACGTTTTTCTTTTTTGATGAAATTACTATGTTGACTCTTAAGTGCATGGGTAGGCTAAAAGTCTTTGGGGGTCTTTTTGTCTATCAATCCTAGAATGTAGATGCTTCTTGATTACTGATCCGGATCCTCTCCATTTCCCTTTGAAATGGAAAGTGTCCAGTTCATGGACATGATTTGTTTGAAAACAATCAAGGGTCAAAATACTGCCACGTCAATTAAAATGTAAACACACACTTAACTGTGGTTAAACACTTAAACTAGAGGGTTGTTTAACTCAACCAAACAAAAGCTACTGGAAAACAAAACAAAACAAAAAAACTTTTAGGAGGAAAAAGTGAAAACCTGTCTGTGCACAAAACAAAGGCTCTATAACCACATCTCTGTTAACTCAACCGGGCAAAAGCTACTAGAAAACAAAAAAACCTTTTAGGAGGGAAAAGTGAAAACCAAACGTGCACAAAATAGAGGTTCAGAGAACAACCACCTCTCTGTAACTTCATCTCTGTTTTTTGTAGATTGGTTCAAAGAACAAGGTTAGAGCACATTTTATTTCTATCTTGCCAAAACAAAGGTATATCTGTAAAACTTGTTTATGCTTATCTTATTTGATGTTTGATCTTTTTTTTATTTATATTGTTGTCTTGGTGAATTTATATTGTTGTTTTGGTGGCTGGATGCAAGTTAAAGTCTATTTGAATTTGAATTTTTTATTTTTTGAGATAAATATTGAATCTTTATAATGGTTGGATGATTCTTGGAGTCCATCTCATTTTTCTGCATTTATATTGTTGTCTTGGTGAGTTTATATTGTTGTTTTGATGGCTGAATGCAAGTTAGAGTCTATCTGAATTTTTATTTTTAATTTTTTGAGATAAAGATTGAATCTTTATAATGGCTGGATGATTCTTGGAGTCCATCTCAATTTTCTACATTTATATTGTTGTCTTGGTGAGTTTATATTGTTATTTTGATGGCTAGATGCAAGTTAGAGTCTATTTGGACTTTTTTTTAAAAAAAAAAATTGAGATAAAGATTGGCTGGATGATTCTTGGAGTATCTTATTTTGAGATAAAGATTGATTTTTTTTTTTTTTTTGAGATAAAGATTGAATCTTTATTAATATATGGCATATTTGATTGCCTAGTCTATCCACACCAATGGTCCCTGTTCTGCCTGGTCTATTTCCCAATTGATTGCTGACATTCAAGAATTGGCTATGTCTTTTGTTTCTTGCAATTTTAGTTGGATTAGTAGATGCCGTAACTCTATTGCTCATTCAGCAGCCAAATTTTCCCTTGCTTCCAATGACTCTTTCATTTTTACTCTAGCTATTCTTTCATTTTACTCTGTCTCATTTTTTTACATCATTCTGTTTTGGTCAATTTTTACTCTGGCTACTGCTCATAGGTGAAAGTTATAATAAATTTATGGTCAATTTTTTCTAGGGATAATGATGGGAATACACGTTCCTTCTAATGTGCTAATGGAATCTACCCCATTTAAAGGGATGCAGTTTGAAGCATATGAAATTGCATATGATTTTTATAATGAATATGACAAAAAGACTGGTTTTAGTATTAGAAAAGAGTATATAAATAAATGTAAAAAGACTAAAGTGGTTACTTCAAGGAGATTTGTGTGCGTGAAGGAGGGAGTTCGAGGCAAAGATAAGAGATTAGGATATAAAGAATCCACGAGCAGAAACAAGATGTGGTTGTGAAGCATGTTTGGTTATTGTACTTAATTGAGATAGTAAAAAATATGTGGTGAATGACTTTATTGTTGAGCATAACCACTATCTCCACCTTGCATCGATTGTGCACATGATGCCATCACAACAGAAAATGGCTGCAACTCATGCTATTGAAATTGATTTGGCACATGAATCAGGATTAAGATTAAAGCAATCTTATGAGCTTCTTAGTAAGCAAGTTGGTGGATATAATAATCTTGGTTTTAGCAAGCAAGATCATAAAAACTATTTACTCACTAAGCGACAGAGAAACATGGAGCATGGGGAAGCTGCTAGCTTCAGAAGATATTTCAGTCGTCAGCTTAAGGAACATCCTTCATATTATTTTGCTACTCAATTGGACTGTGGAGAGTTGATTACTAATATTTTTTGGACCGATGCAAGAATGATCATTGACTATAGCCACTTCAGTGATGTAATAACGTTTGATACAACGTATAGTACAAATAGAGATGCAAGGCCACTTGGAGTATTTTTGGGTCTCAATCACCATAGAGAAACTGTTGTATTTGGAGGTGCACTTTTATATTATGAAACGATTGAATCTTTTGTATGGTTATTTGAGACCTTCTTAGAAGCAATGTTTGAAAAGGAGCCGATCACTATTTTCACAGATCATGATGCAGCAATGTCAACTGCAATAAAAATAGTCATGCCTAAGACATATCATGCATTGTGTAGTTGGCATACGTGGCAGAATGCTGAGAAACACTTGGGCCATTTACGCAAAAATGAGTCTCAATTTAACGATGATTTCTTAGCATGTATCTATGAATATGATGGTGAAGATGAGTTTCTTACAGCTTGGAATGAAATGCCGGATAAGTACGATGTTCGTGAAAATAAATGGCTAAATTATCTATTTAAATTGAAGGAAAAATGGGCTTAAGCACATGTTAAGAGAACTTTCACTACAGGAATGAAGACAGCCCAGCTTAGTGAGAGTTTCAATGCTGACTTGAAGGATTGCTTGCGTACTGATCTCAATATAGTAAAGTTTTTCATTCATTTTGAAAGAGTTGTCAATCAAAAGCAGGATAAAGAGTTAGAAGCAGAATACAACTCTAGACATAAATTTCCAAGATTGAAGCTCAAAAGCTCTCCTATGCTTAACCAAGTAGCAACAATGTACACGTCTACGTTGTTTGATTTATTTCAAACAGAAGTTAAAGAGGTAATGGCACTTTCCATCCTAGAATGCAATGTGAGTCAAACACATAGTTATGTGGTTGGAGTTTTCAATCAATATGGAAAATATGAAGTCATGTGGATCCATTAGATGAGACTCTATCTTGTAGTTGCAGAAAGTATGAGTCATTTGGTATTTTATGTAGGCATGGTTTGAAAGTTCTTGATGTATTGGATATCAAGTTGATTCCTAATAGATATATCATGAAGAGGTGGAGAAGAGATGCAAAAGATGGAAGCGGAAAAAATTGCACAACACATAACATAAAGCCGAATACTCAACTAGAATATGTAGATCAGTATCGAGATTATGTTCAAAATATATTCAATTGGTGAATGAGGCATGTGAAACTAAAGAAGGCCATAATATTCTAAGCTTAGCAATTGCAGATTTGAAAAAAAAACTTTGTGACCTTAGGAATTGCAAAGCTAATGTAGAAGAAGACACCATTAGGCCTTCCACCGATTTTGCAGACAAAGAAGATCAATTATGTGCTTCGATTATGATTGTACCAAAAGGGATAAAGAAAATGGAGATTTATTGTAATAAAAAGCGTAGGATGAAATCATGGATAAAAAAGATGTTGAAACCAAAGGAAGGCACATCAAAGAAGCAAACAAAGAAAAGAAAAGTGTAGGAGGTAATCTTCTAAACTATCCTTATTTTCACCATTTTATTATATTTTTACACATTAATACAGTATACTATTATTGTTGCTAAACAAGTACAATTTTTACAAGAAATATATGCATATGACATCATGACACAAAAGAAAACTGAGGATATTTCTTCTGGAAATATTACTAGTTTTACATAACTTTTAATGGTAACGATATTTACAATTATATATTTTACTTTGATATTAATAATAGTTTAGGTGCATGATTTGATAATATTAATGCTAAGCTTGTGATATGTGTAATGTGTAATTGGTTTTTTTCTAGTCGACTTCTACAAGTTCTACATCACATCAGGGAGGCTCATCAGCAAGTGTTGCATTAGCATCACATTTAGAGAGTATATCAAGTGTTGTAGGCTCCAATGACAAAATTAATGATGCAAGAGGTCTCTTGGCTCAAGGAAATGTTGCAAGTGAAGGTCCCTTGACTCAAGAAAGTGTTGCAAGTGGATGGAATGAGATGGTTCATAAAGTAATGCCATTTTTCTAGTTTAGGATCATGTTTTATAATCTATGACACATGTTGAGATTAAGTGCTCTTGTTTTGTAATTTTCCTAGTTTAGGACTGGAGTTTTGATGGTCCAAAACATAGTCACATTTGGTCACATTCAAATGTTCAAACTTAGTCACATTTGTGACCAAGTGTTCTAGTTTTGTAATTTTCTTACTTTAAGATTGAAGTTATGATGATCCATAAATTTCCTTTTGTTACCAATTGACAATGATCTGCATGTCTAATGTATCTTTGCATGGTGTTAATTTCTGCATAATTATTTGTTGCTGCAGAATTTTTTTGGTTTTTCTGCATAATTATTGTTTCTGCATATTGTACATTTTGCAGATTGTAATTTCTGCATAATTACTGTTTCTACATAATTATTTGTTTCTACATACTGTTTCTGCATAATTATTTGTTTCTGCATACTGTTTTTGCATAATTATTTGTTCTGCATAATTATTTGTTTCTACATACTATTTCTGCGTAATTATTTGTTTCTGCATATTTGTTTTTTGCATAAGGTTTTGGATGTATTAGGAGTGGATCAATTTCCCTCTTTGCTGTAGATAGTGTTCAATTTTTGTCTAAGCAAGAGTTGTTTTTATATGTAAGGCCAAAATGCAAAGCAGTTTAAGGCCAAAATGCAGTTTAAGGCAAGAGTTGTTGCTTCTATGGATTTAACATGTGCAAAGTAGTTTAAGGCCAAAATGCAAATCACTTGGTTTTTGGTTAAATGTACATTCATGTGAATTCTGTGTACTTGCAGTGCAAATTGGTAAGGAAGCTAGTTAATTTTTTTTTTTTTTTTACATTGCTCAGCTAATCTATGTACTTGGGTTGCACCCCTATAAGTTACTTGGCATTACAATCAAAATTCAATCCAACATAGTAGACAATAAGATAATTTAATATAAAAAAATGAACAAATTTTATTAAAATGTACACTTTGATCACATAACAAGAATTCCATTGAAATAAACACTGTGATTATAATAACATAAAACTTCTACAATTGGTGTGCTGATTGCTTGACTATACATTCCACCTCTTGCTTCTTGATTATACATTTCATCCAAAGTCTACAATTTTCAATCTTAGCTTGATCACTTTGACTTGCCTCGTGTTAAACAATTTGCCCCATCTCTTGGTATGAATATATGATGATTCTTTGTTATGTAAGTTCTTTTGGTATCATTGCTTTGGGATGTATCATAGCTCCAAAGGCCATTCCAAATTACTGATAATTAGGATCAATGAAACCTACAAGCAATATTAATAAATCTCAATCCTTCAGAATTATAGAGAAACCGATAACAGTTATGTCCAAAAAATTATGCAAACTTTCCAAATGGATGACTGAAAGGCCAATACAAAAACCAATCTACAAAAAGAGAGGTACAAAAAATAGTCAGAAAATTCAATTATTCTTCCTATAAGAGCTTTAAAGTTCAAATACCAACCACAAAAGGGTTCTCAATAGTTCAAATTTTTGAAAATAAAAAATTCATCTACCTCACCCTAAAAGCTAGTGTATATTAGCAGCTAGCAGCTAGTAAACAAAAATCTAGCCATAGACTGAATGTTTTCTTTTACATTCATCATCAAAATACAATTAAGTGCATTCCATTCCTACAAAGGACAATTTACACATGCATTAATCTAGATTAACTAAAAATTCAAAAAAATTAATCAAAACCATCATTGCCAACATAATCATTCAAATTAGAGATAAGTAGCCAAAATTGCATTTATTGAGAATAAAAAAATTACACAGCCTCAAACTAAGTCTACAAAAATTAGGTCTACAAATTGCACAATACAGATCCAATCTACATACAAGTTTAGAAAATTTAGGTTTACAAGCACAATTCAAATCAAAACCTTATCATTTGCCCAGAATTTCCCAAGCAAATGAAAAATGAACCTTCTCATTAACAATTTTCAATTTCACAATAATGAATGTGAAATAACTAACCTCCCTGCTCTCACACGTACGAGTTTGAATGTCTAGATTAGGCACTTGCGGAGACCTAAGGAGAAGCGGCATTGGAAGATGCAATGCCGCTGAGGAAGGAAAGGAATCCAGAATTCTAAATACACACTATCAGCGCTAAGATGAGGAGCAATGCGGTGGTGGAAAAGGCAGCGTCGCCGAGGAAGGAGAGGAATTTGAAACTCTAAACGCACACGATCAACGTCGAGATAAGGAGCGATGCGGCAGCGGAAGAGGCAGTGCCGCCAAGGATGGAGAGGAATACAGAACCAAACACACACAATCAGTGAGATAAGGAGCGATCAAGAGCCGATCTAGGTCTCGTAATCGGAGAACGATAAGAGAAAAACAAGGTAGAAAGGAAAAAGAGAGGACTACGGATATGAAACTGAGAGTTTGAACTTTGAAATTTCAAATGGCCTAGTGAGAGAAAAGAATATGGTGAGATAACCTTGGTTTAACCAGAGTTTGAATTTGTTTAGTTAAGTTTTTAACATTTTAATTGACGTGACAGTATTTTGACCCTTGATAGTTTTCAAACAAATCCTGTTTGTGAACTAGACACTCTCCATTTCAAAGGGAAATGGAGAGGACCCAGATCCCCTGAATATGCCCTTTGTCTCTTTCTTGTCATTTTGTTCAATTACTAAACTTGATTATAGCTATAAATAGAGAACAGGCTGAGATACAGAGATGAGAAAAAAAAAAAAAAAAGATCAGCAAGACATCAATCAGTTTTTGTTGTAGGTAGAGATTGAACCCCAAATCTCTTATACAACCATCAAAGACTTTATCGATTGAGCTAAATCACTTTATATATATACACACACACTCACAATTTGTCACACTTTTTCACCATTTGACTCCTCAACAAATTATGAAAAAATGTGTACATTACCTAAACTTAAGAAGTATGAACACTTTATTTAGAGTGACATATATATATATATATTGTACTCGTGTTGAACTTGTGTTATACTGGTGTTGTGCTAGTTGTTTCTTGTTATAATTTTTCAAAAATTACTAGTGTCATACACGTGTACATTACCACTATAAGCAATGCCAAAATGATTACCTCTTAAAATAATACCACCTTATCTTAATCTGTTATTGTCAATCCAACCACCTAATGCAATACCACCTTTCTTGAAAAGGTAATATCAAGTATTTTATATATTCTTCTCAAAAAAAAAAGTATACTAATTGAATAGCATACTAATTGAATGGGTAAATGAAGTCACTGATCGCTGTGAGTCTAACTGACGCATTCTACGAGCTGTTCCAATAAGCATATCAGAATGAGACGAGATACAGTCGTACAGATATTTACCAAAATCCTTTGAAGAATGTCGGACAAAAATTCACTCTGAATTTCTACCATTCAAGATTAATCAAAGTCCCAGATGGTATTAACCTCTTGTAGAAGCCCCATTCACTGTTGTAAAATAATCTTTGAAGAAACATCACTGTTTTGCCTTCAGTTATACCTCAGCAAGTTTCATGGTGTGCCTTAAAATTTCAACGGGACATCGTTAAGAAAGAATGAATAATTTGCAAAGATTATTTTACACATTATTACTGCATTAACACACTCAGACACAAGCAATCGATTTAAGTGCGAATGTCTTACTGAATTTATGAACACCAAGCACACGATTTGCGTTTGAGGTTTTTAGTTTTATACTCACCTAAACACATAAATGATAAATAAACAAAACAAAACAAAACATCACAAGCCAAATCTTGCCTCAACTTGGAATTGTTGAAAGAAGTCAACATGGATAGTTCTGTTCAAGCCTAATGATGAATTTCTTTGCTTTTTAGCTAATAAATTCCTTTGTTCTCAAATGCAGAGTTTCAGCCATCTGATTATTGGCTGAAACATATCCAAGTTCATATGGCCAAAGAAGCATTCTGGGATTGTCCTTTGAGGTTTATTTGCTCTAGATCTCAGCTTGGGTTTCCCCCATGTTGTATAGGATCAAAAACCCATATGGCCTATTGAAGGAAGGTTCAAATTCCAATAAACCTTGTGCTAGAACTTCCTACCAATCTACCAGTACTCTTTACAAGAGCATAATCCACCTTTAAAACGGTGAAATCGATTGCAGTCCCTAACAACAACCTCCCGGTCAAACACCCTAGATATCATCTTTATTGCAACATGACAATCACTACATATCCTCAGGTTCTTGACAATTCGAATTGGGGTACCTGGACTCGTCTTTAAAAAGCAAAAGGCAATTGCCAATTTTTCACTATGAAGAGATAGTGCCAACTCCCTTCCTTCCTCATCCAAATCAAGCAATACCTCATTTGTGTTTCCCACATAACCCTCCATCTTCAACCTTTTCATAATCTCATCAAGCATCTTATATATCTCTTTGGTTTCAGGATGAGAATCATCTCCCACGAAAAACTCATGAAGGACACCTCCCACCTCAACCAAACTACAGCCAGGAACTTTCTTGATCCCCCTTGCCTCCATAAGATCTCTCACATGTCTCACGTCCGCCCACCTACCCATTTTTGCATACACATTGGATAGAAGCACATAGGCACCACTATTTGTGGGATCCAACTCAATTAGTTTTCTTAGTGCAATCTCACATGTTTCAATGTCCCCATGCATCCTAGATCCGCTTAGTAGAGCCCCCCACACTGGCACATCAGGATCCATTGGCATAGAGTTAACCAAATTCCAAGCCTCCTGAATCAGACCAGCTCTCCCAAAAAGGTCTACCATGCAACCGTAGTGCTGAATCAAAGGAGTAATACCAAACTCCTCACTCATCCTCCTAAAATACTCCTTCCCTTCACTTACCAAACCTCCATGTACACAAGCACAAAGAACACCCAAAAATGTCACAGCATTAGGTCTCACCCCATAACTTGTCATCTCTGTATATAATTCAAGGCATTCTTCAGCATGCCCATACATGGCCAATCCTGAGATCATAGCACTCCAAGCCATCACATCCTTATTATGAGGACCCATTTTATCAAACACCCATTTTGCCCTCCCAATAATGCCACATTTTGCATACATCTCTATCAACGAAGTCCCTAACACAACACCAACTTTCATCCCACATTTTCCAATATAAGCATGAATCCATTTCCCATGTTCAAGTGCACCTAACCGCCCACAAGCTGAAAGCACACTTGACATGGTGAATTCATTAGGCCTGACACCATTCGCTTCAGCCATTTGCATCTCACGAAACAATGCAAGTGCTTCTTTATACTCACCACAACTCACATATCCATTTATCATACAACTCCAGGATATTACATTTCTTTCGTGCATTTCATCAAACACTTTCCTCGCAACGTCAATCAAACCCACTTTAGCATTCGCATTTACAATTGAATTCCAAGAAGGTAAATCAGGTTGGGAAATCTCATCGAATACTTGACGCGCAAGCATCAAATTGCCACAGGTTGAGTACATGTTTATAAGGGACGTTTGAACAAACGGGTCATCAGCAAGGCCATAGAGGAGAGCTTGCGCATGTATTTGCTTTCCTGATTGGAAGTGAGGTGGGGAATTGAAGGATTGGAGAAGGAATGGGAAGGTGTGGAAGTCGGGTTTGACTCCATGGAAACGCATTCGGCGGAAGACATTGAGTGGTGGCTCAGCTTGAGACCCAGCTTGGAAGTGGGCTCGAATGAGGGTGTTCCAGATGAAGGATTCAAGGGCTGGATGAGCAAAATGAAGAGTAGGGTGAGTAGAGGATATGAGCTTTGTGCATGCTCGCATTGCATTGCAGGCAGTGGGTGGCGGGAGGAAACTGGCTAATTGGCTTCTCTCTTTAAGCCAGAGTGGCAGGGTCCTTTGGACATTGGATATATCAACTAAATGACTGTTTGGTTTCGGTTACGCAACTAATAAAGTTTCTTATGTTAGAATAAGAAATATTGATCAAAGAATAAATTAATTAGTGTCTTAGCTCTTGTTAAGTAAAGAATGATCATCAGCAAATAGACCCCAAAAAAAAAAAAAATCTAAAATGGATAATTTTTTTGATGAGGCGCTCGAGCAAAGTATGCCTGTCCAGTGTCTACCGAAATTTGTACTTTCAATACTTAGGAGTATAACCTCCAGAATGAAGAGCAATTATTTGGAAATCTCCAATGCAAAACGAAGATAAATTGCAGAATAGTGTGTTATTTAGCTGTTTGTGTTGGTGGCATACTTTTCGATCATACAGCAATAGCTGTCTTTTCGTTTAGAATTTTAGACTCTAGTATAATGGAACCTATGACATACCCATCGCCCCACAGCTTGGCCACATCTAAAGTGAACTTCAGTTTGGGTGAGGCGAGAACGGGAAGAAGAGAGTGTAAACCACCAAAATTAATCACACATCAACAAACCATCTGAGTCTGCTTCAAATTTTGACCGTCTTGTTACTTCACTTCAAACACCCTCTAATAGATTCTGATCAATGGCACCAGAGTAGAAGGAACTAGAGAGGTTGAAATGACTCGATGAACTAAAATTACAGCATCCATCATGCACTAGCTTTAGGGCTCCATGCCTCTCTATGGCTCTCCCCCATATGAGAGAGATCGGGTTCGAACCTCAGAGGCAACGCCACCTCAACTTTAATGTGGGATAATAAGAGGAGGTTATTTTAAAGAATCCAACATGACCATCCAGTGCTGTCCAACTCCAGAATGACAATTATGTGAAAAGTGGCAACTAATATTGCCTGCCCCGTGCCGTGCATATAATGTAATGCACAAGAAAGTGACCAAAAACAATAACAAAGTCACATAAAAAAACAATAACAAAGTCACATAAAGGATGCTATACATATTGCAAAGACATCTAAAAACCTGACAACCAATTATCACCCACATACACATTCTTTGTCAATACAATTTCAGTAGCTATTATGGTTTCCACAAGCCACTCAGGTCAAAATCCACATCAATTTAGAATATTCAACTCCTCTCCAATAGTTGCCATTGCAGTGAAGATACATTGTTGGCAAATTCATCAAGCGAGCTAAAAGGTTTAAACCCAGCAACTAGCGGAAGTAGACAATCCTTCTTCGAAGGGGCTAGAATATGTGTACCTAAACACCAATTGCTTGACTGAAACTGGAACTTTGCAGTAAAAATGGTGACATGCAAACACCAAAAATACGATCTACCAAACAAAAAGGCAAACAAACAGAGGATATTAAGAACCATCAGGCATACCACAATACAACTCCAGAGAGAGGAGAAACAAGTATTGCATCAACCACAACTAACAATGTGATAACCAGAATTAACAGTACAAAATTTTTAAGAGAAAATAAACTTTGAAGATCAGAAAACAATCCCGTCTAGCGGATAGATCAAAACAGTGCTGGAAAATATAAAAATGACGCTCTAGAACAACTAAGTCCTCTAATGGATGTTCCTCAAAAATAAAGAAAGTCCTCTAATGGATGATGCCTCGATATAGAATACTATAACTTCAATCTTCCTCCTCGCCCTCATTCTCAGCAATGTTGAAATATCTCAATTCATAAACATTCCTGTCCTTGTTGGAAGAAATCACCCGAAGCCAATCCCTCACGTTGTGCTTCTTCAAGTACTTCTTAGTCAAGTATTTAAGATACCTGAGAAACACAAAAAAGAAAAAAGAGAGGAGTAAACCACACGTGCATTATATACACAAAACATAAGCAAACATTTAACAATTATGTCTTCCCTAATTCTAGCAGCGAACATGATGCCACTAGGAATGTAAACGAGCAAAACCAAACTGAGTATTAAACTAATCTAATCCGATCTCAAGTATCACATAAAACTAGTTCCTAAGATTTGTTGAATTTGAGAGACGGAAATACCGTTTGGAGAAGTTGGAGTCGGAGGTGACGGAGATCTTGTTCTTCTCGCGGGAGAGGGTGACGGAGTCGCCGAGAGCGCCGGCCTTGCCGCCGACCTTGATGCGTTCCTGGAGGTACTTCTCGAGGGAGGCGATGTCCATGATCTTATCCTCCACCGGCTTTGCGCAGTCGATCACGAATGTGGCCCCCTTCTTCTTCCCCTTCGCTCCAGCTGCCCCTCGGCTCATTTTCGCTTCCCTAAGGACTAAGGACTAAACCCACTGCGCAAGCCTTTGCTATGTCTCTCTGTGAATGAATGATACCATACGACTATAAAGGCCGGGCTATTCTAGGGTTTTGGATGGAGAGTTTTGTCACAGTCTTCCACAAACGACGTCGTCTTGTCTACTACTGAAAGTTTTATTTATTTATTTTTTAGAATGATAATTTATTTGTTTTAGATAACTAATTTTGGGTCAAAAGTATTTTAGTTCCATTAAGTAACTTTTTAATAATATATATATATATAAAAATTAACTTTTTTAAAAAAATATTTAATATAATTCCCTGTTTATCCAAAAAAAAAATCAATATTAAATTAATTACAAGCATGTTCGGCTTTGTCAAGAGCTAGCAAATTTTCTACTACAAACCATAGTTCATCAAAAGAAACAAAGTGGCATGATCTTAACAAGAGCATCTACACATTTATTGTCTTTGCAATAAGCATGTTCGGCCTCTTTCTTGCGAATGGCGCTTAAGAGGTTCTTGCAATTAGCTAGTACGTGTTCTATAAGATGGTTGATAGAAAACTATATTGAGGTATTAATTACTCAATTTGGAACATAGGAGACTACATCGACAACCACATGAAAGTTGAGAAACCAAAATGCATCTTTCCTTTCTTTCTTTTTTTGCCATACACCTATTTTAATTTTGTGTCATTTTAATTATTGAAATATTGAAAACGGTCCAACATTACATTTGTTTTAAATATCCAAGTTAATCACTAAGGGCCTGTTTGGATGGAGGGGGAGTGGAGGAAAGTAGGTCTGTCCACGGGTCGGTTTTGGACCCAACCTGGACCCAACCCACCGGCATCGAGTGAAGGGCGGAGGAACTCAAAACCAATTGTCAGAATCAATTGATTGAGTCAATTTCAAGTGAGGGTGAGTGTCGGTCAGTCGCCATAATCTAAAATGATTGAAATCTATAATAATAATAAAAATTGCTGGAATTTGGAAAAAGTTGTCGGAATCAGGAAAAAGTTTTTTAAATCTGTATTTTATTACCAAAATCTACATTTCTTCACTAAAAATTGCTAGGATTTAGCTTTTTTTGCAGGATTTGGCCAGATTTTTTATATAGCTCCGATCGGGTTTGGGTTGCTCGGGTTTTCAAGAAGCAAACTCGCCACTTGATCTACTAGTGCCAGTTCTTGAAAACGGAAACTCGTTGCCAACCAACTAGACTTTCAGTTCGGGCTAAGGGTGTGCATGGATCAGGCTAAGAGGATTTTTTTGATCCAACTATCCATAGTGGGTTAAAAAAAATTCAATCTAACCCAACCCATCACAAAAGTCCAACCCAACCCACATGAGTTGGGTTGGGTCGAGTTGAACCCATGGGTCAGACAATTTTTTTTATTAATATTATTATTAAATTGAGCAGAAAAAAAAAATCACACCTGCCACCTAAGTTGATAAATAAAATATACATTAATATATGAACTAATATTTCAACTTAGTTATACATTAATATATGAACTAATATATATTAATATTGGCTTTTATATAGGATAGGAGAAAGACCTGGTTATTTAAAAAATTTATTAACTATATAATATATTTTAAATATATGAGTGGGTCGGGTCAGGTTTGGCGGATTTGAAAATTTATTACCCAAACCTAACTTGACCCACTATAAAATTTTAATATATATATATATATATATAACCCAACCCAACGCAACCCACCAAGCCCTAAAAACCAACCCAACCTAGCAGGTTGGGTCAGGTCGGTTTTGGTGGCACACCCCTAGTTCAGGCTAAAATCGGGTCAGTGTCGGGCGGTTTGGTCAAGTTGTTGAGCTATGGTCAGGTCTGGACAACCTTAGAAGGAAGTAGAGTAGAGTTGGCTAAAAATAGGCTAATTTTTTGCCAAATTTACACTACTCTACTTCCCTTCTCTCTTCTTAATTCAAACGGACTATAAAATCAAATAAAAATCATGTTCTCATTTGAGTTTTTTATATAAAAATTAAATTAATTACTAGTCCAACCACCCAACTAACACAATAACTTTATAGATATTACCCAACAAGAACTCTATCAAATTACAACAGTTAAAGGAAAGTGGTTATTCTAATATTCTATTAAATTATTAAATGTCTTTTGTTGCAATATAATTTACCTTTTTTAACCCAAAAAAAAAAAAGGAATGGAGAGGAAATGGAGTGAAACCTTGATCTTTAGTCATTTTTTAAAATTCTAAGGACCAAATTAATTTTGCTAATGATTTATGAACAAAATTATATTCAAAAAGCAAATATTAATAGACTAAACTCACCTTATGCTTATCAGAATCACAAACTCACCTTAGGCTTATAGGCTAAGCCCAAACCTAACAAGAGTCCAAAAATTAAAGTTAGGGTTGGGCTAAATTGGCCCCCACTTCAAAGCAGTCCAATTCGTGTATCCCCTAGAACGACGACGTTTCGAAAAGAACTCTCAAAGACTGCACTACACTACTGACTACACCGGTAAATGAGAGATGGAAGACGAGTTAAACGGCGCCGTTCCATGCTCCTCCCTCGCCGTTGATTCAATCCTCCGTGTCGGAACGGTAACAAACTAAAAACTCGATCTTTCACAATCACCAATGTATATATATATATATATTTTATTTTTTTTGGGGGGTGGGGGGGTTTTATAAAAACCCATTTGCTAAACAAGATCATATTCAGGCTGGTGCAATATGGGGTTTATGTATGGGTCCCTACGATGCTCGTAAACAAGGTAAATACCAACCTTTCAAACAAGTTTACAAAATTTTGAGCTATGATTTACCAAATTTAATGCCTTTTTTTTTTTTTGTAGGGCTTAGTGGAGTTGCTCGTGCTTCTTTTGTGGTATGTACTGAAAATTATCCTTTTAGTCCTTGAAATTTGATCCAAGTTTCAATTTTTAAAATAAAGTTTAATTTTTTTTTGGGTATCAAGTTTGTATTTCTCTCTGTCTCCCATTAAATTAAATTTTGTGTTTTTTAGTATAATTGTTTGCTTGTGTGCTTGTGGAATTTCTGCATTGCGTGCATATGGTCTGCATTTCAACTTACATTGATGATGGATTGTCTTGTGCAGGCCAAGGCAGTTGGCAAATTCGGCTTTCAATACGGTAATCGAACATATGGTACTCTTTATTTGTTGTTAGCATGTTGTTGTTGTTGAAGAAATTTTTTTGACTTTTATTGGGCTTGTTTGTTGCATTTTAACACCTAAAACTTGGGTTTAGGACTTGTTGCTGGAATCTATAAGATTACTCGCTGTGGAATTCAAAGATACCGGAGGCAGAACGATTGGGTTAGTTGTATACGATCTGTTTTCATGCATTTGCTATCACATTTGTCTAAATGCTTTTCGGTAAACATAAACATTTCAAGATTTCCAGAGTCCAGACACTTAAAATTTTCGTCATTTTGTTCAATATCATTAAAGTACTTACTAGTTAATAGCTACTACCTAGGCCTTGTTCTTTGAGTAAAAAGGAAATCATGGAGCGCAAATACCATAATCAAGTGGGGTAGCATTAATTTTTCCAGTAAGATTGTTAAATGAAAATTTCAAACTGCCATACAGAGTTTTCAGTATGAGTGTGGAGTATCCTCGGCTTTTTCTTTATTTTAGTTTTACAATTTCTTAGGTAGTCATATAGGAGCTCAAAAATTATTCCCTCTCATCAATTGACAAGATGAAAAAAATTCTAAGTTTTTTGGGAAGTTCATATGAAATGCTTTAGAATTCATTCTTTCTAGCGGAGAATTGTCTTTTGTTAAAAAGGCCAATGAAAGAAGAGGTTATCTGCCAAGAGCCTTATAGCTCAACTGGCATGTCTTGGTGCTACTAACGAAGATGTCCAAGGTTCAAATCCCCCCTCCCTATTTTACCCTTTGAAATATCCAAGAAAAAAAAGGGGAAAAAAAAAAAGAAAAGAAAGAGAAGAGGTTGTCTCATTCGGTTAGGAGTCTCTATTTTAATTTCATAGTGCACTTAGATAAATCTCATATCAGCTGTTTTTGGATGTATGTGTTTTTTTTGGGTCCTGACGTTAGACATACTAGAGTTGTGTTTATATTCCATAATAATATTGGTCATGAGACATCTGATAGGGCATCTTCTGGCCTGATTTTTCTACTGTAGCTTCAGTTGTTATTGGCATGTCAAAATTCTTAGAAATGCTGATGGTGAACATGCAACTCTTAATTTTTTTTTTTTTTTTTTGGCCCTTGCAAACTTCTGGAGGAGTACATAGACTAGCTTATCTGAAGTTCATGTGTTTGGATGCAACTGAACTTTTGAACGTTAGGAGGATTAGTAATTAGTTATACATTTCAGATGAGGATGATGTTTACTTTAGAAACCTCCCTTGGTATTTAGTGTATAGACCTTTGATTAGGCAATCCCAATGCCTTAAACACTCATTTTTCTACTGTAGCTTCAGTTGGTATTGGCATGTCAAAATTCTTAGAAATGCTGATGGTGAACATGCAACTCTTAATTTTTTATTTTTTTTTGGCCCTTGCAAACTTCTGGAGGAGTACATAGACTAGCTTATCTGAAGTTCATGTGTTTGGATGCAACTGAACTTTTGAACGTTAAGAGGATTAGTAATTAGTTATACATTTCAGATGAGGATGATGTTTACTTTAGAAACCTCCCTTGGTATTTAGTGTATAGACCTTTGATTAGGCAATCCCAATGCCTTAAACACTCATTTTTCTACTGTAGCTTCAGTTGGTATTGGCATGTCAAAATTCTTAGAAATGCTGATGGTGAACATGCAACTCTTAATTTTTTTTTTTTGGCCCTTGCAAACTTCTGGAGGAGTACATAGACTAGCTTATCTGAAGTTCATGTGTTTGGAAGCAACTGAACTTTTGAACGTTAGGAGGATTAGTAATTAGTTATACATTTCAGATGAGGATGATGTTTACTTTAGAAACCTCCCTTGGTATTTAGTGTATAGGCCTTTGATTAGGCAATCCCAATGCCTTAAACACTCATTTCATAGCCTGGTAAGTTTCTTAGTGAAGAAGGTTCAAAATTTTAATTTATGCTAAACAAAACTATTAGCAAGCTTTCAAGTCGTAAAAGTTTCTTTAGTTTAACCCTATGAAAGGGTAGGTCAAGTTTCTACATGTTTCCATATGCTTTTTACAAGAACTACTGTCTACAGCCTATTGCCTTTTCTGGCCTGACATGGTTAATGGTTACCTATGTAGGACGTTGATAATAGTTAGAAGAATTTTATGGTGTGGACATAATTCTAATTAAATAACGAAGGATAATACTTAGTTTCTTCATTTCACTTTTCCCATCAACAGGTGAATGGTTTGGTGGCAGGTGCTCTAGCAGGGGCAGCTTTTGCTGCTAGGACACGAAGCTGGACACAAGTAATTGGGATGGCTGGTCTGGTTTCTGTCTTCAGTGCTGCTGCGGACTACTCCAGAACATCTTGAAGTGATCCAGCTTCTGTCTTCAACACTGTCTTGAAGTACTCTTGGTGGAAGCCTTTGGCTGAGGACCAAGTTTATTCTCACTATTTTGTTTATTCACCAACCAGCAATTACATAAGGTACTCAAACTTTTTTTCCCAATGGTGACTACTCAAAAATTGATTTGTCAATTAGTTGACTAAAGATTTATTTGGTTTTTGTCTCTAGTTGACATAATTGAGTTTTGCCGTGCAACTCAGGCTACTAGATGTGTTGTAGCTTATGTGAAAGATCAATACAATGAATTTGATTACGATGTTCTGTGGATAAAGGTTTTTGATTGGCTCACAGGGGGAGTCTTAAAAATATAGAAGTTGAGTGCAGTGAACTTTTTGTAAGATGCACTGAATTGAGTGGGAAAGCCCTGCATGCTAAATCCATTTGGCACCAACTTATTGGGTTTTTTTTTTTTTTTTTTGCTGAAAATAGGTTAAATTGTGATTGTACTTAGAAAAAAGTGAGGTTTTCAAATCAGGTGAAAATATAAATAAACTAAAGAGCTAAACAAAAAAGTTAATGGCAAACAGACAAGCAAACCTCAAAAGTTTAGCTTGTTCAGGATCCTCTAGACTCTGAGCAGTGGATATGAAGAGAAAACAGCCCGCTTATCCAAAACCCCCTAATGGCACTAATGAGTGTTTAATGCATTGATGCCAAATTTTGCCATCTACTAGGCTAATCTATATCTCCAGAACGTATTTTAGCGCAAATTTGGAACTACAAATGGATGCAGTTGACACTTTGAACCTTTTTTTTAAGGAAAGAAATAGAAACACAAAGCCAACACTACAAGAGTCATTAGACAGAGCATTAATATTTGTTATCTGAATGAACGTATTCTGTCATATGTGTTTCAGTGATTTCTATTTGCATGTTTACAAGCTTTCTATCTCCTCCAACTCACACTGGTTCATCTTCTCAACCCAATTTCTTTGGCCCTCATAAGTCACTCTGATATTGCTTGTTTGTCTCTCACTGATACGTGATGAAAATTCCAAGTTACGTGTCATTTCCTTTCATTTCTGAAACCGGCTTTTCTATAGTTAGATTTCTCCTTCAGAGAACTCAAGGAAGGAATTGACCTAGTAGTTCTTAAGGTCTCATGAGATTCATGAAGTTTTGGATTTGAAACCTTTAGGTAGCACCTAGCCATCCAAAGGGATTTCAACCTATAATTACTTAGCATGTGGGACGGAGAATCAAAATAAACAGGTGCTTGAAAAGCTCTAAGCACCCTCACTATCTTCAAATAAACAAGTTGTCCCTGCTCAGTACTCTGTAGTGAACGTTTTTGTTCCTAGTTTGCATAAAAAAAAAATTGGCATAGTGTTACATTGTACAATCCTAACATAAACAATAAAGAGGTGTCAGTCTTTCTTATCAAAAGAAAAAAAGAGGTGTCAATGAATTCCATACGGTAATCAATAAAAATGTGTCAATTCTCTCTTCTCTCTCTCTGCTTTTTTGCTCAGTACTCTGTAGTGAACGTTTTTGTTCCTAGTTTGCATAAAAAATAAATTGGCATAGTGTTACATTGTACAATCCTAACATAAGCAATAAAGAGGTGTCAATCTTTCTTATCAAAAGAAAAAAAGAGGTGTCAATGAATTCCATACGGTAATCAATAAAAATGCGTCAATTCTCTCTCTCTCTGTGCTTTATGCGAGCCCCAGCCAAGTGAATTATTAGAGTGGAATTTTCGCTGTTAATAATAAAGACTATTTGTTGGTCCATTGGACTTTGAAGGCAGCTGAATGAATCTAGAAGACAACGATAGCTAAGCCATTATTAATCCATTATCTCGTTCTGAAAATGGACTGACTATAAAAAAAAAAAAAAAAAAAAAAAAAAATAAAAAAAAACTGCACTAAATTAGAAAAAATATAAATCTACAAATTGACAGTGAAAATATTTTCTCAAAAAAAAAAAAAAAGACTGAAAATAAACTGATTTATAGGTAAAAGTTAAATATGGAACTTTAAAGCCAACATATCTTTATATCAGCAACGAGTTTTTGATTTAAACAACTGCCTTTTGTACGATGATTAAAGGTTTTATCACATAAATTAGCTAATATTTTGATAAGCTCATAAGCACCTCTTTCTATTTGTCAAATATAAAACCTGAGTTCCTCCTTGTACCCACATACATACACCAAAACCTCGAAGAGATGCTTTGGTATCAAGAACTAGAAACCCATTTTAAAAAAATTTAAAAGTAAAAATAAAATAAACTGATTAGCCTCTTTATCCCTTAGCCTTTGCCTTAGACTTAGCCATAGGAAACACATAAATTTTTAGTAGGTCATATAGAAAGAACCTCTTGGGAGGCCCAATAATGCAGTTAGGTAACCTGTAGACTATAACTTGCTTTTTCTTATAACTTTTAAGGCATGTCTCCATCTAAGGTACTACTTTTGACTTATGGTTTATTTAGATATCCCGTATTACTGAAAACTAAAAATATTGTAACAAAATAATTTTTAAATGTGTGAATAATATCGTGAGACCCAGTTTTAAAGTTGTTTTTTTAAAGAAAAAAATAGTTTGCAAGTCTCGTGAACAGTGCACGAGACCTACACAAAATGCACGTGATGCAAACATGGAGGAAAAAATGTGTATCCAAATGTACACTTAATATTACTCTCATATTACGCTACGTTGGTCTAGTAGTTTTTAAGGTCTAATGAATCTATCAAATCTTGACCAAAGAGACTACACACACTCAAAAGGATAGTCAGAAAATAATTGATTATTCAAAAGCCTTGTAACTTGACTGGCGCCTCATAACGTTTCCAATAGAAATGTTCTTGGTTTAAATCTCCTCTTATTCGTTGTTGTAATTATTGAATTATCAAAAACTAAAAAAATAGTTCTAGTAAAATGTCATTTGAAAAGAAAATAATAATAATAATGATCAATCAAGTAGTCAACATAAGCCAATGGTCAATCTGTGGAGTGAGAAGATAAGTTATCATTGTGAAATTTTTTATTTTTATTTTTATTATTTTTGTATGAATTTTATTTGTACTTGTCTATTGAGAATGTATTGTTTAGAGGATGTTTTTGTTCTATTGGGCATTTTTTTCATTGACCACAAAAAATATGTTTTCTGCTAATTTGTTTTTTTTTTTTTTTTTTTTTTTGCCATACTAAACATTAAAAAATGGACAAAGTTTTCTTCTAAATCTTCTAAACTCACTATGTGGCGATTTATAAGACTCACTATTCATGCATATTATGTAAAAAAATCACATAACTCATTGAAAAAAAAATGTATATATGGATTGTCTTATTAACTTTCACCGTGGGTTGGAGTAATTTTTCTCCAAATTGGTTTGGAGGTAAACTTTTTCCTTGAATTTGCATTTTTCATGATAATGGACTCTAAAAATATGGAAAATATTTTGTAAAAACTTTTTTATTATATATAAAAAATATATTTTTCATGGGGAAAAAAAAAAGCTAAGGAGTTATTGGTTGTTCAACAATCGGAAATTATGCTTGTGCTGTGTTGGCTTGCCTTTATTGAGCTCTCAAAGAGGTTGTAGAGCCCATGTGTGTATAATTATTTCATTTAAGAAGGATTCTCTTTCTCTTTTCACGTGGAAAGCGTGCAATCGGCAACAACCGACATCTCCTTCATGAACAAAACTTATCAAGGGCAGGAAAGATATTTTCCATTCAAATGGGGATTATAGGGTCCTTCTAGAGATCAAAATCAAATATTGAAAATTTGGTGAAAACAATCTCTTCTTAGCCAAAGCCAACGGCTTCTTGGCCAACTCTTGACCTAAGTTCACTACTTCTGCAAGGTGGCTAGGTTCCAGAGGCAGTAAAGATATGATGAATGCAATGAATAATGCTAAAGGAAGATCTTTTCACGACTGTTTTATAATAATACATGTGACAAGTCATGATTTAAATTACATTATTTACATATTATTAACACCTTTTATTAGCACATATTATGACAACAATTAAAAAAATTGTGTATCTACTCTCTAGACATATTAGTATATAGTACCAGCGATTTGATCATTCGAAGACACCTCATCTACTAATTATGTAAGATATAAATGCTCGTTTTTTATAAGCCCAGGAAGGGGAGGAAGCCCAACAACATGGGTAGAAGAAAGTGGAAGCACCATTAAGCCTAAGTGGTAGGAATAGTGAATTGTGAGTTCATAAAGCAAACAAATGGATCCTAAAGAAGTAAATGGACCTAAAAAGGCCCGAAAAGAGAGAAATAGCAAACCCATGGGCAGTATGGATGTAGAAAAGTGAGAATAAACCACAGCTGCTACAGCAAGCCCAAAGTAATGTAAGTAAAGAGAGTAAGGGGCAATGGAAAACTCATAAACCCCAAATATGAAGTATAAAGTATTTAGGCTAAGGAAGCCCATGAGAAAGCACAGAATTGGAAAAGGGCCAAGGATGCCCCAAGAGAGTAAATGGGTCAAGGATGCTCAAAGGAAGTAAGCCGGACGCAGGAGCCCGCAAGTAACGTAGTAAAAGGCGCAATAAGTCTATTGGGCCATCAGAGAAGGAATGGGCAGTAAGCCCAAAGAGGCCTAATGGTCCTGGGTCAAGCAAACATCACGGTAGGCATAACAGAATGATGCGGCAGGAAACAAATAGCAAGGCTGAGAATAAAGCACAGAAGAGCCCATAATCAAGGAAGGCCCAGCCCCTAACGAAGTAAGCCATAAATAAGAAATCAAGAAAAGTAGCTCACGCCATAAGAAGTCAAAAGACGAACAGTAGAATAGGCAGATGAACCTTCAGATCGCGGCAAACACATGAGCAGCAGGCAGATTTTGGACGAGCATGGAAGTAAGGCACGCGCAAGGCCCATACACTATCAGTCTGTACCCAGCCAATACAGGATGTCGTTGGTCATGGGTCAAAGGTAAGAGGGCATGGTCTAGCAGTGGGAAAGAGGAAAATCTATTTTCGTGTTTCTTGCTCAGGCTCTTTTGGAGGCAATGTCCTGCTGGGATGACATACCACCCAAAAGAAGCAAAACTGAGCTAGAACCACTAGGTGCATGCCATGAGGGACGGAGAGAAATAGAGTATTTACACCGTGATAGGTAAGAGTGTCACGGCAAGCAAACAAACAAAAAAATATTATTTGTCTGGTGAGGTGGGGTGGCACGGCCTACACAGGTTAGTGACACTGGTTGGGCGACTGAACAATCAGTAATGGTCGATAAGGACACCCACATCAGACAAAAAAAACGGTTAAGGGCTAAAATGGTAAAAGCCAGTCACGGCATGTATTATATAAGGAGCCCTTGCTGTGCATGGCAAGGGCCAAGAACCACCTTTGGGGAGAGAATCACGAGAACTAAGAGAAAACATCGAAAGATAAAAGGAAGGAAGGAAAGAATTAGAGGGAATAGAAAGAAAAGATAAAACGGAGAGAACATAGTGGCAGACATGCACCAAATAGGTTAATTCCCCTCTCCCTCTCCAACCCGCGTTCTCTAATCATGGCAAAGGACCTCTCTAAACATAAGTCATTCAAGCCCGCCCCTTCAGAGCAGTTAATTTTCCTCCAGAGAGATTAGCCGCATTGAAGAGATGGTTCCCCCTTCTTGACTTAAACCCAGTAACGTAACTTGATACGGCAAACTAACCCTTGTTTTCTTTTAATAAGCTTATCGCTATTTGTTCTGCACTTACTCTTTGTGGCTATTTCATAAAACGAGTATTCATTATCAAAGCCCATTACTTACCTTTGTTTGAATAGCAAAAGAATTTACATTATTGTCTTTATTGTATCTGCCTGCTGTAAGCCCGTAACTACTATAACAGTTCTGCTTGTCATGAGCATGTGATAAAAGACTCAGCAAGCATGGCATCATTTGCGCACAAGCCGGACCAAGGAGGGTTGCTATTGAGCCGGTTCCAACTCCCTGATCTAGAAAACTTTGGGCCTAGTGCAGCAGAAGGCGGCCCAACCCAACATTTGCAAAAAATACCCACACATAAGGTTAAGATCCAAGTACATTGTATCCACACACAAACACACACACACACACACAAACCCATAACTCTCTCTCAAGATGCCTAAATATCTTATTTCTTCTTTGTTTTGATAGGTAGATAATAGAGGAGAAGAAAATGGAATTTGAATCATAAACATGCGACATTACAAAAGATGTTATTAAGCTGTTACTTCAGTCCAAATAATATATCTTATTTATTAATATACTAATTATGTCCTGTATATAAAACCCATCATTTATGTAATATGAAGTACAATTACAAAAGAAATTATTTATGGACTCTTTTGGAAAAACTAGAATTGTGGACCAATTCTCCTCGCTTAAGCATTGGAGGAGAAATTGTTAATGACTAGATTTACCATCTTTAAATTTGTTAAATTTAGACGATTTTTTTTTTTGTGAGACTCATTAATCTCGTTTGAATTCATATATAAATGTTATAAATTTGTGTACTTCACAATTTTTTTTTGAGTATCTTTTAAAAATATATATTAAAATAATCTAAAATAATTCTAATTTTATAATGGGCCCACGAGGTGATAACACCTTAAAATATATACTTGTTATATATTTATGTGGGCGTTATCTCCGTATTGCTATGCTTAGTTTGTATAATTAAGCCATGATTTGCATTAGTCTATATTATTTATCTTTACCTAATTTCTTGAATAAGATGCCATTCATTATGTGTAATTTTCTACTTTCTGGAAAATCATGTAAGAAAGATGAGTTTACAAGAATTTGTGAGAGAATGGAGGCCAAACTAGAATTAAGTTGAGCTAAAGGACCATGCTTAAATGTCTAAGGAGGTGCAGCTGGAGTGCTTGGATCGTCTACCATGATTGGAAGCTTTAAATAAGGAAAGAAATCAAAGAGGCAGAATCTGAAAAGGAAAAATCTGATTTGAGCACTGATCAGTATTTTGGGCATATCTCTCTCATCAAAAATCCAATTGACGCAAAGTCAGATGGATTGGAACCGTGACTTAATTATCTACAACTTTTCAGTTTTGAGTTTTTTGAAATTCTCAATTTTTGAAAGCCAAAATTAACTCACAAGTTACCGCTGTAAACTTGGACAGAAATTAAAATAGTAAAAGTTTTATTTTCTTTGGATACTTAGACATTAGAGTTTTGAAGGGAGGCTGTGAGAAAGAATTTTGGAGCAGAGAAAACTTGTATTTTCCTTTCTCTAATGGCAGCCTAAACTCTTTGCTAAGGTTAGGGGTTATGTTTCTTCTATACGATATGAATATTTAATGTGATTTTTTCTAGGATTTTATCAACAACATATTTGATTGTTCAATTAAATTTCTTTTGATGTATTAGTTCTTCCATGCCTTCAATAAGTTCAATCATGATTTTCTTATTGTTTAGATGAATTTCTAATAGTAAAACTTTTCTAACCGCATTATTAATCGAGGTTATCATGCATTCTTGAATTGTCTCGGTTCAACCGAATCATAAGTTTTTAATTGTATAAAAACAATCAATTATGAAATAAATATTTTCTTAGATCACAAAAAATTTCATATCGATATTGGGAAACACTCCAATGCCCTAGTATTTACACTATTGAATTAAATTAGTTTTTATTATTATTCTTGTTAACAATCACCTAGCAAAAGTACTTTGCTTCTTCACCTAAATTGTTGTTTAATTATATTGTCTTTGAATTTACCCTGCTCCTTGTGGTTCAACTTTGATACTCTGAGAATTATATTGCTACAATCTCCTGCACTTAGGAGTGAGCAAGCACCTGACCACGGTCAACTCATCCCAACACAAAAAATCAAATACACAATACCCAATGCATAATTAAAAAATTAGATAAAAGTAAGATTTTAGCATATTGGGAGATATTTTACATTTTGGTTCCCTCTTCCCTGGATTATGCTCAAGAGCAATAAGTCCCTCGTTTGTAGTTGAGTTTGGGTACATCCAAACATGGCTTAGTATATCTTATACGATACTAATAACATTAAATTATTCCATGTAAACTATAAAGATATAACTCATATTATAGCTAAAGTTGTTTCTCTCCATTCCCTTTTTTCAAGTGTAATAATTACTCCCTCCCTTATAGACTGGAAGAGACATGTTGCTTACAGATTCTATTTTTTTTGTTGGTTAATGAAACAGAATGTTGTTAAATAAAAATAAAAAGTGTAAACTGTAAAAATAATAAAAGACCCATAATGGATTCTGGCCAGGATATTGTGATTTTGGAAAGTCCCCTTGTGGACCTATGTGTACTGCTGCTTCTTTTTTTAATGACAACTTGGGATTGTATTATGAGGACCCATGTTTTACTTATTGTTTCTGTGTGGTTAATGAAAGTCGGTTTTAACCACAAAAAAAAAAAAAACCATAAATCATAAATGTCACAAACTAATACAGCTATAAAGCTATAAACTACTATAATATTGTGGTAAAAGACTCAAATAGACAGGGATGTTCAGAAAAGTTGGGATGGCTCAAGCAGCATCTCCATCTAGTCCGCATATCTAGAAAGTGCTGCCTCAAGAAATACGGTATAGGCTCTTTCAAAGGCCACGTCATTAGTTTTGGACCTTTTCAATCTCCTTAAACACGTCAAAACGCACTTAAAGAGCATCTTTGATCCTTGACCATGATTATCTCTCTCAAATTTGCAACCCTTGCTATTTTCTTATTTGGGGAACTCTCTTATTAAGCAAACCAGTTTTTCTCTTCTACAAAGTATAAATAATCATCTACCTCCTCCACAACTGTCTTTCTTGAAGTGACATTATATATAGATCCATCGCTTGTGAAGGGAAGCAAGAAAATTTTGATTTTGATTGTGTAATAGTCTGTGTGTTGTTTTGCTGGCTCTAGCATGAAGATGGAGGTTGAATATCAAGAGGTAAGTCTTTCATATATTTCTTGAGCCAAAAAAAAAGGTTAGTCTACCATACGAGAGTATGGTAAATTTGTGAGTTCTTTTTCTTTTAGTCAGTTTGCTTTACTGAGTTTTTTGTCTTTGTGTAATGATGTTGAGATTGTGATACTATATTATATCAGGAATACATAAGGAATTCAAGAGGAGTGCAGCTCTTTACTTGTAGATGGTTGCCTTCTTCTTCTTCTCCACTGGCTCTTGTTTTCCTCTGCCATGGTAGCTCCTTCTCTCTCTCTCTCTCTCTCACTCTCACACACGGACACACACACACACACATGTGAATGGGAGTTATTAATTAATATCGGTTTCTGGGATTTGCAGGGTATGGCATGGAGTGCAGTGGTTTCATGAGAGGTAATAAATAATCTTAAATGGCTTGATTTGTTTTACTCTCTTTCCTCTTTGTTTATTTCTAATTTTCTACGCTTATTTACTATTAACATTCCTGTCATCTGTGTGACTTTGTGTGCATTACTTAAATGGTTGCAACAATATTTCTATTATTCAAAAGTTGGCCACATTACCGTGTATTTTTGGTGTGGTGGTCACTCTGAGTGGACATTTTAAAAGTCGGTCACACAATCGCATATTTTTAGTGCGGTGTTTACTTCACAAGTATAAAAACTTGTGAGGTGTAGAGACAAGAACTGAAGTTCAAGTCTCTAAGAAAGAGTTCAAGTCTCCCAGATTCTAGAATAGAATTTTATTTTGTATATAATAAAAATTAGCCATGTTTTAATTTCTTTATTTTATGACCAATTTTTTCGAAGCACGGTAAATAATATATCTTTTTTTTCATATCCATATTCATAACGAAATTTGCTCATTAAATTTACGTTGAAATTCCGTAAATGTAAGGAAAAAAATAAATTATCATTTAACTTCCATATGCTTGTATTTAATTCAAAAATTGTGGATACCAACTTCTCAATTTATCATTTTCTCTGGCTTGCGTCTTTTTCGAAGACAAAATAATCGACCAAATTAAAGCTACAACACCCAACCCGTTGTAGACATTATTGCCAAAGCATCCAAATTCCAACCGCCTAAACCCAATTATGTAAGTTTCCAAGTTTTAGCCAGAAAATTGTTCACCCAAATTCGTAGAACCAAATTAAGTTGCCTTAGCTAGCTAGGTCATCAGCTACTTCGTTCGCTTACCTATAATTATAAACGGGGCTTTTATTATAATTTTATTGTTAGAGTTTTCCACACAACTTTAATAATCCTTGAATTCTTAATTTAAATGTGATGTCTAGCTAGACTCGCATTCTATTTGTACAGTGTTCACGTACGAATTATCTGTTTGATATTGAATTATTGATAGAAATGGGTAGACGGTTCTTAAAGCCTTTTCTTACCTTTAGAACAAAAATTATAGTTTTTTTTTAATAATTAAACAATAAACACTACCCACTTTTTCATAGCCTTTTGCTTCTGTATAGTAAATGTTTGTTGCACCTTTAGGTGAAATTATTCAGTGTATTGTACTGCACCTTTTTCTCAATAAAGATAGACCACTCGTATAGATCTGTTACATAAAACTTATATTTATGTGAGAAAAAGAGAAAGACGTACTAAACTGAATTATCTTATCATTCAGCCAAAAAAAAAAAAACTGAATTATCTTATCACATTTAAATCACTCATCACTTCTTCTCTTTTTTTTGTTGGTTTTTGATATTGATATGCTTCTTCTTCTTCTTCACACTCTTAACAGTTTTAGAAAGAGGGTTCAGATTGTGTATCATTGGGTGGTTGCCTCTCTCTGAACCTAATGATTTCTATCAACTTTGCCCTTCAAAACAACCACTCATGACCCTTCTCTTCTAAACCCTATACCCAAAGATCAATATAAAAAACATTCATCACATTTAAAGCTACTATTAGATGGTGGAAATAATGCTCCAAACCTTCATTCTCTATTGATTCATATTGGAATTATAATTATCTGTAGCCTTTATTCATATCATATGTGAACATATGACTTTTCTGTTCAAGATCTAGCTAGGACTTCTTTTTTTTTTTGGGATAAGAAAAATCAGAATACAGCCAACAAAGGAAACGTTAGGCACCCAAGATGATTGTAGAAAATCAGAAGAGACAAATATGGTTGACGATAAAATTTAACCATTTCTGCAGTCTTACCATATCTTTTTTTGCACTTTTAATTTTTTTTATTTATATAATCATATCTTTTGTTCCACTTGTCGTAAGTGCTTAGCACATCATAATATATATATATATATATATAGAGAGAGAGAGAGAGAGAGAGAGAGAGAGAGAGAGAGAGAATTGTTGTAACTATGTATTAAAAATACATCATTGAACAATTTATTTTATTATATTAATATACGCAACATCTCATCATTGAATATTATTAAAATCTTAATGAGACCTTATTTGCTAAGGGCCTTATAATTAAATTAGTACATTTTTATGCACAAAATACTTTAGGGTCTAGGGGGAAAGATTGTAATTATTTTTCAAAAAAGAAGAAGAAGAAGAAGAAGAAGAAGTTATTTAATTACTATTTACTATTCAGTCAATATTATGTTTTGTGCATACTTTTAAAAAATTAAATTTAAACAATTTGTAGATTAAATAGTTATAAAGTTATATGTGCTATAATTGTTCTTTTATGTACTAATTTGGCTAATTTTATTCTATTAAAATTACATCGAATATTTATTCAAAAAGTCATAGAAACAATTGCTCTCTTTGACTGTACTTAGATTATGGATCTACGACAGACCTCTCTTTGACTATACGTAGATTATTATAGATCTGCGACAAAAGGTTGTGCACTTGAAAAGCTTTTTTTTTTTTTTTTGAAATAGAAAAGTAATTTTTTTTTTTTTTTTTTGAGAAAGGAAAAGCAATATTGATTAGTCATTAAATTAACCGTAAATCCGATCTATTAATCTTAATCATGGCCACATGAAAATCTATGTTGGTGATGAAAATCTATGGTACAAAATATAAATTTTGTACCGTTAAGGTGGGTCAACCTCCGACTCCGAGTCGAAAAGTCATTGGTGAATTTGTTAGGTTGTTTAGCAGCAACTTGCAACGGATGATATTAATTGGGCATTTCAGCTTCTACCAGAAACATATATACCAGAAAGAAAAATATAGATATCTATACGAACAGAAGGCGCCAATTAATCGTTTGCTTGCGCGCTTTTCTTAGGTGTGAGGAGGTTGAGGTGGTTGGAACTTGGTTTAAAACCTATAAATTAAAATTATTTGTATAATATAAAAAGTACCCCATATTAGGTTGGAACTTGGTTTAAAACCCATAAATTAAAGTTATTTGTACAATAGAAAAAATACCCCATTTTAACTATTCAAATCCAAAATTCATTCGCATCATTTACCTTAATATTATTCATTTTGCATTTAATATTTTATTATTTCTTTACGAATTGTGAGTGTTATGAAAGAGAGTGAATAATAGGTGTTATATACAAAGAAAGGCAAATAAGTTTTAAAAATCAAGAAAAATTAATATTTTGATGAAATGTAGAGTAAAATAGATAATTTAATATAGGGTATTTTGAAAATGTATGCTAAAATATATAGAAAGTTTTGCATGGTTTGAATGCTCTTAAGTTACATTTATAAGTTATTAATTAAAAAAATCGTTGGGTTATTTATTTTTGTCACACTGCTACACGTTCCTAAGAAAACATTTTTATATTATTAATTTAATTCATGTTTGCTAAGGGTATTATCAAGTATTTAAGATTATGTTAATCCCGTAGTAGTGTATAAAGAGGGTTTTTATTTTTATTTTTTATTCTAGCACTTTGTAAAGATAGTTGAAAATGTGTGCTAAAAGGCTTATTAGCATTGACATGATCATCCCGGTTCTTTTAGAATGCGGGGTAAGGCTTGCTCGTGCAGGATATGCTGTATTTGGGATCGATTATGAAGGACATGGACGGTCTAAAGGTTCTCGTTGTTACATCAAGAAGTTCGAAAACATTGTTAATGACTGCTATAATTTTTTCAAGTCAGTTAGCGGTATGCATCCAATCTATTAACTTAGCTACCAAGGATGCTGACACACAGTCTCTAAAATTTATTCACAATGATTTTTCAGTGCAGGAAGAGTACAGGAATAAGTGCAGGTTCTTGTATGGAGAGTCCATGGGAGGTGCAGTGGCCCTACTATTGCACAAAAAGGACCCTACATTTTGGAATGGTGCTATTCTTGTTGCACCCATGTGTAAGGTACGGAAAAATATTATATGAAGCACCTGTATGTGCTACCTCACAACATGACCTATTGGTCCCAAAGGTTGTGAGGAAGCAGTTGCATACTATTCATAAAGTATGTAACATGGTTTTCTAATTAAATTCATTCATATGATTGCATTGACCGACAAGCCACTTAGTAATTGTTCTTAAGAGGTATTTATGGTTTCTATGTTGCATTGGTGAATACGGCCACATGGTTATATTTAATTGAATAACCTAAATTATTGCATTTAAGCAATGGTACCTTCTCCCTAATTTCCATGTGATTAATATGAACTCAACTTGATTTTGAATGTTTTAGTCCTTACCCAAAAAGAAGTTGCGGTCCTCCCTTTCTTTTCTGTGTGTAATGTTCCATGGTGTTACATGGTGTTAGATATCAGAGAAGGTGAAGCCACACCCAGTGATTGTGAATATCTTGACCCGAGTAGAAGACGTTATACCAAAATGGAAGATAGTTCCCACAAAAGATGTCATTGATGCAGCGTTCAAAGACCCTGTTAAGCGAGAACAGGTTAGGTTAATTATTTTCAATTTTTAATAAGGTAGGTTTTAGAGAAAATGAGCTATTATCTGAAGAGTTAAATCACGGTGTATCTCCTTTCCTTCATGATGGACGCAGATAAGGAGCAACAATTTGATATACCAAGACAAGCCTAGGCTTAAAACAGCACTAGAAATGCTGAGAACTAGCATGAGCCTTGAAAACAGTTTAAGTGAGGTTGTTGCTGTTTCAAACTTAAAAATTTGTTGACTTTTACTCTATTTGTGACAAGGAAACGGGTTTTTGTCTCATTTTGCAATAAAGTAAAATACTTTTGGGTGGTTTTTTGTGCAGGTGACACTACCATTCTTTGTGTTACATGGGGAAGCTGATATAGTGACTGACCCAGAAGTAAGTAGGGCACTGTATGAGCGAGCTGGCAGCACAGACAAGACCATAAGACTGTATCCAGAAATGTGGCATGGTTTAACCTCTGGAGAGCCCGATGAAAACGTTGATACTGTCTTTAGGGACATCATAGGTTGGCTTGAAAAGCACACAACCGTCGGCAATGCTGTGACAGTTCAGCCAATGCACCCATTTAGAAATGGCGTTGAGATATGCACTACCTCAGCATCATCTGCAACAACAAACAATCCACAGCCACAGCGAACAGTTTCAGCAGGCAGCTATTGTTGTGGATTGAAGGGACGCCGTACACTCCATCACTCATCATTGTAACACACTTTTGGGCTGCTTGTCTGCATCTAGTCTTCCTTTGTGTTGTGTAATTATTCTTTAGTGGTTTTCATTTTGTTCCAATTGTGAAGTGAATTTCAAAAATGAAATGAAATAAGGAATGTTCTTATTGATAGACCTAAACCGTTCGAATTCCATTTATAGCAAGTTTATCTAATCATAATGGTAAGTTGCATTTAAACAGTAGTAGAATATATGAAGTAAATCAACGTTGGGCTGGAGGATTGTGTGTGGAACTAAACAAGATAGTCCAATTCTACATTATCACTCGGTATGTCTCTTCACAAATTATAGATAATTAGTGGATGTTCTGCGCGGTGCGCATGTTCGTTATTAGTTATTTTATAATACTTATATGTGTTATAATGTTTGGAAAATTAATTTTGATTATGTATTATATGTAACCAAAATAATAAATGAATAAAAAATTGTAACACAATATATCCATAAGTAACCATAATTAATTAGACTCTAAAAATATCACTATATGCCCTTTTTTGTTTGATTAGACGTACATGTATATTTATGTATACACTTGACCGTTTAAAATATATATATATATTTTTATTTCTTTTTCTTTTTTTTAGAAGTATTTTTTTAAAAAAAAAGAAAACACGTGAACTTTTGAAGATTAAATATCTAAGATTTAAGGTTTATAATTTCTGATCTTAAAACTAAATATACATGTCAAGAGATTAAAAATAAAACAATAATTGAACAGGGAAATATAAATTTATATTATTTCGTATCTTACGTTTAATTTTACTTATATTTGAGTACCTTAATCACTTACAAAAATTAAACACTTTCTAAAAAAAAAAAAAACCATACCTTTTAGAAACCCCATATGTTGTGAAAAGATTGTATCAAGCTTTGATAGTGTTGTTAATGAGTTTACTTACAACTGAGTACCTTAATCACTTACAAAGATTAAACACTTTCCAAAAATATAAATAAAAACAAAAAAACACATACCTTTTAGAAACCCCATATATTATGAAAGCATTGTATCAAGTTTTGATAGTGTTGTTAAAGAGTTTAAAGCATATGCACCTGAAATCAAAGGCAATTTCATACTCTTTTTTACACTAATTTCTCACTCTTTGTCTCTCTATCTCTCCCATCCTCTTTTTCTGTTGGCCTTTTGATATTTTGTGAAACTGAAATATATAAAAGAACATGAAAACTAATATTGAATGGAGAAAACCTTTCATTTATTAAATTAGTGAAATTAAAAGTGGATAAGTTGAAGAAGTTGGAAAAGTGAGTAGAACCAAATCTTTTAATTTTCTACATTTATGGCTTAAACTAATCATTGATAAGAAGATAGGAGGTGAAAGGTTAAACGAAAAAGTACTCATACAAAGCGCCACATGGCAGAATCTGGTGCACTCCTGCATGAGTTCTCTGCTTTTATATATATTGATTTTATGGCAGACATACCTCCTTATTACTAAAGAGTCGACCCTTTCATTCTCTGTTAGCCGTGAGAGCCTTGTTCATGTCTCCCATTCTTCTAAAGCCCATCCTCCTAATACTTTTAGGTATTCCCACAGAGTCCCAAGGTTTTAGATAGAGAGGCTAAATATCTTCTTGCTTTCCTCATGAAAAACCTTTTGAGGATGGAATCAATCTTGGAGTACACAATTTTTGGAAGGTTCATAGAGTTCATCATGCAGATGAGGGCAGCAACAACTACAAATCTAATGAGAACGACCTCACTGCCTGAGATGAGTTTTTGCTTCCATCACTGAACTTTCTATTGATTCTTCTCTACTGCCATCTCAAGAATGTTTCTTGTGGATCGCTCCCGACTTAGAGTCATCCAAGATACTTAGAATGAAATGTGGGTGGTTTTAGGCTTCCGAAAGCTGCAAACGGATTGCCTTTTCCTATCCCGTACATTCTTATTGAACATCACAAAGGACTTCTTGAAATTAATCATCTGACCTGACCCATCTTGATTGATTGGAGTTGTGGTTGATCTGTACAAGAATAATAATGGCTTAAGCCTTAAGACTTAAGTGATCAAAAGGGGATTAGCCCCAAGGGAGGGAAGAAGAAACAAAACAAACCGAAATTTTTAGTAAGAAGATGTCACAACCAGACAAATCTCACATTAAATATGTTTCTACTAGCTTTTCTCTTTCCATTGATGATTAGGCTGAGGTGGAGGGTTAAAACATGCACCAGTAACATGATCGTTTTATCTTGGAATTACAAAGGGCTGGCTCGTTCCCTAGCAACTTTTGCAAGAAACTAAAATTGATACAATTGGAATTGAGCATTGTAGAAAGATTAGGCTTCACTAATTCTGTTTTTGGTGCCTCTTGTCTTATGGGCCTTGATGGAGGTCTGCGTTTTCATTGGAAGAATGGAGCTGAATATGGTCTCGAATTAGTCCATTTTTTAACCTTTTGGTCTTCTCAGAGCCTATTCATCAACCATGGATGCTAACAGTAGTATATGGGTCCTCCTGCAAATCCTTGAGAGCCAACTTTTAGGATGCTCTGAATTGTATGACAAACTCTGTTTCGGGGCCGTGGTTATGTATTGAGGTTTTTAGTTATGTAATTGTAAATGCCCAACAAGAGAAAAAGGGTGGAGGAGCCTTTGTGGAATCCTCAACTGTTGGATTAAGGATTTCACAAATGACTCCAACCTCCTAGATATGTGATTTTAAAACAAGTTTATTTGGTCCAACAAGGCAACAAATGAGTCGTATGATGAGTTTTAACTGTTGAAATCTTACACAACCACAAAAGTGGTTGTTTATAAACATAACTGAGCCCAAAACAAGTGCTCATTAGTATTATCTCCCCAGCAGGGCCTTTTTCTCTAAGGCTTATGCAAACATCACCCTACTATTATTGAGCACTTGTTTTAGAGTGCCCCATCCATCACAAGGATAATTTGGGCCAACTTCCTTTGGCATTTTCATTTCAATAATATGAACATCTCCCAAAAAGAGAATGGGATATGATCATCTTGAACGCCACTAGGTTCCTTAATGTTCCTTAATATGATGCTAAGAAAGTAACATTTTATGCAGCTGTTTGTTGCATAATGAATTGGATGCTCAAAAACATGTTGCTAGGTAAAAAAAAATCCAAGTGAACCCTATACAACTAGCTTGGTCGATAAATGAAGTACATACTTGAGCACTTGCAATTGTGAGAATACTTTTTTTTATAAGCTTGTGAGATGCTTACTTCAAAGTAAAAAAAAAAAACTTACGCGGATGCACACAATGTGTAATAAACATTATCCTATTTTAAAAAGGTCTTTTGAGGTTTTCAATTATTCCATTGGTAGCATTCTAAAAGGCAATGGACAAAAGAACCATGTTAACAACATTCAAGAAATTTAAGGAATTTTAACAAAATAAAAGGACAAAAGTGACAATTAATTAAAGTTAGAGGTCGAATATTGGATTTTACTTTTTAGCCAAAGCTTTTTACAAACTATTTCAAATCGTTGGATGAGCATAGACGTCATCTATTCTACATTATAATTGGCCCAAATTATTTTTAAAAAATGGCGACAATATTTTGACTTAATATTAGTCTATAGTTATTTTATGATCAACATAAGTCTATAGAAGTCAAGAGCACCGTGCATATTTAATATTTTCAATAAAGATGTCTTTTGTTTAAATTTCCACCCTTACTATTGAATTATTAGGAAAAATGTTATATCTGATGATGCGAAAATCGTCAGCAATGTAGGTTCGTTCAGACAGAGTCGAATCCTCGTCACTGAATCTACAAACATGATGTAAAGCTCTCCTCAAATGGTCACCGGTGTAATGTCTACCACTTAATCTCCGATGATAAAGTCAGTAATGGAAGCTTTTTAGGAAGTAAAAGAGCTCAGAATATCAAAATTACGTGTGCTAGAGTGTATTTCAGTTGTATGTATATACCTAGTCTGGTCCTGATGGACTTGTATATATAACTTCACAGTTTCTAGTCGTTGAGCCTTTAATTATGGCTTTAGAGCCCTTTTTTGTAACGCTTCAAGGCTTATTAATGTGGGTGTTGATGAGCTTCCAACAATATGACTACTAATTGGTAACTGACTAAGGCATTAAAACTTCTTATTAATGATTTGCTTGCCTTCGTCAATGTCGTGATAGGGTGGACAAATGTTCTTAATGAGGTTGTCTGGGGCAGGAGAGTTCATCATTCCCATCAATATCTATAACATTTTCACAACAAACTCTAATAGTAAGTTGTTATTAGTTCTAATTTGGACATTAACAAAATTACTTCTTCTTTTTTTTCAATCAGAAACAGTCCTTGCCATTTAAGATTTATTGTAAAAATATTATAAATATAACATTTATCAATTTTTAAATTAAAAAACGCTTCAAAAAAATTTAATTAAAAAAATGGCAAATTATAACTTATTCACTTGTGGTTTGACGAAAATCTAAATTACCTATATGTAGTTTGAAATTTGACACTTTACCTACCTGAGATTAGCTTAGTTAGAGCATTCTCATCAAAGGTGTTAAAAATGCTAAAACTATTTTTTAGCATTTTTAACACCTCAAATCATAAAAACCCAATCTTTATCAAATGTGTCAAATCTTAAAAAATTTAGCAGCTTGCTACAATGAGGTTTTATTACTAACACCTCACTGTAGCAAGCTGCTACTATTTTTTATTATTTTCTTTCTTTCCTTTCCACTCTCTCTCTCTCTCTCTCTTCCCTTTCTCTCTGCATCTCGAGGTGAAACCAAAGGTTGCAGGAGGGGTTATCCATGATGTCTGAAGATTTGACGCCTTTCATGGGGTTGGGATTCAGGCTTGCTTTGACGTCAAGGAGAGAGAGGATACGGCAGTTGACAGTGCCGTCAAATCGGCAGAAAGAGTCGATGATAGCGGAGAGGGTGGAGACGAATATGAAGGAGGACCAAGGAATTAGAATATGAAGGTTTATTTTTCGTGTGTGTGGGTGCGTGCTACAAAGTTGAAGAAGGGATGAACTTTTTTTTATTTTATATATAATTTTAGTGGTTGGGGGTTGAGGTTGTGGTTGGCGGTGGTGGCTGTGGCTGCGGCTGCAGCTATGGGCGGTGGTGGCAGTGGGTGTTGGCAGTGAAAGAGATGAGAACAAGAATAGAAAATAATAAAAAAATTAATATTTTAATGAAGTGGTAAAAAATATAAATTTTTTGATGTTAGGTGTATTGTAAAGTGGGGTGTTAAAATTGATAAAATAAGTTTTTGAGATGCTAAATGCTAAATTTTTTGAAATTTTTGATGAGGATGCTCTTAAGAGTTTTGTAACATACATATGTTAAAAACATGACTAAATATGTAATTTTACTTCACTTCTATGTCTCTCTTCTCCAAAAACACAATGAAAAAAATAAGATAAAAAAGGATTTAAAAGAACACTTTTCTCATAAGATTTCAAACAATAGATAGATAATTTAAATTTTAGTCAAACTTTATATGTGTAAAGTGTCAAATTTTAAATCACATACATGCAATTTAAATTTTGGTCAAATCACATGTGAATAAATTATAATTTGCGCACAAAAAAAAACTTTTTTAAAAAAATAAATGCTATATAAAAAATAAAAAATCATTAGTCTATAGTAATATCTTTACGACTCATGATGCCTGTTTGTTGGCGCGACGTCGTATAATATAAAGTAACTTGGCACTCGACTTATACGCAGTTGTCACCACTGTCTTTCTCTCTATACCCCTCTCGACAAAGACAATAGGAGAAGTTCCCTAAAACCCTAACCCTAATCGCTGTAAGTTCTCTATCGCCTTCCCCTAATTTGCTTCAATTTCAAAGCTCTCTCTCTCTCTCTCTCTCTCTCTCATTCAATTTTAAGCACATTCTTATCTTTCTTTAGATCCGCTTTACCCTAAAAACCGCTTATTTTGTTTCTGTTTTCAGGGTTTTTTCCTGGTAGAGAATCACATTATCATCAACATGAGGTAACTTCAAGATTTCTATTCCTTTTTGTTTTTTTCTCCAAAATTTTCTTCGTTTCGTTTAATTTGATTGAGAATTAGGGTTTGTTATTTCGGTTACTAAATTTACTAATCAGTTTTTTTTTTTTTTTTTTTTTTTTTGTGTCTATTGCAGTAAGCCAATGGATGAGGATACCACTGTAAGTAATTTATCTTTTACACACACGTACACAAATGTTGTTGTGAATGTTTTCAGTGGGTAGTTATTCCTAAGATCATACCCTTTTATGTGTTTGTCATTTGGTCATTCAATTGTCTCTTGTCAAAACTAAAATGGGAATTGCTTGAAGAATTTAAGATGTGATTAGGTTGTCAATTTGTCATAAGTATCAGGCATTTAGATTCTTACTCCTGTTGTAATTTTACAAGATATTGTTGCTCAAGCATATATATGTGAGTGTTTATTAGCTATAAAAAGGTGAAAACTCGGAATTTTGTTATGGGTTATGAAAAACTAGTATTAACCTGTTAAGAGTTCTGAAAAATTGTTTTCACTGGTGTTGAGTTTCAACAATCTTGAAGAATTTAGCCTTTTGTTTTTCCGTGTTGTACTGCAACCTGTGCCTGTTTTGTGCTTGTGTATGTTTGGGGATGAAAGTGGATGAGGTTGCAAATTCTGTTTTATGATGTCAACATTATTAACTTTTACTGCTGAATATCTGAGGCTTCTCTTAACTTTTGGCATCATAGCCATCCTTCATGTGAGTCTTATTCATCCACACTGTAGTTTCACTTACCTTAGAGCACTCACAATGGCTTAGGCAAAACAATAAGAATAATAACCCAATTTGCAATATTTAAATTTATGAGAAAAAAAGGAAAAAGGTTGAGCTCAAAGAAGGCAACCCTGAAAAAGTTTTAAACCAAAATTACGATGGGGTTGGACTAAGCAATATGTACTTAATTACATATTTTTTTACTTCAACCAAATCAAATGAAGAAGACAGGATAGAAATAAAAATGGCCAAGAAAATTGGTTTTTCAGAGCATAATTTAAATGCCTGTGTTTTGATGCTGACAAGTAAAGAAAGGAAGTGGCAAATTGATTGCGGTTTGGAAGTGAAATAATAAATTTTAGAATAGAAAATCAGATGTGGGTTTTTTTGAGAAGTGGTTATAGCTATAATACAAAAAGTAGGTTCTTATTCAATAATATGATTGAAATTTTGCTTAAGCCATTGTAAGTTTGCTTTCATAAAACACCATGTCATCAGTGAAAAAGTATATTCTATCGAGTTTTCTTTATCCTTTTTCGTATTTGATTTACTTCGTTACCTATTAAATATATATATATTGAAATTTTGCTTAAGCCATTGTGGGTACTTTTACATCGCCATTCTTTATTACATTTACATAAGCATGCTCTCTTCTATATGACACCTCCTATATACCGTATATTTTCTTTAGGTATTATGGTATCATCCTTTGCGGGGCTCATTTTTAGCTACGTTGCTATGTTCTCTTTTTCCCCAGACTGATACAGGATGGAATTTACCCTTCTACTGATATTAGCTATTGTTCCACGATTTTTCAACATAAGCTTCTACTCATCCAAACTCTGTGACAGGGAGGCAAGAATGAGGAAGAGGAATTCAACACTGGGCCACTCTCTGTTCTGATGATGAGTGTTAAGAATAACACACAGGTAAATACTAAATATATTATCTTCAAAGCACTGTTTATTAAATACCAAAGTGTATTGTCAGAGCAAGTCTTAAACAATAAATTGAGTGTGTTTGTAAATGGAACATTGTGTTAATGGGTAAAAAATATATGTTGTTGATATGCAACCATTTGTAAACCCCAAAATCTAGTCAGCTGGGAGTGATCTGATTGGATAGGGAATGCATGTTGTTTGCTAAGTCAAGGTGAGTTGATTGCCACTATAGCTTAGTTTGAACATTTAGGCGTCAGGGGCAATATTTAAACTGTTGTTCTGTTGGTTTCACCAGAACTGGATAGCATTATGCAAGTGACCAGGCCTGGTCCAGTTTTTAGAATTCTCAAACAGTCCCTTGGAGTAATTGCTTGTGATATCAGTGAGTGTACAGTTCTTGAGATATAGTTTGCTTACCTGTTATCAGATAGATTTATTGTTGATTGCTTCTTTGTCTCTTGCCTACTAAGGTGCTCATTAACTGCCGAAACAACAAGAAGCTTCTAGGTCGTGTGAGGGCATTTGATCGTCACTGTAACATGGTTCTTGAAAATGTCAGGGAGATGTGGACTGAGGTTGGTTTCCATGGCAATATATTGTCCCTCTAATTCCTGAATCTGACGCTATCATGTCTATCAAACTCTTGCTGATTTAACTAATACATTGTACTCTTGGTTTAGGTACCAAAGACTGGTAAAGGCAAGAAGAAAGCTCAACCTGTCAACAAAGATAGGTTTATCAGTAAGATGTTTCTTCGGGGAGACTCTGTTATCATCGTTCTTAGGAATCCAAAGTGAGAGATGTCACGGTTCTCATGATCATCTGAAGTTGAACAACTTATTTTGATGATGTTGCAGTTTTTTGGAGGTGTACTTAGCACTGACAATATGGTCTTAGTAGAGGAGAATTGTTCCTTGCTTAAGTTCTTCCTAATACTATTAATTATCTATCTGTTTTGCTCGTAACTTGTTGATCACATTGGAATTGCCGTTATTATTATGAATGTGTGACCTTGCTGAGGATTTATGTTAATTATTGCCCAAAAGTGCATGTACTGCCTTATATTCTACTTTCCTTTCCGTTTCTTTTGGGTTTGGTGATAGGATTCTGGTGGTCACATCGTGGGGCTTATTTGGGTTTAGTTTTACCTCTTTCGTTGAGAAAGCTCTATTTTTGTTATCATGTTTCTTTCCGTGGACCTTTGTCTAGACTCAAGGACACACAACTTGATATATTACGATCTAATACCCACATTGGTATTGGTTGGACCCAACCCTGAGATGATCTGTAGCGTGTATTGACAGTATCGTCATTTTCTTACACGGGACTTGAATTTTAGAATATTCTATTTCTGAGCTTTCACGGCCCACAAAAGCAAGAAGGGCAAAATTGTTTCAATCGCATTAGTTATTTGGTTTTCTAATAATCTGTTTGAAATGAAGAGGAAGAAGGGGGAGTAAAGTAAATTTAACTCAAAATTAACCTATTTTTAGTCAATTATATTTTACTCTCCTACGCTCCCTTTCCTTCCCCTCTCAATCGAAACAGACCCTAAGACTGCGATAACTGTATAATTTGAGTAGCTTTGGCTTTGTTTATTTGATTGTTATTTCTTGGAATTTTGGAAGCTAGTTCAGAAACTTTAGTTGAAGAGTTTTGGCACTTAATGAGTTCAGCGTGCCCTGTGTTAGGTTGTAGAAGGCACAACGACCCGAGGTTTTAAATATCAACTAAGAAGTTTCCAGACTCCTAAGGTTAACAATAAAAACAAGGCTTCTAGCGTACACGTGTATTAAGTATTTTTTTAACCTCTTGATCCACACTTGCATGTCAATGCTGTTAATTAGGAAATATAATCTGTATTGATTGATTAGAATTGAAAACTTGAAAAATTAGTAAGCTTTCACTTATACATGTATAGCAGTTTATAGCCAATTGTATCTTTGAGCAAGAGATCTTCAAGGGTCAAACATTGCCAAGCTGCTCCAATTTACACCCTTTTTAAGAGAACAAAAAGGAAACAAACTGAACTGCGATAATTAAGCTGAAACGAGAATGCAGCAGGTAAAGCTATTACTGTAGGCCTCTTAACAAATCAAATATAAAAAATAAGGAAAGGAACTTTTTGGAATCACAAATCTATTAAGCTTAAATGGGCTTGTAACCCAGAAATTACTAAGATGGTGGAAATGAAATGCCGGAGGAACACCTAAAACCTATTCCAAAGAAGAATCAAGCAGCTCAAATGCTGCTTCTGGTGTTGCTACTGTATTTTGTTTGGAGAAGGGAAACAGCTGAGAATTGCTTTCCGACAAACAATTGTCTTTTCCCTCTGTCATCACTCTTCAAGTATATATGCCTGACTTAGAACTACGCGGTAGTAGCGCTGCCCTCCTTGTGGTCACCAAAGATACGTTTCCGGAAATCCGAGACCATGAGAGGAAGACCCTTGCGGAGTTCCACCTTTGGTTGCCAGCCAAGTAGCTCTTTAGCCTTTGTGATATCAGGCTTCCTCTTGTGGGGATCATCCTCTGTGTTGGGCCTGTACTCTATCTTTGCGTCTGGGTCAATTGTTTCCCGGACCACCTGCACCAATGACACGCAGTACAGCTCAAAATTTCTTCTTCTTTCTTTCTGTTTGTTTTGTTTTGTTTTTACTGTCACAACTCACAACCAGAAATGTAAATTAACCTCAGAGAGCCAACAACTGAGCTGTTCATCAACAGTAACCATTATAGGATTAAATTATAAGATGCTACCCTTATATTAAATTTAAACCATCCCGTCAATTTTTCCCTTCCATCAAGAGTTATAGATAACAACAAAAATTAGTTTTTTTATTTTAAGTAAAGCAAAGGCATGAAACAGGAAACGTTATTGTTGTTGACGTTGTTTCTCTCCCTCACTCACAATGAGAAAGTTTTAGAATTCCAGAAGAGCAATAAACTTACCCCAGCAAGTTCAAGCATGGTGAATTCACCCGGGTTACCGAGATTGAAAGGTCCTACATGTTCTCCTTCCATTAGACGCATCAGACCCTCCACCTGTAGTAGCACAACATACCAGAAAATTTTAATAATCCTGAACAGAAATTACTAAACTGTAATTGCAAATTTACCACACAAAGCACCAAAAGAAAACAGAAGAAAATAAATAATTAAAAAATCTTATTATTCCAATTATTTTTTAAGGATAATCTAATCACTAATTTCATTATCACAGAAGAGACAGTTCCGTTCATTACAAATAAAGGCCTACCCCGGATACCCCACTCATAAGAAAATAATATTCCCAATCATATAAATTAAAAAATATCTTAGTCAATGAAGGCTGCCCTACCCCAGATAGCCAACGACTCTAGAAGCCATCTCATTAGTCATTATTGATATTTACTACCACATCAAATATGAATCTTCGTACCATCAAATATCAATTAAATTCTGAAAGCAACCTGGGATCACACTTTAATATATTAAGGTGCTCTTTACTTTAAACTTTAAACAAAGTTCTAATGCTTTTGAGAATTGAGAGTTAAAACTCACTCAGTAAATCGATCCGTGCCTTATATCAACATAAAGGGAAATTATAACTGGCTGGCCCACCTTCGGCTTTCAATTTCACTCTTTTCATATACAGGGAATATGATCCTCTTAATCTCACTTAAAACTGAGAGAGTTTATTTTATGGTTAAGATTTTATCCAGATGGTAGGATTCGAACAAACAATAATGTAGGTTCCATGAAGTCTACAATCAGACTGATTCAATATACTTTTCAATTTAGGCACCAAGTTTGCACAAATTTTTTTATTTATTTGTGCTATGCACATGGGGAAGGTAATCTCTTATTGTAATCTAAAATTTATAAGGCCTAGTTTTTTAACTAAATAGCAAAGACAACAAGCAAAAAGCAGTTACATTTTAATACTTTCATTTATTCAAAGTCTCAGTCTTTACTTTAACAATTTTAGTTTAAAATATAAAAGTAAAACTCGGCATAAGATGCAATTTGATATCTTTTTGGTAAGGGAAGCAACTTAAGATCATCAAAAGAATATCAGAAGCAATTTGGAAAACAAACAATAAATTATCCTTGACAACACCAAACAAAGAATAAACAACACCCACATGATGAATAAACAATTAGGCATTCACTTACCAAGTCCGATACATATTGGAAACTCCTTGTCTGCTTCCCATCACCATAAACAGTCATAGGCTCCTTCCTTAATGCCTACATTATCACCACCAATCATCATTAACTAAACTAATTAAATAAACAGCTCATTTTTCCTGCACAACCAAGTCAAATAAATAAATAAAAATTGCATTAATGATCTACCTGGGCAACAAAATTGCTGACCACACGACCATCATCGATGCACATTCTGGGTCCATAGGTGTTGAAGATTCTTGCAATCCTCACCTGCAACAAACCCATGTCGTTACATTGATATAGTACTAATTTGGACCCATGTACTAATTACATTGATCTATAGTACTACTTGTTTGGAAGAGCATATTCTCATAGATTTATATATCTTAAAATTATAACACATTGCTTCATCTAAACATAATAACAACCCCAATAATAATTGTGCATAAATTTAATAAACCAAAAATCATGAAGCTGATAAAAATTAGAGCAAACGAGCCATGATTTTTTTTTTTAACACATAATGTGGGACCTACAATATTGGAATTAAGATATGTGTGACACCACATGTGCACGCATGGAAAGTTCAAAATATTAAACACAAGCAATATTCTTTAATTAATTAAACGAAAATTAAGATTAACGGAAATATTTAGTTTGGTAAAGTTAAATAAATAAAAAATAACTGACCTCAACGCCTGCACCTCTATGATAGTCCATGGTCAACGTTTCGGCCGTACGTTTTCCCTCGTCGTAACAGCTTCTAACACCTGTCACAAATTCCCAGGTCAGATCTAATTTTAGTAGTTATCCAACACTTAAAAAATTTCAGACCCCCATCCCATATTACAAAACACTCCAATGAATCAGAAAGAAAAACTCAAAGAGACAGAATCATCAATCAATCATAGAGTCACAAAGACAAACGTGGACCGTCTGATTAACAGAACCGCACATCACGGGTTACTCGCTTTTCCACGGGTCCCACAACCAGGTCCACGTGGACCGACTTTCGAGTGAGTTTCAAAACAAAACAAAGCAAATGACAACTGGGTTTTCTTACATCGAACAGTGAGTCTACACCAACCCCCTAGACCACCGGAAACCTTAAATCACGCTACCTTGCACCGTTTCGACAAAACACACACACACACACGCGAAACGCCGTACCCACCGGATATTCCCAAAAAAACGCATGTTCTCGATTTCAGCCAATTGCCTCGCCGGGAATAAAAATTAAAAAAAAAAAACGTACCAATAGGATTGACGTTTCCCCAGTAGGTTTCGACCTGAGGGTGTTGCAGCGGATCCCCGTACACCTCACTTGTGCTGGTTAGCAAAAACCTCGCACCCACTCTCTTCGCAAGTCCAAGCATGTTCAATGTCCCCACAACATTGGTCTTGTACAAATCAAACCTCACCAATTAAGGAACAAACACCAATAATAGTAATACTAATATACTAACAAATAAATCAGAAATTTCAGTTAGCTGGAACAGTAAAGAGATCTGGGGTCGATTTTATAGTATTTATAAAATAAGAAGAAGAAAAAAAGGATATGATGGTCTTGACGGGGTTGAACTTGTAGTGAACAGGAGAGGCAGGGCAAGCGAGATGGTAGATCTGATCGACCTCGAGCAAGAGAGGCTCGACGACGTCGTGTCGGATGAGCTCGAACCTTGGGTTCCCGAAATGGTGCATCACGTTCTCTTTCCTTCCGGTGAAGAAGTTATCGACCACGATCACGCTATCGCCTCGCTCCATCAGACGGTCGACCAAGTGGGACCCAACGAAACCCGGCCCCACCGGTAACCACGATCCGCAAACCCTTGCGTTTTAGCCCCAAGGGGACCTTGCCAGAACTGTACATGTGGAAAGCAGAGCGGTGCTCGTACATGGGTTTTTGGTCGTACAGGCTCAGCCGTGTCGTCGTTTCCGGGATCGTGAAGTGTCCGTACTCGGCGCGGGATGTGGAGGAGGAGGCAGGAAGGAGGGTGAATACGATGGTGGCTATAGCAATGCCGACCAGGACGAAGACCAGGCGTTGTTCTCGGAGCATGTACCGAATCGGTTGAGTCACAGAGAACCATGGCTTTGGTTCCTTCGGTGTGTACGTGTCCGACACGGGTTGGCTCTCGTGTCCTCTGAAAATCAGCTCCGAACCCATCTTCTTCTTCTTCTTCTTCTTCTTCTTCTTCTTCTTCTTCTTAAACGATTCAAAATTCTGTGTTCTGTGTAATAAGGAAATTGAGGCGGTGAAAAATGAAGGAGAATCGGTGAGTGATTGAGTGTGTGTGTGTGCGCGCTGAGTTACGAGTTAACTCGCCGGCAGCTCGGTCGCTTCGGCTAGTGGGAAAACAAAAGGAGGAAGGGTCGGAGAGGTGGTGTTTGGGTTTTGGGTATTTAAGGTGTGAGGGCTGCTAAATAAGGCATTGGTTTGTGTTGTATTTACGGAAATACCCTTTTGGTTTTTGTGTATTGAAAAGTAAACGGTACATGCGGTTGTCATTCGGTGGTAGGAAATTGAGATTGGATTTTTATTTAATTTCTGAAACTGAAACTGCCAAATATATGCTTATTTGGTAAAAAATATATATATATATATATTTTCGTTAATCAATTACTAGTTTAAATATAAACGTTTAATTACTTTGCTTTATGTGGGCGATATTGGGTTTTAAATTCTAATAAAAGTTGGCTTTTTGACTTTCAAATCTTGCTTTGTGGTGGTCAAGTAGTCGTGGATGGGTTTGGGACCTCGGCTTATAGCTTTGATGCAGACCAAAATCTAAATGTATGAGTAAAAGGACTTGGCCCAAACTAAGTGCACTCCCAATCAAAATGTCATCTATTATATTGATTATTTTTAAAAATCATTTTATTAATTATATCATTCTATTTTATAATAAATCAAATATTTTAACTTTTATTTTCTTATTTTACTTATTAAAATAATATATATTACCTACTAAGATAATATAATATATTTCAATACAACTCTCTCTCTTTCTTCTTCCCATCTCTCTTCCACTTTATCAATTAAACTATATTATAATTTTTACTAAAGTGCTATAATGTCATCTTACATCTAAGATGTAAGATTTTGCAAGTTTTAATGTTGGGTGATTTTTAATCTTTAATGCTAAATTATTCCTACCTATCTCCAATGGGAATGCTCTAAGCTACGTCTCATGTCATTGCAATTACAACCTATTCAAGCAAAAGATCATGTGCACAAGAAGTTCATGAATAAAACATTCGTGCACAAACCTAACACATGTATAAATAAAGATAAAATTGTGATATAAGCAAAAGTTTAAGTTAAATGGCAGAGTAAATGTAATTAAACAAAAGAAGAGAGAGAGAGAGAGAGAGAGAGAAGTTTGATATTGGATCAAGGATTTTATACCAGTTTTATAAGAAATAAAAAAATTTGCCAAAACATTGATTGCTTTATTTATCTTATAAAAAATTTTCTAAAATATTTCATTAACAAATGCTCTTGGAGAATCCATGAAATTTTTTCCTTAATAAAAAGGTAATTTGTATTTTTTTTTTTCGTGAAATTTATAGTTTTCGTGACTCCATTTAGGTAATAATAAAAAGAGAAATAATATGTCCACAACATTTTCATAACATTTTTACAATAAATTTAAAATGACAAGTTGTTACTGATTGTTATTGTTGTGGCAAAAAAGTAATCTTAGTATTAGGTTCAAATTTGAACCAATAACAACTAACCACTTATGATTTGTTGTGAAAATGTTGTGGATGTAACATCTCTCAAATAAAATCTTGTTTGGATTTGATAAAATTAATTATAGCTATTATTCCACATGGCATGTGTTATTTATTTACCTTTTTGGTACCACACCGGAGTTGATTATTGAAACAACATTTTAATCTATGCTAATCCCGTTCGTTAGTTATTTATCATCATAGGTTTCTTATTCTACTTAACTATAGCACTCTTCCCTCTCTTTTTTTTCTCAAAAAAAAAATAGTAACTTATTAAATATCTGACATATCATATATATTCTCCAATAAAATATTTAATAAAATAAAAAAATTAATATACCCAAGCAATATCAAATAAATTACTACAAAAATATAAAGTTACACCACTTAATTTTGGTCAATCATCATTTTGTCACTACAAATTTCATTTTTACCAATTTGGTATTGTAAGTTTACATTTTGCCATTACTATTCTACTAGTATGTAACCCATGCCACCGTACAGGAATGGATATAATTTAATAAAATAATGAAATAAATATATTGCATTTTATTATTTAAGTGATACTATTGGTTTGTTTTTATTTATTTATTTATTAATCATGAGTTTAGTCATGTTTCAAAGACTTAGTTTATTCATGTTTAATAAAACTTAGTATTATGTAATTTTTTAAACCAAATATTTTTATCATACAAAATTCTAATGAAAGAATGCTACATATACTATATATATTCAAGATTGATTCATACCCGGTAAATATAATTATGATTAACTTGTTTTATCGCAAACCCATTTTTAACATAATATTTTAATCAATTAAATGTAATCTCCTAACAATATATAACAATAGAATAACTATGAATCTCATAAAAAAATTATCAATTAAAAATCACTAAAATTATGAGCATAAAACGTAGAAAGACAAACAAATAGGATAATTACTAATTCCTTAAAAGAAAACTTACAATTAGTTGAGAAAACTACACAAATAATCTTTGATATTTGAAGAATAATGAGATTACAACTTACTTTCGAAATGGGTAGAGACTCGTGTTGATCGCATGTTATGAAAAAGAAAAGAAACATGCAATATCAATGATAGGAAAACAAAACAATTTTATAATTAAACAATATAAATTATTGACAAAAATGAAAGAAAGCATAGGCAAATAAAAGACAATAACATACAACATCAATCATAGGAAAACCACAAAATTATGTAATTAAACAATAAGAAATTTACACAAAAATGAATGACAGTATAGGCAGATGAAAGAAAGCAATAATCAAACCTTAGGAATGGTTGGAATTCATTTTGCAGAGCATAAACCAGAATTATGAAAATTGTAAAGACAAGTACAATTGGAATATCTGGAGAAAGTCTTATTATAAGATACAAAAATACTCAAATACATGCATCATTGATATCAAGAGATTCTTTTAAAATTCCATGTGGAAAAAGGAGGTGAACCTGAAAATACACGGGTGTGGAAAAAAAGAAAAAGAAAAAAAGCACACCAGAATTACAAACTAGACTCCAATTTCATATTTACATTGACACATGACACAACAATATATGAATTCTAATTGGAGTTTCTCTCTACTTCACCGCAGATGAAAGAAAGCAGTAATCAAACCTTAGGAATGGTTGAAATTCGTTTTGTAGAGCATAAACTAGGACCATGAAAATTGTAAAGACAAGTACAATCGGAAGATCTAGAGAATCTCTTCTTATATAAAAATACCTAAATACATGCATCATTGATACCGAGAGATTCTTTTGAAATTCCATGTGGAAAAGAGAGGTGAACCTGAAAATACGTGGATGTGGAAAAGGTAGGTGAACCTGAAAATACACAGGTGTGGAAAAAAAAAAAAGCACATTGGAATTACAAATTAGACTTCAATTTCATATTTACATTGACGTGGCACAACAATAGATTAGAATTCTAATTTAGAATTCCAATTGAAGTTTCTCTCTGCTTCACTGCAAATGAAATAAAGTAGTAATCAAAATTTAGGAATGATTGGAATTTGTTTTGCTAAGCATAAACCAGGACCATGAAAATTGTAAAGACAAGTACAATCGAAATATCTGGAGAACCTCTTCTTATATAAGATGCAAAAATACTCAAATACATGCATTATTGATACCAAGAGATTTTTTGAAATTCTATGTGGAAAAATGAGATGAACCTGAAAATACGTGGGTGTAGAAAAGAGAGGTGAACTTAAAAATACGTAGGTATGGAAAAGGTATGGAAAAGAGAGGTGAGCCTGAAAATACACGAGTGTGGAAAAAAAAAACACATCAAAATTACAAATTAGACTCCAATTTTATATTTACATTGACACATGGCACAACAATAGATTAGAATTCTAATTTAGAATTCCAATTAGAGTTTCTCTCTACTTCACCTATTATATATATATATATATATATATATTAGTCATTTAATCCATAATTCCCGTTAACCACTAAAAATAATTTTTATACTAAAAACTATTAAATTTTCTTTAAAAGCAATAAATACAACAGACTTTAAATTTGATCAAAATTCACGTTGATACAGTAAGTTGCTTTTTTACTAATTTAATTGTAAGTTCACATTTATTGTTATGATTAGTATTAGTATTTAACGTTAACTTTTTCAATGGAACTGGAATGGAGAAAGAACGAATGATGACAACAAATATTAAATTACATGACCAAAATGACAAAAATGAAACATAGAGAATCAAAAACAAAACAAAACAAAAAGATCAAACTTTAAAGGTATAATTTATATTTTTGCCAAAATGTTATCTTAGATGTTGTGAATAGTTAATGGTCAACAAGTACTGGAACATTTGCATAATTGAAATAAATAAGTAAAATGCTCTGGCTTTGAATAAGCCTTAAGGAAGTCATTAAAATTCTTTAATAAACCCATAAATTTGAACCAATTTGGGGTTGGGATATAACATTTAACAAATTTATTTAAAATCATTAAAATATATTTATAACTTTTAATTCAAATTGATTTTACTTTTTTGAGAAGGCAAATTGATTTTACTTAAAAGTTAAAAGTAACGTGTGGACTGTCATGTTGGTCCCATGACTTATATATATAAAAATTGTGGTTATTAGGAAAGGATGGATAAAAGGGAGGCAAGATGTCTTCTTCTAATTTTCTTTCTTAATATATTAAAAAGCTATATTTTGTTAATGGGTAGACTCAACAAGGTCGTTCAAATATTTATTAAGCAAACGGTACATATCCCAATTAGAATTTGATATAGGAAAAACTTAGTAAAAGTTTAATTAGAATTTGAAATTAGAATCTATTTTGTGTTGTGTGTCTAAATTTATGTAAGGATCATACCATAATTCTACTTAAATTTGTGTTATGTGTTCACTTAAGTTTTTTAATCTTTGTGCCAAGTAAGTTAATGAATGCAAAATACTAAGAATCTAATATTAATGAACTATAAAAAAAAAATAATAAAAGATTAGATATACTCAATAAAAATTAGCACACAATAAAGATCATTATATGTTCTATCTTATTAAAATTATAAAAGAATGATCAAAATAAGTATTGAATTTAAGTAAGAATTTTAATATGTTATTAATTACATTTACTTTAAAAAAATAATTTGACTAATTATTTATACTTTTATGATAAAAATTGTGCTTAATTTTAAATACCCATACATATGCATGTGTTACATACTATTTTTTTAATAATTTGATTAATTATTTATATTTTTATAATAAAAATTATGTTTAATTTTAAATGCATACATGCATTTGCATAAGTTACATGCTAGTTCACATACATGTATAATTAACACTATCATCTCTATATAATTAAATAAAATATATTATTTTAGCTCCTAATTCGGTGTGTATCCTATTACATATCACATATATAGTCCAAAGCTAATTAATAAACATATTCACATGAACTCTCCTCTCTTTTCGCAGATTGAGTTGCCAGTATTTTTTCAATGATCATATGCCCGCTAGCATTGGAAGTGAAATAATATCTCGTGCACTTATCAATGAAGCGGGCACACAAGATAATTTTTTGTTGAGAGGCATGGTTTTTTTTTTTTGGGTTGGGGGGGGGGGGCGTAAAATCTCCTCCCCTCTAATAATTTTTATAAAATAAATAAATATAAAATATAAATTTATAATTGAGCCCCTAAAATAAATTTCTGATTTTACACGCATATGCCTATATAGTTATTAAATTTCTTAACCATAGTGAGGCTTGACACTAAAGGCTCTCAGCCAAATAGCCTATTCCCTAGTACAATAGGGAGGGTGTCACCGTTTGTTCGATATTCATAAAGCTTATAAAGGCTATCATTTATTCATTTCTAGTTATCTACCCTGCGATGTAGGCTTCACCATGGTCAGTCACAATCAACTGTAATTTACTAATTAGTGTTAATCGCTATCTTTAAATTGTCATTAGGTGTTTCAAAGAAAAAATTGATAGTAAGAGAATATTCCCATAAAAAAAAAATAAGAGATGCCAATTCTCTTACCAAAAAGTTTGTACTGATCAGAATAAAGAGAGAAAACAGTTTTCACTTTTCTCGTGAAAAAAGTAACAACAATATGTGTGCAAATATTTTCTTAACATATTATTGAGAATTGTGAACTTGGCAAATTGATTAGTGGCTTTTGTGACAGCGGATACTTTTATACCATTTTTATTATTGGAAAATAACCTTGATAGGCGCACAAAATTGATTTGTGAAAATTTATAATTTTTAAAAAATATTAAAATATCCAAAACAAAATATATAGAAGTGGGAAAAAATTAAGAGAAAAAAAAATTAAAGACAACCAAATACAATTAATAGATAATACTAAGGATATAACTACATTTTAAACTTTGGCCTATTTTCGTGGGTGGCTATTGTGTAAAAAGCTTTGCTACTAAATATGAAGAATACAAAGATAGTATTGAGATATTATCACAAAACTCTAACTCTTTTTTTAAGTGAGTTTCAATCTTTGAATCTCTGAAGTCCGTTCTTGATGATAATTCTTTATCATCAGACCAAGACATTAATCAATTTTTAGTATAGGTGAAAATTGAACTTAAATCTCTTATTCTACTATCAAAAATTTTACTAGTTAAGTTAACTAGACCCAGACAAAACTCTAACTCTAAATACAGTCAAAGAGTTCTCTCTTGCAAATAACTCTCTCTCTCTCTCTCTCTTTATATATATATATATATATATATATATATATATATATATATATATATATATTGTGCATGTGTTTATGAGTTAGCTAGGTTGTACACACAAAGTATACAAAATCCAAAAATGATAACAACCAGAACCACCAACTTACTATATAGTTTGTGATCTTATGTGGTAAAACTATGTAAGGGTCATTTTTTCAAGCCATATTAGCAGTGACACCAGTATGTTGGCTACATGATTTTTTTTTTTTTTTAGAAATAATTATATTATGTTTCTAACTCCATTGATCATACTCTTTTTTCTATGGACCCTTTAAGCACTCTGCGTATGAGGAGGTCTCAATTCAGCTAGAAGACTTAAATTTAGGATTTTATGAACCATATGAGAACTCAAAATTATCAATTAGACCAAACCTTGTTTAGAGGGCAAATTAAACTTAGGTTTTACCCTCTCCCTCGTTTAGAGGGCAAATTAAGGTTCCGTGCATTGATTGAACCTAGCTATTAAGTCTATATTTAACGTGTGTGTTAGTGTAGCTTTAAAGGAAAGTTATGTGGAAGGTTTTGTTTGTAAATTTCTCAAACAAGAGGCATCGAATTGTATCAACTAGTAATAGCAAATTGAAATTGTTAAGGGTGATCACTGACCAGTAGAAGCCGCCCTTTGAGTGGGTCAATATGACTACGCCACTTATAATTAAAAGACAATTTGGTGGAAACTTGGAGTGATTTAGAAGTTCATTTCTTCGTTCAAACCTAACTTGTACCTACAGAATGTTGCCCCATTACTGCAAATTATTCTTTCCCATGTTTTTTTTCCCTTTCTTTATGACGGTAGCTTTTTTGTTTTATTATTATTTAATCTTCAAAAGTGATTTAGTCTTTTAATGTAAAAAATAAATAAAATAGTTACGTAATAAGGAGAATAGTCGTTCCTCTTGAGGAGCACAGACATTTCATCTTTGCTCAGTCCTCACTTTACCATATATACATAAGAATGAAAACGTACTAAAAGTAAAACAATAGTTTTGAAGATCATTCTATGAAAATCTTAAGGGACAAGAGATTTGCACGTTGGATGAAATAGCTAGCTTGCACATGTATTTCATTCATTATTACAAATTAATAAATGGCGACTTCTAAGTTCTAAGGAAGCTTCTCTAACTAGTTGTATGTTTATGATATTGATGTATGATTAATTTCACTTGTCATTGATTTGTTTTTTGTATATTGTTTAACAAAGTCCATGGGATTTGTTTTCGTTGGGTTAGCTGATGAAGAAGACCTCACACCATGCTAGAAAATGGTGGGGGCATGCATTTTCTTGGACACAAGAAAAATTTACTTGTAGATTGGAATTAAGTGACTCTCCGATTCTTGTGGAGATTATCAATGCTTTCAACCAATTTTCACTCATATACCGGAGATTATCATAGCTCAGTTAAATTCTTTAACAAGCGTGGTTAATACTTCTATGTTGGTGCCAGTTCTTATATTGTGTGAACTAGTTATTTGCATGAACAGGTTTCATCAGTGACACTATTTTTAATTATGGTTTCATGTGCATTTTGGAGATTTGCTAGCTAAGTCCCAAGTTATGCTTAGCTAAGACTCAAAGTCTAGCTAACACCAATTGCCTTCTTAAAATGAGAAACAAGCAAATAAGTCTTCTTTTCACATATATAGAAATGTTGGCGAGCAGTCAATATATAATGATTGAAAATTTTAACATTCCTTTTCTGAATAAAGTTTCGCTATCCTTTCCATGCATGGGGTCAATAAGGTATATATAACGGAAAAAATCTAAAATAGTAATTAGTTATTTGACCTATTGCTTGTTTTTGCAAAATAGTTCCTCTCAGAAAAGAAAAGGAAAATAAAAGACTTTGAAAAAATGAGTATAGATTATTAGTTTTTTAATGTGCACCGTAAATTCCTTATTAAGAAATTATTTTATATTAAATTTTTTATTAATTTCATAGAGTATAGAGTCAATGAATCCAACTTTTTGAGTTTTACTTATAACTTCAACTTTATTTCGAGCTCTTATCATCAATTCATGTTAATAAAAAGTGTGAGCTCATTGATCCCAAGCCACGTAATGATAATGAATAATATTATGTGTACCACATGGGTCTTGCTAAAACTATCACTTAAAACATTCTTCTTTAAGTATTGAGATATGGATGCTACCAACAAGCCACGCTCCATATGATGACCCCACAGTAACTTATTCATACCTTAATGTACTTATTAACATTTGGCATAAGGTTAGGGATTGCCTTTTAGAAACTAATGATGCAAAGAAAATCAGTAGGCTGGATACTTCGGACTTGAACGTACTACTTGCTCTCTTGATGGTCTAAAAAAGAAAGAAAATGAATCAAAGGTGACCGGAGTCACCGGCCAAGAACCCTCCGATGGCAAAGTCAGTTTTCTCTCTATATTTTTGGAGTTCCAACTTTTTGGGAAAAGTAAAAACGTACCTTTGTTTTGTTTGAATGAATGTTTTTATACTGTCCTAAGAACAGTTATCAAACTTGTAACCTGCCCTGGATTTGAGGAGATGTGAGGGTTCAGAGATAACTTCCACTACTACTTGGAAGTTACATATTTCTCACCTAACTGTTATTGGAAGTTATGTGTGTAACAAGGAGTTGTACTACACACTCAGGAATTTTCCTAAGTGTTCAGGTTCGTCCAGGGGTCCTCGTCCTGAGGACTCTCGACCGAGCGCAGCTCGCATTTAAGGGAGGTCCTTCCTTTATGGACGACCCTTTCTATGGACAAGGTTTATGATGACCCTGGATGACATGGCGGGGTTCTTGTGAAACTTGACCACGCAAAACCTCGTCCAAACATCTTTCTACATGTATGAGCTTCTTGGACGAGGTTCATACAGACTTCAATTGCTTGGTCTTGTTTAGACGACCTCCATGGACGATTACTGGAGTTGTATCTTTTTATACCCCATCTAAAACTATAGAGGTGTTTGGTACATGTACTTAAAAGCATTTGCAGCAGTGGAGCTAAATAACTATATAGATATTTTAGCTCCACCAAAACACAAGAAATTACCTTCCAGCAGTGGAGGTATAGGTATTTTTTTTTAGCTCTCAGCTATAGTGCACCTGTATAGATACATGTGCACTGTAGCTCAAAGCTAAAAATAATAAAAAATAAATAAAAAGCTGAAGATTAAAATAATACCACTTGCTCCTTTTTTTCATTCTTTTATCACCATGCCTCTCTCTCTCATTCACTCTCATCTCATCATCTAAAGCTCTCTCTCTCAAGCTCACTGTCTCAACTTCGGTCTCCTCACTCTGTTTACCGCTGTCGAACTGACTCGTCATCAACGTCGCCACCACCGAAGCTCGACGTCATTGATCCACTAGCCGTCCCAAGCCGCCGATCAGCTCAAACCCACACCGGCATCCACCTCAGACCCATGCCGCCGATTCGTCTAAGTTTGATCTAGGTTTTTGGTTGGGTTGATCACTGTGAATTTTGTCAACTGTGAATGATTTAGTGGGCTTTTGGTTGGGTAGATTATAGTGGGTTTTTTTTTATTGGTTATCGGTGGTGGATCATGTTAGTTCTGGATTTTGATGGTGCTATGGGTGATGTGAACTAGTGGGTGATCATGGTGGTTCTAATGGTTGCTATGAGTTGTGGATGATTATCGTTGTGCTGTGGGTTATAAGGAAATTAATTTTTATTGGGTTTGATATTTATTTTATTGCAGTGGATATATTATTTTATTGTGATATTTATATTATTTTATTGTGTTTAAAGCTAAAATGGATCTACTGTTGCAACATGTTTGGTAAAATAAGTAAGTAAAATAGATAAAGTAACTTTTTGTGGAGTTAAAAAGTTAAATTTTTAGTTCCACCGATATAGATGCTCTAAAAATTAAAAACATGTATTTAAAAATATATATATAAATTTATGTAGATAAAAAAGTGTATAAATATTTATAATATTATTTAAAAATTAAAAATTGTTTAAATGAATGTAACAAACAAAGCTATATAGTAATAAATATAGCCAAACCAAAAGGTACGTATCAAACTTTGTATCCTGAAAAAGATTCACATTTAATTTTCGGTATTGTAGGCTTGGATTGCGCTATATATGTCATTGATAGGAGACAGTGGGGAGCATTCAGCATATTATAGAATGGGATAGAAGAAGCACAGTGGTAGGCCCCACGAGTAAAAAAAAAAAGACAAAAGTTCGTTTGTTTTCTTTGCACGTCGAAGTGGGATTCTTTTTCTTAAGCAACATTGACTCTCCTCCATACACGTGGCACTTAACGATTTCGCACGTTTCGCCACTGCCTGTGCCTGATTTGCTAACCACCTCCATCATGACCATGACTTTAATGTGTCAGAGTATTTCTCTAGTCTAGACTAAACAGATCGAGTTCGTATTATTTCTCAACATCTATCTCAAAAAAAACAAAAAAGAAGAAGTTATTTCTCGATCCTCGTTGACAGTTTGGTACATATTTTTAATTTTTAATATTACAGATATTTTTATATATATTTTTATAAAATACAAATAATATTACCAAATAGCCCATATATGGTCTTAGGTGTAACTTGATTTGTTTTTCTTCAATAATTTTAGTGTATTATTCTTAATTCTTGGTTTTCTCCCAAATTAAGTTGGTTTGTTTTTAGTAGAAAAAATGTTCTCTTACCCTCATTTTATACCATATTCATAGTTAATGTACTATTTTTTTTTATATACAATTGATATATATATTTTAAAATGTTAAAAGATAATAAGCACAATTAAAACTTGAAAGTATATTTGAAAAAATAAGGACAAGTTTAGTACATAGAATGAAGATTATAGTAAGAATAATAATTTTTATTATAGTAAGTGTGTGTTTCTCAACAAAAAAAAACACTAAATGTTGTTGAGTCATCTCACATCGGTAAGGTGTGATATTGAGAAGGGGTTTATCACTTACTTCGCGACACTAACTGCCGCATGTAGTTTTGGTGTTAGCATGTGAATGTATTGAAGGAAAATCTGGTTTTGTATCTCATACAAAACATAGCGGAAGCAACAAATAAGGATCTATTTCATTCATGATTGATAACATGCACTATGTAAATTTCAGAATTTAAGAACAAGATAACATACCTTGGTGTGGTGAAATTCAAAATAAAAAATTGAAGTACTTGGGAATACTTTTAATCTTCACTCCAATTCCGCTTTACGCCCAAGATGTGTGGTCTTTCAATCAGTTTTCAAAGGGAGAATGAAAGTGTGTCTCACTCTCACATACACACCGTTTCTTATATCACTCATAAAAATTCTGTATGTTTCTCCCTTTATAATTAACTGATTATCTAATTAAGCTAGCCTATTAGGTCTTTCTAATTGGGTTTTTCTAATTGTGTGTGGCTTGAAGTGGGACCAAAAGGGACCAATAAGACACTAGTTCCAATGGGCCTTGGGCTTTTCCGTCAACTCTTGACAAGTCCAAAGTTACCATTAATTATATTTATATCACTATATAATATAATTACACTCTAGGTCTTATTAATAAATTTATCCCAAGACTTTATTATACATGCAACCCCTTCATTAAAATATTCGTAGTAATACAAAGTCATAAATATAGACTGTCACTTTGAAGATTACTACATCTTAATCCTTGAATACCTAGTTTAATCATTTATGTTATTCATCATATATTTATGAAATCCAATTTCATAAATATATACTTTAATAACTCTTTACTAAAGTAGTTGGGCCCAACACTTTAAATAACTAAACTCATTAAACTTATCTCAAGGGAATATTTTGTATATCCGTTAAGAAATTATAAATTTCATCTTGAAAATATATGTTCCATCAACACTAAATGCGACTGCCTAACATACTGAAGTTTTGACCGTAACTAATGGATCTCACTCCTGATATATCAAAGCAATCTACATCTCATGATCAGGTCTATTATTCTCTCAGGATTTAGAGTTGATGTTAATAAAAGTTGTGAAATTTATTATTCAATTGACAGTTGTTAGGAGAATAATAAATTTCCCAGTGGTCCAGTTCAATATATCTTAACTCTTAAAACATATCAACATACCAACTAGAAGTTTCCACTTTCATGATCAAGACAAATCATCTTAGTTAATATGTTATAGTTTTCGCAGATGAAACGCCCATTTTCATCACCAACTACAACTACATTTTAAGTTTACAAGGAATTTGTGATTTACATCTTCTGTGACTAAATCACATACAATGCATCTCATGAACTATGATAATGTCCCATTAGTTCATTTATAAATAGTCTCATATAATTAACAATTTAATTATTTATGACATGCCAATAAATTAGATTTTATGGCATAAACCCCAACATGTATTCCTTTATCTCATCCCTCTTCCCCTATATGTGTGTGTGTGTGTGTTTCTCAAAAAAAAAAAAACTCAGTGTTGTTGAGTCGTCCCACATCGCTAAGGTGTGATATTGAGAAGGGGTTTATCACTTGCTCTGCGATACTAACTACCGCATGCAGTTTTGGTGTTGGCGTGTGAGTGTATTCTCTTATCTTATCCCCATTCCCTATATAAATATATATGCATGTGTGTGTGTTTCTTAAAAAAAAAATTCATTTGTTTGGTTGTAAATTGTAACATTAGAATAAACACAATATGAAATATTCCTATTTAATTATATTTCTTTAAAAAAATCAAATTTAAAAGAGCGAATTTTTTGATTTTTTAATCATAATTATTATGTGCATATAGAAGTTTAGATCTTTGGAAATATATTATTTAAAAAATTGTTCCTATAGTCATTTTATAAATGAATTACTATAATAGCTATTCCTAATGAGTAATTATTATTTGTAATAAAGATTAGGGTCGGCCTAAACGTTTTGGAGGCCTAAGGCGAAATCTTTACCTAGGGTCTTTATGTTATCACTTAAACAATATTTAACTACCATTTTATATAATAATTTTTTTTAATTTTTAATATGATTTTTTTAAAGAAAATGCTAAGGATATAAAATTTTACTACAAATTGGTGTTGTAATGAATGTGATCAATGACATGAGGCTTACAAAAATACTAGAAATATTATAAAATTTACAACATGAGAATTACAAAGATATATCACCAATCATAAATTTTCATTCTGATGATGCTAAGAAGATCAGTAGGCTGGATGCTTCGGACTTGATAGGACCACTTACTCTCTCTGCGGCCTGAAGAAAAAAAGAAGCCAATCAAAGGCGACCGGGGCTGCCGGCCAAAAACCCTCCGATGGTAAAGTTAGTTTTTCTCACTATGTTTTTGGAGTTCCAACTTTTTTGGAGTCAAAATCACCCATACCTTTGCCTTGTCTGAATCAGTCTTTATATAGCGCCTTCATAGACGGTTATCGAAATAGGAACCTCTCCTGGATTCAAGGAGGCTTAAACGTAACTACCATAATCGTTTAGGAGTTACACTTCTATTTCACAACGGATACATGACAATTATGCGTGGGATAAGGGATTGTCACATTGTATTCGGAGATTTTCCTAAGTATGATACCCTCATCCTGGAATTCCTTCGTCGAGTGCGCCTGTTAATTCCAAGTGTAGCATCCTAGTCCACGTATCTTTCCATGGACGAGTCCTCTCAGGGCAGGCTGTGCGCATCCCACGGACGAGGGATGTAGCTTCGCTTACCCTTAGGACGTCCCTGTCCGTTACCCTCGTCCTGAGGATAACTTCTGGACGGCTGCCGAAGTGATGACCGTCTAGGGACGGTTTGAGTGTTCTCATCCACATCAGTTGCCCCTCGTCCAGGAGTTATACGATGTATCAACAGATTTAAAACGCACCACGTGTCGCACATCCATAAGGGGTTAGTCAACTAGTATACTTCTTCGAGGCATGCGCCACGTGTCGCCTTCTAATTGGCTCCGTCGTTGCGGTTATCGAGACTTTTCTGCCTATAAATAGTGGTTTGCCTCCCATGCCCCTTTCACTTTTTCAAATTTTCTGCTTTGACACTCTCGTCCGTCGCTTCGTCTAAGAATATCCTCAGCGTCCTTAGTGTCCCTCGTCTAGAGCCAGGTAATCTCTCTACACTTATTCTAGCTTTCCGTTTTAAGTGTTAGGACGTTGTCAATGGCCTCCTGCTCGTCTAACGATAGTGTGGTCAAGGCCATAGACGAGTATCACGACGACTCTAGTTATGATACTTCCAGTAATGCCAGTAGTAGTAGTAGTGGTCACACAACTGAGGAATACACATCTGGTGTTTCTGGGATTCTTGTAGAAACCTTTCAGGAGTGTATTAGGATGAGGACAGCCTCTGGGGCTGACACCTCGACGAGCTCCCCGCCGTCCTCCCCTCTGGACGAACGGGAAACCGTATATAGTTGTGCTCTAGAGGTTCCCTCTAGGACGCGAGAGAAGGTTAGATTCCCTTAGGAGTTGGTTTCAAATTCCTGATGACCTAAACCCTAGGTTAGCTGTCCGAGGTGAATGGTGTTGCCAGCCTCGTTTTGGGATAGGTGTCTATGAGGCTTATCTGTTAGGGGGGCTTAGACTTCCCTTGAATGCCTTTGCTAGGGAATTGCTTACTAGGCTGGGCTTGGGAGTGTGTCAGCTTAACCCTAACGCATGGAGACTAATTGTCTCCATGCAAGTCTTATGGATGGAGGTGTTTGACGGGGATCGTCCTATCACCGTGGACGAGTTCTTGTACTGCTATAAACCCTCCGAGATAAATCAATCTCGAGGCTTCCATCAGTTCACATCCAGGAGCAATGACTGTAGACTGATTAAGTCTTTGCCCTCGTCTGACAGAAACTGGAAGACGGAATTTTTCTTTGTCTCTGGTTTCTGGCGGGGCATCCTGTTGAGATTGGTAGAGACTCGTTTGCTCCTTATACTGGAGACATGGGGAACCTTCGTCCAGAAGGTATGTTATGCTCTTCTTTTTTGTCTCTTTTTTATTGTACTTTTTCTTTGGACGATGGTCTAACCTTAACTTCCTTCTTTCCTTCCCAGCCGTTGGACTACCTTCTCTGAGCAAGTTCCACCGTGATCGCATCCACAGGGCCCGTCTACATTCGGAACGAGACTTTCACTCGTTAGTGACCCTTAAGCGTCTACACAAGTGGGGACTCGGCCCTGAACCGTCCGTCGACGCCTTAACACACGAGCTAACTACCCGTAGACGTGAGTGTTCCTCTTTAAGATATGTCTTTTCCATTTTTGTTTTATTATTATTATTTATGTCCTTTCCAATTTTTTTTTTTATTTTTAGGAATGGCAACCATGAAGGGAAATAAGGGAAAGGAAGTGGTGGACGAGGCAGCTAGATCTGAACCTCAACCTCGTCTTGTTTCTGGAGAAAATGAAGAGCTTGTCCAAGCATGTGGACTTGGCTAACATGCCAATCGTCGGGGGAAGAAAGCTAAGTCTGGGTCGTCCAGGCCTGAAACTGCTAGGCCTGAACTTCCTTCCCAGCCGCCCGTCCTGGTCATTGATGTTGACTCGTCCACGCCCCTAAGTGCCACTCTGTCCAAGTCTCCTGCTCTTTACTCGTCCCAGCCTCCTCAAGGGATTTCTACTAACTTATTGGGGAACGAGGATCTGGCTTGGGAGCGATTCCAAGAAGCTGTGAAAGGTGAGGACGTAGCTGCGTGCTACAACATGTCCTTGAAAGAGTTCGAGCACTCTGGCGTCCACGATCTCTTCAAGGTGACCCTCTTTGCCTCGTCTTGATTTGTCCATGTTTGCTCAATATTACTTTTATCATTTGAACTTCCTATTCTTCTATGTAGGCCATGTCCAAGTTCATAGCTACGTCTAGGCAGGCCACAGAGTTGGACAGGACGAGGATCCTTCTTGAGAAAAGATAGAAGAGATCAAAAACGACTGTAGGACGTGGGCAGAGGTGGCGAACAAGGCCAAGGATAAGGCTGAGGAGTTCAAGGCTTTGGTGGGGGAGCTGAAGTCCGACACTGCCAGGAAGGACGAGCGTCTTGAACTTCTTCAAAAGGAGAACGACGAGCTGAGTCTACTTCTGAAGAAAGCTAAAGACGAGGCAGTGGAGGAATTCAAAGCGTCCAAAGAGTTCACTGACCTGATGGATACAAACTACGCAACAGGGTTTGAGGACTTTAGAATGGATGCTATGGACAACTTTCCTGAAGTTGACTTTAGCACCATTAAACTCAACCTTGCTGCTGCTACAAGTTCCCTCGTCCACACAGGCTCAGATGATGTCAACATCGAGGACGACGCTTCCACCAAACCAGCTCAGGACGACCCCAACGTTGATGCCCCTTCCTCTTGAAGAAGTTGTTATTGTTGTTTAGCTTTCTTCTTCTTCTTTTTTCTTCTTTTTTTATTATTTAAAATGTATTTAAGAATTTGAAATATTATTCAAATACAATTTCCTCGTCTAGAGTGTTTTAGACGAGCTTATGAACAATGTCTTTTACTGTTTATTTTATAAGGGTTTTTGGACGGTGGCCGTCTACCCTTTTCAAGTTAAAGAATATCTTCTTTGTTTGTTGACATTTATGTCATTGTCCTTTAAACAATGTTTTAAGTGTTGAATGACCGTCTACAATCTTTTCATGGACGACCCACTTAGGACTGATGACGACTGCATTACTTTGACCTGTCCTTTAGGCAATTATTATTCGCTTTCTCGAAAGCAGTTTTTAATGTTTATGTTTTCTCGTCTTGACGAGTGCTCGTCTCTGGAATGTTATATCTTAAGGCTTACTTTTCTTTCTTAGACGAGTGGGCCTTGGCCTTTTTCCTTTTGCTTTATCCTTCTTAGAGGGAAGCTTTGGACGAGCAGTCCTTGGCTTCTTTCTCTTGCTTTATCCTTTTTAAAGGAAAGATTTGGACGAGCAGTCCTTGGCTTCTTTCTCTTGCTTTATCCCTTTTAAAGGAAAGTTTTGGACGAGAAGGCCTTAGCATTTTTTCTCTTGCTTTATCCTTTTTTAAAGGAAATCTTAGACGAGTTTGCCTTTGTCCCAAGATTTTACTTGTTTAAGGCTTTTGCCTCATCCGTGGATATTATCAGGGAAACTGGCATTCAAGTACATAAGAAATCCATACCATATTATTACATGAACATTGTTCACAAACTTGGTACACGTTTACAAGCTAGTGCCTTATTAAGATATCAAGTACATAGCATCGTCTTTCATAAGCTAGTCTGTAAGTAGTGCAAAAGTTTAAGAAGCAGTGCAAAAGTTTAAGAACTAGTGCACTTTTATTCATAACACACCATAATAGTAGTAAAAGCAAAAGTAAATATAAGCAAACACGCAACACAACTGTAACTTTGCCACTGACTTCCCTCGTCCCCGCTCATCATTGATAGTACCTTCACAGATGTTCCACGTTCTAAGGATGCTCTAACTTCCGCCCGTCCAGGGCTTCCAGGTAGTAGGACCCCTGCCTTTTGCAGTTGATCACCCTGTAGGGTCCTTCCCAATTGGGTCCCAGTTTTCCATGAGCTGGGTTCCTGGTCGCCAAGGAGACCCTTTTGAGGACAAGGTCCCCTACACCGAACCGTCTGGGTTTCACCATGGCGTCATGCTGTCTGGCCATGAGATTTTTGTACCTTGCCGTCCTTTGCTCCGCATCCATTCTTACCTCATCGATAAGATCGAGGTCAAGGCGAAGTTGTTCCCCGTTGTCTTTCTCCTGGTACTCCATCACTCGGTGACTTGCTATATGGACCTCCGCTGGTATGACAGCTTCACTCCCATAGGCTAGTTTGAACGGGGTCTCTCCTGTCGGAGTTCGTGCGGTCGTCCTATAGGCCCAAAGAACACCCGGTAGCTCGTCTGGCCATATCCCTTTTGTCCACTCAAGCCGAGTCTTGATGATTTTCAGCAGGGATCGGTTTGCTACTTCTGCTTGCCTATTTGCCTGTGGATGGGAGGGTGAAGAATAGTGATTCTTGATCCCAAAATGATTGCAAAAATCCCTGAAGGGTGCGTTGTCAAATTGGTGTTCGTTGTCGGATACTAACACCCTGGGTACCCCGAACCTGCATAAAATATTCTTCCATACGAAAATTTTCACGTTCTGCTGAGTGATTACTGCAAGAGGCTCGGCTTCTACCCACTTGGTAAAGTAATCTATTCCTACCACTAAAAATTTCATCTGCCGGATTCCTATGGGGAAAGGACCCAGGATATCCAGGCCCCACTGTGCGAAGAGCCATAGGGCCGTCATTGGGGTCTGGTATTCTGACGGCTGTCTAGGCACATTGCTATAATGCTGGCATTGGTCACATACCTTGACATAGGCTGTAGCGTCTGCCTGCATTGTTGGCCAATAGTAGCCGGCATGGACGACCTTATGGACAAGGGACCTTGCCCCTGAATGATTTCCACACGATCCTTCATGAACCTCCCTTAGAACATAGTTTGACTCGTCAGGAGCCAAGCATCTTAAGTAGGGTTGGGAAAAGCCTCGCTTGTACAACACCTCATTAATGAAGACATACTTGGCCGACCTGACCCTTAACTTTCTCGCCTCATCCTTGTCCTCTGGAAGCCTCCCATCCTTGAGGTAAATTATTATCGGACTCATCCAATTCTCTCCTCCTCCTATCTGCTATATGTCAGGGATGTCTATGCTCGGCATGTACTGGATGTCGCCGAACTCGTCTATGACCCCTGCTGAGGCGGCTTTCGCCAAGGCGTCTGTTTCCACATTCTCCTCCCTGGGAAGTTGAATAAAACTTATGGTTGAAAATTTTCGGGCAAGGCGTTTCACTTTGTTAAGGTACTTCTTCATTCGATCCTCCTTGACATCACACATCCCATTTACTTGGTTTATGACTAGTTGAGAGTCTCCTCTGATTGTTAGCGACTCCGCCCCTAAGGACTTGGCCAATTCCAACCCCTTGAGTAGAGCCTCGTACTCAGCCTCGTTGTTGGTAGTTGGATACTGCAGACGGGCTGCATACTCCAGCTTGTCACCCTCTGGGGACTTTAGTACAATTCCAATCCCTCCTGCATACAGTGTGGACGATCCGTCTACATTAACCACCCACATTTCATTTCCTTCGTCCTTGTTCAGGTCGTCCTGACTGGAGGTGAATTCTGCAATGAAATCTACCAACGCTTGCGCTTTTATTGTGCTTCTCGGGAGGTACCTGACATCAAACTCGCTGAGCTCAACGGCCCACTGTACTAGCCGTCCAACAGCTTCCAACTTGCTCATCGCCTTTTTTATAGGATGGTCTGTCAGGACGTTGATGACGTGTGCCTGAAAATAATGTCTCAGCTTCCTAGAAGCCGTGATTAATGCGAAGGCTAGTTTTTCCATCATCGGGTATCGTCCTTCTGCCCCTCTCATCGCGTGGCTTGTGTAATAGACCGGCTTCTGGACTCTCCCCTCTTCTCTGACTAACGCTGAGCTTACTGCGTGTGGGAACACTGCCAAGTACAAGTACAACTCTTCCCCAGGTACAGACAGACTCAACAGTGGTGCCGTCATTAGATAAGTCTTCAAGTCTTGGAAGTCCTTTTGACACTCATCCGTCCATTCAAAGGCCTTCCTAAGGACTTTAAAGAATGGTAAAATTTGTCAGTAGCTTTCGATACAAACCTGTTGAGGGCGGCAACTCGTCCAGTAAGAGACTGGACTTCCTTGATATTTTTCAGTGGCTCCATGTTCAGTATCGCTTGGATTTTATCCGGATTCGCCTCAATTCCTCTGTGCGACACCATAAACCCTAAGAATTTACCCGATGAAACCCCGAAAGCACACTTGCTCGGATTTAATTTCATGTGGTACCGTCGCAACGTATCAAAAGTCTCTTGAAGGTCGTCAAGATGTTTATCCTCGTCCTGGCTCTTCACTAGCATGTCGTCCACATAAACCTCCACATTTCGCCCGATTTGAGGATGTAACATATGGTTAACCAGCCTTTGGTATGTCGCCCCCGCGTTCTTCAAACCGAAGGGCATAACCTTGTAGTAATACAACCCTTGGTTCGTGACGAATGAGGTCTTCTCCTGATCCGCTTCATTCATCTGAATCTGGTTATACCCTGAGAAAGCGTCCATGAAGCTAAGTATCCTGTGACCTGCCGTCGAGTCCACTAACTGGTCAATGCACGACAATGGGTAGCTATCCTTGGGGTAAGCTTTGTTTAGATCAGTGAAGTCCACGCATATCCACCACTTGCCATTGGCTTTCTTGACCATGACTACGTTCGCCAACCAGTCTGGGTAATGAACTTCTCGGATAAACTTCGCGGCCACCAACTTCTGCACCTCTTCCTTAATGGCATTGTCTCGCTTGGGAGCAAAAACTCTTCTCTTCTGACGCACTGGTTTCGAATAGGGACACACGTTCAGGCTATAGGTAATGAAGCTCGGATCAATGCTAGGCATGTCCTCATGACTCCATGCAAAGACATCGAGGTTTTTCTTCAGAAACCGAATCAAAGCGTGCTTTGCCCCCTCTTCCATGCTCGCCCCAACTCTGGTAGACTTCTCGGGCTGGTTATCGTCCAAAGGGACGTCCTCTAATGCTTCAGTGGGCTCAGCCACGACCCTTCTTCCGTCTATACTCATCGCCTGCATGTGCTCGTCCATGGCCAGCATAGCTAAGTAGCATTCTCTGGCAACCAGCTGGTCTCCTTGCACCTGGCCTACTCCGTGCTCGGTCGGGAATTTGATGGACAGGTGGTAGGTAGAGGTTACCGCTTTCCAGCTGTTCAAAGTTGGTCTTCCAATAATCGCATTGTATGACGATGCACAATCAATAACAAGGAAATTCACTTCCTTGGTTATCTGCTGCGGATATGTTCCGACGACCACTGGCAACGTGATGGTGCCCACAGGTTGCACCTTCATTCCTCCAAATCCTACCAACGGCGAGTTCATTGGCTGAAACTGATCTCGTCCTAGCCTCATTTGTTGGAATGCGGGGTAGTAGAGAATGTCTGCAGAGCTGCCATTGTCTATCAATACCCTCCTGGTCGTGTAGTCAGAGATGAGTAGGGTGATGACTATCGTGTCATCGTGTGGGTGGTGAATTCGTCCTGCCTCCTCGTCCGTGAAAGTAACGGCCTGTTGGTCTACCTCCCTCGTCCTAGGAGGTCGTCCAGACTGTTGGATGTTCTGCACCACCTTCAGGTATGTCTTCCTTGACTTGGACGACTGCGCTGTCGAGTTCCTCCTATAATTACCCTTATCTCTCCTAGTGGGGGGCGTGATGATTCTTCCACCTTGGCCTTCATTTTCTCATCTCTCTGGTCTCGTCCAAGGATGTTCCTCAATTTTTCCTGTCTAATGAGATTTTCTATCAGCTGCTTCAAGTCAAAACACTTATCCGTATCATGCCCATGGTCCCTGTGAAAACGGCAGTACTTGCTCCTATTACGCTTGTTGGGGTCTCCCTTCATTTTGTCCGGCCATTTCAAGGACAGATCATCCTTGATCTGCATAAGAACCTGCTCTAGTGGCATAGTCAGGGGCGTGTATTGCTGATTCCTCGCGGAGGAACTGGCCTTCTTACCATCCTTATCTTTCCGCTCGTCTACACGAGCTTTCTTTGGACGAGGTCCTTGATCTGAATAACGGTGGTGACCCGCTTCCGAACGTTCTGCCCTTTTTCTTTTCTTGGCTATGATAGCGTCCTTAGCGTTCATAAAATTCTGGGCCGAATGGACGAGATCGGCCATGGTTTGCGGCTCCTGCTCATAGAGCTTATGAATGAACAAGTCAGAATTGACCCTATTGTGGAAAGCGGCCAGTAATAGCTTGTCGTCCATCTCGTCCACCGTTAGGGCCCCCTATTAAAACGGGTGATGAAGGACCGCAAACTCTCATTTTCCCCTTGCTCTATGGTCAGTAGGCTGGAGGAGGAACACTTGTGACGCTGTCCTCCAATGAAATTGTTGACAAACAACTTACTCAACTCTTCAAAGGATCCTACCGAGTTTGGGGGTATCTTACCGAACCACACTCCCGCTGGTCCTTTAAGTGTGGTGGGAAAAGCTCTGCACATAATCTCGTCTGGGACTCCTTGTAGGTGCATGGTCGTCTTAAAAGTTGCAATATGATCGCAAGGGTCGCGACTTCCATCATATGAGTCCAGAGAAGGCATTTTGAACTTTGGAGGCAGGGGGTGATTGCTGATGGAGGCCGTGAAGGGGGAGTCCGTTCGGTGAACCATATCGTCCACTGGGTTCGCTCGCCTCATGCTTTCCCTCATTTCATCCATGACTTTTCTCATCTGGTCCATCTCTTTTTCCAAGTGTAGCACCCTTCTTGAAGCGGTACCCCTTGTTTGATCTTCGGACTCGGCATTTTCTCCTCCACCTTCCTGACTCGATGCCCGTCTATCCGTGCCCATCTTGACGCTGCCTCCTGAGGTTGATCTCCCTATTCAACTCCTGGTTTTGACGTGTCAGTTCCGCCATAGCGGCGGCCATGGATTGTATATGTTGAATGGAGGATGGTTGTACAACAGGCGCCGACCTACGATCGCGAAGGGGATTGCTAGAAGCATCCCTACTCTCCTGGTGGCCTGGGCTCGTAGCCCTTGATCTTGTTCGAACCATTCAGCCTTTTGTCTGGGAAGGGCTAATCATTGAAAACAGAACAAATAACCGAACGGAAAGAACACTGTAATGTTCCCACAGACGACGCCAACTGATGATGCTAAGAAGATCAGTAGGCTGGATGCTTCGGACTTGATAGGACCACTTGCTCTCTCTGCGGCCTGAAGAAAAAAGAGAAGCTAATCAAAGGCGACCGGGGCTGCCAGCCTAGTAAAGTTAGTTTTTCTCACTATGTTTTTGGAGTTCCAACTTTTTTGGAGTCAAAATCACCCATACATTTGCCTTGTCTGAATCAGTCTTTATATAGCGCCTTCATAGACGATTATCGAAATAGGAACCTCTCCTGGATTCAAGGAGGCTTAAACGTAACTACCATAACCGTTTAGGAGTTACACTTTATTTCACAACGGATACATGACAGTTATGCGTGGGATAAGGGATTGTCACATTGTATTCGGAGATTTTCCTAAGTATGATACCCTCGTCCTGGAATTCCTTCGTCGAGTGCGCCTGTTAATTCCAAGTGCAGCATCCTAGTCCACGTATCTTTCCATGGACGAGTCCTCTCAGGCAGGCTGTGCGCATCCCACGGACGAGGGATGTAGCTTTGCTCACCCTCAGTCCTTGTCCGTTACCCTCGTCCTGAGGATAACTTCTGGACGGCTGCCGAAGTGATGACCGTCTAGGGACGGTTTGAGTGTTCTCATCCCACATCACATTCAAAAATGCATTTAATAGTTTGTTGAAATCTACATATCATATTCATTGTCACATCAAATTATAAAAGTTATGAAGACCATCATGCACCCTCGATGCAATGATCACTCTACAAGTATAAGTTTTTGTGGGATGTGATGGGCAATGGCCGAGATTTAAGTCTCTAAAAGAGAGTTTCGCACACATATATACTTAGATTAGGTTAGAGTAAAATTTTTATCTTGATAAAAATAATTAAATAAATAAAATTTATGTAGTAAAATTTATAGTATTTTTAACATTTTCCTATTTGAATTACTTATGATTAGTAACACGTCTATTTGTAAGACCCATTTATTCAAATTTGTCTTATCTCTATCTCTAATATTACTTAATTCTTTGAGCCTTCTTAATTGTGAAAAAAAAAAACTAAAATGTTTTAATATCTCCCAAAAATATTATATAAAAAATATAAAATAAAAATTTGCCCCCAAATTTGAGGCCTTCTCTAGTAAGGGGCCCTAGGCAATGGCCTAATTGGCCTAAACCTAGGGCCGGCCCTAATAAAGATGCAACCGACTAGTTGAAGAGTAATTCTTAGGTACACCTGGAGCACGGAGAGTGGTCTCTCCTCTCACATTCATGGTGGAGTTTACTCACTAAATCTATGGTAGAGTCTACTATGAATGTAAGAGGATGGAGTATCATTTTTCAATACTCTGAGAATACCTACGAATTTTCCCTAGTTGAATACCTTCTTCTAAAAAATAAACAGTTGAATACCTATTCCACATAATTAGTGGTTCCATTATAAAACCTATTACAACATTGTGACATACCAAACATGCCATATGTGAGAGTATCATGAGTAGGATTGTGCATGATTTAACCCACCGGCCTAACCCAACATACTAAAAAAAAAAAACTATTTTTTAGTATGATTTACTTTGGTACTTACTAGAGAACTAGTTTTGTTGAATTTGAAATTTGCAATATAATTTAGATGTAATATGTGAATTGTAATAATTTATTAAAAATGATAATTAAATAGTTTATGAAATCCATTGTATTTGTGTGGCATGAAACATGTAAGCACAACCCATCAACCCAGCCCAACCTACTTGCTTGAATTGTGGTGAAAAATCTCTCTTACTCGACTCATGCACACTTCTAATCATGAATATGACTGCCTCCTATTATTATATCTTTAACACGACATCTCATATTCTTCCAATAAGATGCAATCAAGTCACACTATTTAAGCAATAATTTTTTTTTTTAAATGAAGATTTTTTATTATATATCACACCCTTTTCTACACACCTGTGTATTTGGTAGTTATGGTAACATCCTTCTTTTTTCTTTTTTTTTGAGAAGCCACCCCGGGAAAAGGGGGGATTTATGGTAACATCCTTTTGTTCTAATAACACGGATATATACAGGTCCGATCGTACCAAAAACGAAAGCGTGGAAGGTTTGAGACCAAGTGTTAGAGGGCCCGATCTTGTGACTTTTGGGGCATGCATACTATTCTTCGGTCTTCACTATGTAACTCTTGAATTGAATCTATGTATCCTCTTGTAGATTTTTTTAAAATTTTTTTATGTAACATATGCATTCTTCCAGGCTTCATTATCAGATTTCTTTTTCTTCCAAACTTTAACTTTAGCTCCAGCTAACATAGTAGGGCAAGCTAATTACAGGCAGATACACACTAATCCTACAGATTACAACTTGCAAAACGTGTAAGTTTTAGTTTGAGAGAGAGAGAGAGAGTCATACAAGTTGATGTAGCCTCAATGAACACTGATTTAGGTAAATGAACAATTGGGGTAGAAAGTCTCTCATGTGAGAGAGTGAGATTTTCAAGACTCAAGAAATTAGGAAGAATGGTTAGCCCCCCCAAAAAAATAAATAAATTATGCCCTACTACCCGGTCTCTACATGAAACGAGTTGGTCAGGGTAAACACCCAACCCCGACAGTTTATGATGAGGCCTACCCAGCAAAAAAGCCCATACCAATCTGGGCTAATTAGTGTTAAGTTCAGTCAGAAAACACACCAAGCCCACACTTTATTAACATCCTTCTTTATAGTCCTAAGAAGGAAATAGGAGGACTACTAAACATTGATGGTCAACGAAATGGTAATGTTATTTATTTATTTTAAGTGGCATGTATCTTATGTCTTTTAATTTTTTAATTTTTATACATTTTATAAGTGGGAAGAAAAATTCAAACCCATATTTCAATTGAAAACACCAGAAAGTGTAATGTCCTTCAATACCATATAATGTCAGCAAACAAAATACTTTTATAGGGTGGAGATGGAGAGAAGGGACAAAAATGGTCATTTTTATATTTATGATTTCCATTTAGTTTGTATTTCTTAGAGTGTAAAAGTTGTCTTTGTCATTCTTGCTTTGATAGTATCGAATACAAAATAGTCTATATCACTTTTTGTGTTCTATTTTATACTTCAACAATCACAATTTGTCATTTGTTTGAATTCATTGGTATCAAAGTATTTTGGGAAAGATACTCATTGAAATATCCTAGAGATTGAGTGTTGCCAGCACAGCAGATTTCATAGCAAAGATTATTTCATATGGCTGCATAATTCTCAACAACTTTTACTGAAATCTTCTTTATTTTTCCCTATTGTTTTTTTGACCTTTAATGCTAAATTTCTATAGCATTTTTCCTTTGCCTGCAGAAGTTTGGGGATCTCAGGTCTCTCACAAATTTTCTGCCAATTTATGGAAGTTAATTATGGAACTAATTTATTATAAATTTCATACTGACTCATAGTTAATAAGATATGATATATTGATGTTATATCTGGTTGATAAATGATTAGGTCCGTAGGAGTTAGGAACTTAGGACAGGACCAAGTGCTACACAAGAACTCTTCTTCTGGAATGGGGGAATATGCATGAGTTGCCTAGTAATGGAAAAGCAGTAATTGCCTTTTTATATCTTGCCTTGCTTGTTGCAGATGCTTCAATATTTCTTGGTTTTTGGCGAGCTAATTACCGAACACTTTCTGCCAATGTCTGCAGCTGTTGCTCCATCAAGGGGTTTTGGGAGCTTGAAGGCAGCATTGCGGTTGCGTTTGACCATTGATCAGCTCTGCACCATGCAACTTTTCTCTGGGATCAGTAGGCAAGGCCAACAATTCCCACGGATGGCAAAATATGATGTTGCCTATATGTGCCGACACTTAATTTTGCATAACATTCCACATTCAAATATAAGAAACTGTATCACCTTATAAATTTAATTAGAGAAATTTTTATAAATGAAAAAGATTTAATAACAGCATCACTTAGATTGTCACTTGTGAGGGCAAAAACAAAGAAACTACATAGATTTTTATGGCTATACGAAGCTGGAGATATTATGGCTTGTTGCAACCAAACAAAAAAAATCTAGAGATATTTTGGCTGGAGATGGCCTTATTCTCATACTAATTAGTAATACTGCATTCAATTATGATCAATCCAGAGACTTCCTCATCCCTAGATTGATTCATGCTATGACAAAACCCATATTCAGAACCTCTATGGAACAGTTATGCTTGCCAAACCTGTGGCTGCTAGTTTGTTAACCAGAGCCAGGGCATTACTAGTGATATAAGTAGCATTCAAAACCTGATTTTGAAGCAACTTAACTCGCTTTCCCTTTTGGTCTTCAAAACCATCCAAGCAAGTGTCTTCGTCAGTGAGGGCTGCACTAATCCATGTATTAAGGTCACCCATTTGTTCATTGAATGTGCTTTTACTAAGCCTTCTGAGCACATCGAGTGATTTGTGAAGCTCATCAAGTGCGTCCTGAATACATTCAATGCAATCTGAAAGGGCAATTCTGTTCTTTCCCTTCATAAGCCGATATTTCTTCAATTTTTTCAAGTTTTGAGCAACATCCTTTACCTCACCTATTGTCACCGATACTCCTGCCCGTGCCCACTTGCTGGGGCTTCTCTTAGCAGTGCTTGAAAATGATGCTAGTGACTGAACACAGATGTCAGGGTACCTAGTCACACTGCAGGCTTCTTGAATATAATTGTATCCATTTCCATTTGCCAATTGGCCTGAATTCATCAGCAATGCAACAAACATGAATGTCATAAATGAATGAATGCAAGCCATTCTCATTCAAGAGAAGTGAGATGGAGAAAGTGATAGCAATTGAAGTAGAAACTATTTTATCACTAGATAAATACTAGTACTACAACAAAGAGTCCATGTATGAAATAGAAGAAGAGTGAGAATAAAGAGTCATGCTTTTCAATGATACTGAATTGATTCCCATGAACTGTGAAATCGTAGAGTTTTTGATGTTAGATTTATAATTAAAAAAGGCATTTGGCTGACTTGGAAAGGGCAAGATCTTTTTGCAGGAGTTTGATTTTTAGGCAAGAGGCTGGTGAGCTCCATAAATAAAGAGACAGAGAGGCTGAAATAGGTTGTGACTGGGCAGGTGAGTATCCCACGAATTCAAGATAAGGTCTATTCAGTACCTTCTTTCACATTAGAGTAAATTGCATCTTAACCACAAGTATAGGATCACATACTAACAAATATCATAGCAACATCTTGGAAACATTTCATTATTATTATTTTTATTAGGTACAAAATCAATTTGAAATTATGATGACCCTCTACCATCACACCATAACGCTGCGAGTTTCTGTTGGTGTGAAAAAAGATTCAAATCCAAATCTCTCATTCGATGACAAGAGATTTTACTAATTGAACCGTTGAAACGGGGAGAAACATGCCATTGTTGAACCCATAATGAATCAATGATGCTGACCGAATATCCAGTGTGACTACACAAAGTAACCATGATTAATCTAAAGAATATGTACTATGCAATTTGTAACTGTACGGTAGGACATGTGTGGTCCATGGCCAAACTGATAATGAAATGAAATAGGTACTTGATAAGGTGAATAATTGGTGTGGTAGTGAAGATTGAAGACAAGAGTTTCTTGATTGCGCAGTAGGAAAAGTATGCTGGAAGTTGTTACTAGTTAATCTGATCAGTTCGTATTAGCGGTTAATGCAGCCACTTTTTTTGTAGACATGGCAGACTTGCTTTTAAAAGTTTATCAAAACCGTCCATTCACTTCCACAGTACAATTCACATGATTTGGCTTGAAAATTGGTTACACATCACATGAATACAACAAAGAAGCATTTCATCAGCGTTGACAAAGTGCTTTCTGCTGTTTTAACCTTACCTATCTTTCCCAGTATTTATTGGTCCATCTGTTACACAAAATTTTAAACATGATCTTCACTTCAGTTTTCTACAATCCATAGATTAACATGTAGTCTCTAGATACATCTGGTAGAACATGTTACTTGTCCACTATCTATTGAGAAATTTCTTGACTATTTTGAAAGTGACTTGGAGGTAAGAAATTGGTGGCTTTGATTATCTCAAATTTCAGTATACTGTACACGTCATGTGTCATTGTGTGCTACATTGGGATATTTTTGAAAAAGTAGGTATGTTTTGAGTACGGCACAAAGTGTATACAAATAACTTTCGTTGCATACATCCGATATTCATTTAAAAAGACACATTAGAAGGGGAAAAATGGGATTTAAATTTTAATTAATATAACTTAATAAAGTATTAAAAAAGTGATTTTTTAAATTTATTAATGATTGAAAAAGTCTAGAAACAGAAAATGTTTTTATGAAAATTGAGATGATATGATGTAATTGGTACGAACAAAATGGTATCAATAATGAGCCAATTTGAAAGTAATGTCACGTTCACTAATAACTAGCAACATCAATGGTTGTGCAAAATTTTGTGAAACTTTTTTTTTTTTTTTGAGAAGGAAATTTTGTGAAACCTCTTAAGTATTTCTCGTTGATAATATCCATAGAGAGACTTAAATCTTATTAATACATGGATTTCAAATAATTAGTTGTAAGACGTTATTTTAAACTCAACAAATTTTTTTTTATTAAGACAAAATCCTTTAATCCCCTACCCATGTTATTGAAATCTCTCAATACTAAGGATCTATTTGGATACCGTTTATTGCTGAAAACTAAAAACTAAAAATACTGTAACAAAATAATTTTTAAATGTGTAAATAATACCATGAAACCGAGTTTTAAAATTGTTTTTCTGAAAAAAAAAAAAAACAATAAACAATAAACAATAAAAACTTGTGAATTTTGTAAACAGTACATGGTACCCACCAAACAATGCTATCCAAACCTACACTAAAATTCAAATGCAATTCCAAGTATAGTTTTTCTTTTATTTTTGAACATACAAATTGATAAGGGAATAATTCAGCCTATCTCCAAGTCGTCCATACAGGTCGTCCATGAACCACCTACCACTGAGAATACCCTCGGGAGTTTGCCTACTAATACCTCGTTCTGGGAAGAGGAGTTCAGGACGAGGTAAACACCACCAGTGATACACTCGTCCAGATCGCTATCCTCGTCTTGAGGATGTTCACTCGTTAGACGAGACAGCCCTGCGCATGTAACAAAGCACACCCAACTTAGATACTCCAGGACGGGGGTGTCACACTTAGGAAAATCTCCAAATAAGGTATGACAGTCCCTTATCCCACGGGTAACCGCCAGGTATCCGTTGCGAAACAAAAGCATAACTTCCAAACGGTTATGCCAGATACGTTTGAGTTCTATCTCTCCTTGAAGCCAGGAGAAATTCGAATTTCGGTAACCGCCTATGAGAACGCTATATAAAGGCAGTTTCAGACAAACCCAAGGTATGTGAATTTTTACTACAAAAAAGTTGGAACTCATAATATGGAGAGAAAAACTAACTTTACCATCGGAGGGTTTTCGGCCGGCAACCCCGGTTGCCTTTGATTTGCTTTTCTTTCTTTGTTCAGGCTGCCGAAAGAACCAGTGGACTTTTCAAGTACGAAGCATCCAGCCTACTGATTATTCTTTGCATCATCAGTTGGCGCCGTCTGTGGGGAGAGTGAGTCAAACAAGTTACTCTATCTCAGACAAAAGGCTGAATGGTTCGAACAAGATCAAGGGCTACCAGCCCAGGCCACCAGGAGAGTAGGGATGCTTCCAGTAATCCCCTTCGCGATCGCAGATCAGCGCCTGTAGTGCAGCCACCGTCTGTTCAACACATACAATCCATGGCTGCCGCTATGGCAGAACTGACACGTCAAAACCAGGATTTGAATAGGGAGATCAATCTCAAGAGACAGCGTCAAGGACGAACAGAGGGAAGGACCCAAAGTCAGGAAGAAGGAGGGGAAAATGTAGAGTCCGAAGACCAAACAAGAGGTACCACTTCAAGAAGGGTACCGCACTTGGAAAGGGAAATGGACCAGATGAGGAAAGCCATGGAGGAAATGGGGGAAAACATGAAGCGAACAAACCCAGTAGATGATATGGTCCACCGGACAGACTCCCCTTTCACAGCTTCCGTCAACAGTCATCCTCTACCCCCGAAATTCAAAATGCCCTCTCTGGACTCATACGATGGAAATCGCGACCCTTGCGATCACATTGCAACTTTCAAGACGACCATGCACCTGCAGGGGGTCCCAGACGAAATCATGTGCAGAGCTTTTCCCACCACGCTCAAGGGGCCAGCGCGAGTGTGGTTCAGTAAGATCCCCCCAAACTCAGTGGGGTCATTTGAAGAACTGAGTAAGCTGTTTGTCAACAACTTTATTGGAGGACAGCGTCACAAACGTTCCTCCTCCAGCCTGCTGACTATAGAGCAGGGGGACAATGAGAGTTTGCGGTCCTTCATCACTCGGTTTAACAGAGAAGCCTTAACGGTGGATGAGATGGATGACAAGTTGCTGCTGGCCGCTTTCCACAACGGGGTCAATTTGGACTTGTTCATTCATAAGCTCTACGAGCAGGAACCACAGACTATGGCCGAGCTTGTCCATTCGGCCAAGAATTTTATGAATGCTGAAGACGCCATCATAGCCAAGAAGAGAAAACGCGCAGAGCGCTCGGAATCGGGCTACCATCGCCATCCTGACCAGGGACCTCGTCCAAAGAAAGTTCGGGTAGACGAGAGAAAGGATAAGGATGGTAAGAAGGCCAGTTCCTCTGCAAGGAATCAGCAATACACGCCCCTGGCTATGCCATTAGAGCAGGTCCTTATGCAGATCAAGGATGATCCGTCCTTGAAGTGGCCGGACAAAATGAAGGGAGACCCCAACAAGCGTAATAGGAGCAAGTACTGTCGTTTTCACCGGGACCATGGGCATGATACAGACGAGTGCTTTGACTTGAAACAGCAGATAGAAAATCTCATTAGACAGGGAAAGTTGAGGAACTTCCTTGGACGAGACCAGAGAGATGAGAAAATGAAGGCCAAGGTGGAAGAATCGTCGCGCCCCCCACTGGGAGAAATCAGGGTAATTATAGGGGGAAGCTCTACGGCACAGTCGTCCAAGTCAAGGAAGACATATCTCAGGGTGGTGCAGAACATCCAACAGTCTGGACGACCTACCAGGACGAGCGAGGTAGACCAACAGGTTGTCACTTTCACGGACGAAGAGGCAGGACGAATTCACCACCCACATGATGACGCGATAGTCATCACTCTACTCATCTCTGACTACACAACCAGGAGGGTTCTGATAGGCAATGGTAGCTCTGCAAACATTCTCTACTACCCCGCATTCCAACAAATGAAGCTAGGACGAGATCGGCTTCGATCAGTGAACTCGCCGTTGGTAGGATTCGGAGGAATGAAGGTGCAACCTGTGGGCACCATCGCGTTGCCAGTGGTCGTTGGGACGTATCCGCAGCAGATAACCAAGGAGGTGAATTTCCTTGTTGTTGATTGTGCGTCGTCATATAATGCGATTATTGGAAGGCCAACTTTAAACAGCTGGAAGGCGGTAACCTCTACCTACCACCTGTCCATCAAATTCCCGACTGAACATGGAGTAGGCCAGGTACAGGGAGACCAGCTGGCTGCCAGAGAATGTTACTTAGCCATGCTGGGAATGGACGAGCACATGCAGACGATGAGTATAGATGGAAGAAGGGTCGCGGCTGAGCCCACTGAAGCATTAGAGGACATCCCTTTGGACGATGAACAGCCCGAGAAGTATACCCGAGTTGGGGCAAACATGGAAGAGGGGGAAAAGCACGTTTTAATTCGGTTTCTGAAGAGAAACCTTGATGTCTTTGCATGGAGCCATGAGGATATGCCTGGCATTGATCCGAGTGTCATTACCCATAGCCTGAGCGTATGCCCCTATTCGAAACCAGTACGTCAGAAGAGAAGAGTTTTTGCTCCCGAGCGAGACAATGCTATCAAGGAAGAGGTGCAGAAGTTGGTCGCCGCAAAGTTTATCTGAGAAGTTCATTACCCAGACTGGTTGGCGAACGTAGTCATGGTCAAGAAGGCCAATGGCAAGTGGCGGATGTGCGTGGACTTCACTGACCTGAACAAAGCTTGCCCTAAAGATAGCTACCCATTGCCGCGCATTGACCAGTTAGTGGACTCAACGGCAGGTCACAGGATACTTAGCTTCATGGACGCTTTCTCGGGGTATAACCAGATTAAGATGAATGAAGCAGATCAGGAGAAGACCTCATTCGTCACGAGCCAAGGTTTGTATTGCTACAAGGTTATGCCTTTTGGTTTGAAGAACGCAGGGGCAACCTACCAAAGACTGGTTAACCATATGTTCCGTCCTCAAATCGGGCGAAATGTGGAGGTTTACGTGGACGACATGCTGGTGAAGAGCCAGGACGAGGATAAACATCTTGACGACCTTCAAGAGACTTTTGATACGTTGCGACGGTACCACATGAAGTTAAATCCGAGCAAGTGTGCTTTTGGGGTTTCGTCGGGTAAGTTCTTGGGGTTTATGGTCTCGCACAGGGGAATTGAGGCGAATCCGGATAAAATCCAGGCGATACTGAACATGGAGCCGCCGAGAAATATCAAGGAAGTCCAGTCCCTCACAGGACGAGTCGCCGCCCTCAACAGGTTTGTATCGAAAGCTACTGACAAATGTTTACCTTTCTTTAAAATCCTTAGGAAGGCTTTTGAATGGACGGATGAGTGTCAAAAGGCTTTCCAAGACTTGAAGACATATCTAATGACGGCCCCATTATTGAGTCCTTCTGAACCTGGGGAAGAGTTGTACTTGTATTTGGCGGTGTCCCAACATGCAGTAAGCTCAGCATTGGTCAGAGAAGAGGGGAGAGTTCAGAAGCCGGTCTATTATACAAGCCACGCGATGAGAGAAGCAGAAGGACGCTACCCGATGATGGAGAAATTAGCCTTCGCATTGATCACGGCTTCTAGGAAGCTGAGGCATTATTTTCAGGCACACGTCATCAACATCCTGACAGACCACCCCATAAAAAAGGCGATGAGCAGGTTGGAAGCTGCTGGGCAGCTGATACAGTGGGCGGTTGAGCTCAGCGAGTTCGATGTCAGGTACCTCCCGAGGAACACAATAAAAGCGCAAGCTTTGGCAGATTTCATCGCAGAATTCACCCCCAGTCAGGACGACCTAAGCACGGACGAAGGAAATGAAATGTGGGTGGTAAACGTAGATGGATCGTCCACACTGTATGCAGGAGGGGTTGGAATTGTATTGAAGTCCCCTGAAGGTGACAAGCTGGAATATGCGGCCCGCCTGCAATATCCAACTACCAACAACGAGGCTGAGTACGAGGCTCTACTCAAGGGGTTGGAATTAGCCAAGTCCTTAGGAGCTGAGTCGTTAACAATCAGAGGAGATTCTCAGCTGGTCATGAACCAAGTGAATGGGATGTGTGACGTCAAGGAGGATCGAATGAAGAAGTACCTTGACAAAGTGAAACGCCTTGCCCGAAAATTTTCAGCCATAAGTTTTATTCAACTTCCCAGGGAGGAAAATGCAGAAGCAGACGCCTTGGCGAAAGCCGCCTCAGCAGGGGTCATAGACGCGTTCGACGACGTCCAGTACATGCCGAGCATAGACATCCCTGACATACAGCAGATAGAAGGAGAAGAGAATTGGATGAGTCCAATAATAATTTACCTCAAGGATGGGAGGCTTCCAGAGGACAAGGACGAGGCAAGAAAGCTAAGGGTCAGGTCGGCCAAGTATGTTCTCATTAATGAAGTGTTATACAAACGAGGCTTTTCCCAACCCTATTTAAGATGTTTGGCTCCAGACGAGTCAAATTATGTTTTAAGGGAAGTTCATGAAGGATCGTGTGGAAATCATTCAGGGGCAAGGTCCCTTGTTCATAAGGTCGTCCGTGCCGGCTACTATTGGCCAACAATGCAGGCAGACGCTAAAGCCTATGTCAGGGTATGTGACCAATGTCAACGTTACAGCAATGTACCTAGACAGCCGTCGGAATACCAGACCCCAATGACGGCCCCGTGGCCCTTTGCACAATGGGGGCTGGATATCCTGGGCCCTTTCCCCGTAGGAATCCGACAGATGAAGTTTCTGGTGGTAGGAATAGACTATTTTACTAAGTGGGTAGAAGCCGAGCCTCTTGCAGCAATCACTCAGCAGAACGTGAAGAATTTTGTATGGAAGAATATCCTATGCAGGTTCGGAGTACCCAGGGTATTGGTATCTGACAACGGGCGTCAGTTTGACAACGCACCTTTCAGGGATTTTTGCAACCATTTTGGAGTAAAAAACCACTACTCTTCACCCTCCCATCCACAGGCAAATGGACAAGCAGAAGTGACAAACCGATCCCTGCTGAAAATCATCAAGACTCGGCTTGAGGGGGCAAAAGGGATATGGCCAGACGAGCTGCCAGGTGTTCTATGGGCTTATAGGACGACCGCACGGACTCCGACAGGGGAGACCCCTTTTAAACTAGCCTATGGGAGCGAAGCTGTTATACCAGCGGAGGTCCATATGGCAAGTCACCGAGTGATGAAGTACCAGGAGAAAGACAACGGGAAACAGCTGCGCCTTGACCTCGATCTTATTGATGAGGTAAGAATGGATGCGGAGCAAAGAATGGCAAGGTACAAAAATCTCATGGCCAGACAGCATGACGCCATGGTAAAACCCAGGCGGTTCAATGTCGGGGACCTTGTCCTCAAAAGGGTCTCCCTGGCGACCAAGAACCCAGCTCATGGAAAACTAGGACCCAATTGGGAAGGACCCTACAGGGTAGTCAACTGCAAAAGGCAGGGGTCCTACTACCTGGAAGCCCTGGACGGGCGGAAGTTGGAGCATCCTTGGAACGTGGAACACCTGCGAAGGTACTATCAGTGACGAGCGGAGACGAGGGAAGTCAGTGGCAAAATTACAGTTGTGATTTGCGTGTTTGCTTATGTTTGCTTGTGCTTTACTATTATTGTGGTGTGTTATGAATAAAAGTGCACTAGTTCCTAAGCTTTTGCACTACTTACATACTGGCTTATGAAAGATGATGTTATGTACTTGATATCATAATAAGGCGCTAGCTTATAAGCGTGTGCCAAATTTGTGAACAATGTTCATGTAATAATATGGTGTGGATTTCTTGTGCGTTTGAATTCCAGTTCCCCTGATAATGCCTAAGGACAAGGCAAAAGCTTTGGACAAATAAAATCTTTGGACGAAGACTAACTCGTCCAAGCTTTCCTTTAAAAAAGAAGAAGGATAAAGCAAAGAGAAAATGCAGTACATGCTCGTCCAGGACATTCTCAGTCAAAGCCATGCAAGGCATGCTCGTCTAAGCTTTCCTTAGAAAAGAATAAGGATAGAGCAAATAGAAAATGCAGTACATGCTCGTCCAGGACATCCTCAGTCAAAGCCTACTCGTCTAAAATAGAGAATAGGCAATAACGCATGACGTCCTAAAGACGAGCATATGGTTAAGACGAGCATAAGGGCAGGCGATAACGCATGACGTCCTAAAGACGAGCATATGATGAGAGTAAATAGCCTAAGGGCAGGCAAAACAATCATCATCGTCCTATGCGAGTCGTCCATGAGGGAATTGTGCAAACAATTGCCCAACACTTGTGAATATCGCTTAAAAGACAATGAAATAAAACATAAAAATGCAGAATCTCGTCCATGAAACACCAATACTAATCGAAAATAAACATTCATCAAACATTAAAGGGTGGATGACCATCATCCAAAAACCCTTAAGAAATAAGCCTTGAAAGGCAATTGTTTATGAATTCGCTAAAAGTACTCCAGACGAAATAAATGTATGATACATTCAAAAAAAAGAAAGAAAAAAGAAGAAGAAGCAAAACACTTGGACAAATAGTGATAAAATCTTTCAACGGAGAAGATCATTAGACATCAGGGTCGTCTTGAGCAGGCCTGGTGGAGGCATCGTCCTAAACATTGATATCTTCAGAGCTAGTCTGGAGAAAAGAACTGGTAGTGCCTCCCAGTTGAAGGACGATGGGGCTGAAATCAACTTCTGGAAACTTTTCCTTCGCCTCCATGCGAAAATCTTCAAAACCAGCCGCATAGTTAGCGTCCAGAAGGTCAGTAAATTGTTTCGAAGCCCTAAATTCCTCCACGGCTTCGTCTTTAGCCCCCACAAGGGAATTGCTTAGCTCGTCGATCTTCTTCTGAAAATGGTCAAGACGAGAGTCTTTCTCCACTATGTCAGCCTTCAATTCTTCGACAAGGTTCAGCAAACCCTTGGACGCGTCTTTAGCCTCGACAGCCGTCTCAGCCCAGCCTTTGCACTCGTCTTTGACCTCTGTGATCCTCCTCTCCAATAGCAGCCTCGTCTTGTCCAGTTCAGTAGCCTGCCTGGACGCAGCTATGAACTTAGACATGGCCTGCGCGAACGAACAAGAATTTTTATCAAGTGAAGTAAACTAGCATAAAAACCAATAACGAGAGCAAAGTTGTATTAGTTACCTTGAAAAGATCGTGGACACCCGAGTGCTCGAAGTCTTTCAGGGACATGTTATAGCATGCAGTCACGTCATCGTCAGACACTGCCTTTTGGAACCTCTCCCAAGCCAAGTCCTCACTCTCAAGAAGATTGGGCACAAGGTCAGTGGGAGGTTGAGACGAGGCAGGAACGCCGGTCTTGGACGGAGGAGTAGGAGCAGGTTCAGACGATTCCACGTCAAAGATTTGGACGGACGGAGGTTGAGGAAGAGGAACGGGAGAGACGACCCCAGCCTTGGACGACTTTCTGTGCTTGGCTCTCCGGCTGGGGAGATTTTCAAGGTTGATAGCCTTTGACAGGCTCCTCTTATCGCCCACAGCAGGACGACCCCTAGCCTCTGTGCCTTGCTTGCCACGCTCGTCCATGACCCCTTTGCCCTTGTTTTCCTTCATTGTAGCCATCCCTAAAATAAATAATAATAATAAGTATTAAAAAAAAAAAAAATAAAAAAAGAGAAAAGAAAAGAGAGAGGAAGAAGGAAAGTGCAAGACGAGAACTCACTTCGACGGACTGTAATTTCGTGGGCTAAAGCTTCTGGAGAGGGCTCGGGGCCAAGTCCCCAAGTAGCAAGACGCTGGAGAGTGACTAAGGTGTGAAAATCCCTCTCCGGGTAAAGACGAGCCTTCTAAACACGTCCTAAATGGAACTTGCTTAGCGACGGCCTTTTGACACCTGCAACAAGGACGAAGAAATTAGCTTGGAAAGATATGTAATAAAGGCGAAGCTACAGTAGTGGTGAGCATACCTTCAGGACGAAGGTTCCCTAATTCTCCTGTATATGGGGGAAATGGATCCCTGCCCACATCAGCAGGGCGTCCTGCCCAAAGACCGGAGACGAAGAAGAACTCCGTCTTCCAATTCCTATCTGAGGTCACCAAAGACTTTATTATCCTACAGTCTTTTCTCCTGGCCGTGAATTGATAAAAGCCACGAGACTGACTAATTTCGGAGGGTTTATAACAAAAAAGGAACTCGTCCACAGTAAGAGGACAGTCCCCTTCGAAAACCTCTCTCCACAAAATTTGCATAGAGACAATTAGTCTCCATGCATTAGGGTTCAACTGACATAAACCTACACCTAACCTAGTGAGTAACTCCCTGGCAAAAGCATTGAGGGGCAGCCTAAGGCCACCTAGAAGATAGGCTTCATAAACCCCAATGCCAAAATGAGGCTGACAACACCACTCATTACGGACGGCCAATCTAGGATTTAGCTCGTCCGGGATTTGGTACCAGCTCCTAAGGAACGCCAATTTTCTCTCGTCCGTCTTGGCTGGAACCCCAACAGCGCAACTGTATACAGTTTCGACCTCGTCCCTTCTAGTGGACGAGGGCGCGCTAGACGTACCAGCTCCAGACCCAGATGCTACCCTCGTCCTAAATTCTTCGTTGAAAACCTCTAAGGGAACCCCAGGAACCCCAGAACATACTCGTCTGTGTTACCACTACTACTGTTACCACTACCAGAACTACTATAGCTAGTTGTGTTGCGGTATTCGTCTATCTCCCTATCAACACTATTGCTAGACGAGGAAAAATTTTCGGACATTTTGAAAATGAAGGGAAGCCTAAAAAACGAGCGTAGAGAAAATACCTGGATCTAGACGAGGGAAACTAAAGGACGCTGGAATACTCCTAGACGAGGCGATGGACGAGAGATGTCAAACGAGAGAATTGGAAAAATGGGGAGGGTAGGGGAGGAAATCCACTATTTATAGGCGTTGAAAAGTAAAACCCAGAGCGAAATGACCAATCAAGAAATAACACGTGGCAACCCCCTCGAGAACCCCAACCAACACAACGGTTAACCCAAGTGAGCGATGACACGTGACATAATCTGGACCCTCACAACCTCGTCCCTGACTTCGGGACACGTGGAATACTATCTCGAAACGAGCCCAAGAAACAAAAGAACTCTGGACGACCTTAGAACATGGGGGCAACTGATAAGGGAATAATTCAGCCTATCTCCAAGTCGTCCATACAGGTCGTCCATGAACCACCTACCACTGAGAATACCCTCGGGAGTTTGCCTACTAATACCTCGTTCTGGGAAGAGGAGTTCAGGACGAGGTAAACACCACCAGTGATACACTCGTCCAGATCGCTATCCTCGTCTTGAGGATGTTCACTCGTTAGACGAGACAGCCCTGCGCATGTAACAAAGCACACCCAACTGAGATACTCCAGGACGGGGGTGTCACACTTAGGAAAATCTCCAAATAAGGTATGACAGTCCCTTATCCCACGGGTAACCGCTAGGTATCCGTTGCGAAACAAAAGCATAACTTCCAAACGGTTATGCCAGATACGTTTGAGTTCTATCTCTCCTTGAAGCCAGGAGAAATTCGAATTTCGGTAACCGCCTATGAGAACGCTATATAAAGGCAGTTTCAGACAAACCCAAGGTATGTGAATTTTTACTACAAAAAAGTTGGAACTCATAATATGGAGAAAAAAACTAACTTTACCATCGGAGGGTTTTCGGCCGGCAACCCCGGTCGCCTTTGATTTGCTTTTCTTTCTTTGTTCAGGCTGCCGAAAGAACCAGTGGACCTTTCAAGTACGAAGCATCCAGCCTACTGATTATTCTTTGCATCATCACATATATAAATGGAGCCCGGTAATAATCTCATTTAATGTAGTGGGCCAGAATTGGGCTAAAGCTGGTCTCCCTGGAGATTATGGGTTAAAATTGGGCTGGGCATGGTCCGGGTCGAACTGGTGGTCACACTAAACCCTGTTATTGGTATTGGAAAACGATAAACCCTAAACACTAACAGAACACGAACACGAACACGAACACGAAGGACCAAATACCACTACCGTTCTATACAAAATCTCAGGTAAACCATTCTTCTTTACCCGTTTTTCCTGAATTTTTTCTCTAGATTTGAGCTTTTGCATAGTGGGTAATGGGTTACACGATTTGTTTCAAGTCAATTTTTTTTTTTTTAAGATAACATTTTGAGAGAAGGAGAGGATAAGGAAAAAAAAAAAAAAAAACAAAATGAAAACAGAGCAACTGAGCAAGAAGCTACTGTTATGTTAAACCCACAAAGCCTCTCCTTTTTGCAATGTTTTTTGATAACAAAATTTTGGGACTTGCTTTGATGAGGAATTTATTGCTTCCTTAAGGTTTTGTGAAGATTTTAAGAAAATTTTCAGGTAGATGGAGGTTGAGGAAAAAAGTTGGGATATGATCAGGATTCAGGATTAATATATATGATTAAAATAAAAGTGGAAGCTAGTAAACCAGGAGATAGGGTCCTTGTTTTTGGGTCTGTTTATTATAGATGATTTCTTCTATATGTTCATGAATTCTACACTAATTTCTTCCTAGCTTAGCCTACAGTTAAAGATTTGTAGTTATTGCTTATTCCTACTGTTAAACTTTACTCATTGATTGTATGCCTTTTATATTTTATTTCACATAAATTGTGAAGCAATCTTGGTGAAGCATAATAGTGGTAAAAACAAAAGTTGGAGAATATTGGAGAGATGAAAGTTTTTCATGATAATGTCTCTATTGGAAACACAAGTGCTTGTCAGTTGAGCTACAAGTTATTGGCATGATAAGATAACCTTAACAGAATATTTGAGTCCTTTTTTGGTCATTCACTCATTTGTACACAAAACAGTAACTTTAGACTAATATTTATCCAAACGCTCAATTAATATAAACAACACTTTTTCACATGTTTTGCCAAAGGCTCAACTGTGGTTTTGAAAATCGCTTTTTCAAAACGCGCATTTTAAAATAATTATTTTTTAAATACACACTTTACAAACAGCTGAATTAGACAGACCTGTCGTTTTTAATTCTGGAATTAGCTTTAGCTGGGTCTTCAAAAATCCTAGCCTTTTGCTCTTGTAATTGTTCTTGATTATGGTAAAATGTTTTATTTATTGTTTAAAATTCTATCAGAAAGCTCTGAAGCTGGGACTGAATTTGTGAAATTCAAGGTTCTTGGATGCCATGGCTCGTTTTCGTAATGTAAGTAAATTTTATTATGTTTGGTTTTGATTTTTATTATACACTCTATTTGGTTGTTGAGAAAATGAAAGGAAAAGAAACGAATTGTGGGTAAATTTTTTTAAATTGGGAGGTGTAAAAATTTTGTAGTATGAGAAGATAAGTCAAAGCCAGTGGGCTCTAGCTCAATTGGCACCTCCTCCCCTTGTAAATTCTAGGTGGAGGAATACCTGTATTGGCATTTCCCTTAGGAGTTTTGTTTAATTGGTTTTTCATTTGCATGATTTTTTGTTTGATTTAAACAGAAGAAGAAGGTGTTTGTGAAGCCGGCTGTGAAGAAGAATCAACCTAGTGTGGATCATATTACAGGCAATAAGATTCCAAAGAGCTTTGTGTTTTCTAGAGGGAAGTTGCCTGGTCCTCTTAGGCAACTTCAAATGGACTTGAGAAAGTTGATGCTTCCCTATACTGCTCTCAATCTTAAGGTAAAATTATTTATTATCTGCTTAGTTTCCGTGTGTGTGTGTCTCCTGAAGTGCCTTTTTGTTGCAACATGAGATTGATGGAAGTACACATAATGTATGGGTGTGTGTGTCTTTATCTCCTAAAGTCTTTTTTTTGGGCAATATGAGATTGATGGAAGTTTGACTGATGTAAGGATGAATTTTAAGAGTGTAAAACAATTATACTACACAAAAGGGGCCAAGACATTTTTGGCATAATCATAGAATCCTTGTTTGGAGAAGATTTCTTCACTTCTGTTAAAGACTTGTGCACTATGAGTGGAAAGAAGTTGTTGTAGCATATGAATGGCAGATTCATCATAATACGTATTGAGGAGTTTAAAAAGGAATTCAATTCAGTAAGGTAGATCATGTACTTAATCGGGAATAGCTTAATACTTGCGAACAGTGATTTCCCCTGTAATTCTTTTTGATAAATGTGATTTCCACTGTGATGTGTTCAGTTACAGAAATAGGCTAACTTTAGTTGGAAGTGAATTCTTAGCAGTCTCTATGCCAGTCCTAATGTTTTGCTATATATATATATATATAATTATTATTTCAGGAGAAGAAACGGAATAGTCTCAAAGACTTCTTGAATGTTGCTGGCCCTATGGGTGTAACACATTTCCTCATATTGTCAAAAACTGCAACTGCACCCTACCTGAGGGTTGGAAGGACTCCACAAGGCCCAACTCTTACATTTAAAATAAACGAATACTCGTTGGCAGTTGATGTTGCACAATCTCAATTGCGTCCTAGATGTCCTCAAGATCTTTTCCAAAATCCTCCTCTGGTAATTTTATATTCTTACTTATCAAATAGGAAAAAAGAAAAAAAGAAAAATCACTCGAATTCACAAGCAGACAAATAGTCATGGCTATTTGGTTTACTAAAATGTTGGAGAAAGGTAAAGAAAATGTGGAAATGGATCTCTTTCTTATGCAATTTTCACCTCTCTTCTGTCGCCAATGATTAGTAGTCTTGTGCATCATTACTAGCCTTTAGCATGAGACATAACAAGTTAATCATAATATCTCAGTTCAGGCGGACTCAGTTGTAACTCCTTGAATGGTTGAACATGCCCCTCCATATGTACTTTACACACCTATCTTCTATAAGCTAACGTTAGTTAATTTATATTCATCTCAAAAGAGGAAAGGACTGCAGCTATATAGTTGCATAATTTGACTTAAAACATATGGAGAAATTTTACTCTTATTTGTTTAACTTCTGCCCATGTTAATCTCTGAACATATCATTGGCAGATTGTTCTTTCCGGTTTTGGGTCTGGTGATCAACATTTAAAGCTCACAACCATAATGTTTCAGAATATCTTTCCTGCCATTGATATAAACACGGTGAGTGTTTAAACAAATTTCAGGTTGCTGCCAGTGCCATCAATACTTATGATCCCATATCCCCTCTTAATGTTGTTTTAATGTGGGCATTTTCAGGTCAAACTTTCCTCTTGCCAGAGAATTGTATTGCTTAATTACAACAAAGATACAAAGCTTATTGATTTTCGGCATTATTCTATAAGATTACAGCCTGTGGGTGTCTCCCGTAGAATTAGAAAAATTGTGCAGAACCATCAAGTTCCTGATTTAAGAAATCTTCAAGATGTGAGTGACTTTGTCACAAAGTAAGGGTTCTTTCTCATTAACTTATATTCTTGAAGTCAAGCAAATTATGTTGGCATTAAGAATTTAGAATGAGAATTTATGCTACAACTTGTCGTCTTTTAAGTGTTTACTGTGGTCTGCTGGTTGTGCATTAAGAGTATGTTTGGATAACTTATTTCCTTGGTTTTTATTTTTATTTATTTGATATATATATATATATATATATATATATTTAAATTGTTCATAAGTTGGCAGTGAAAATAAGAAACTCATTATTAATGACCAACTATGTCAATGAGCTCTGGCTCAAATGACACTTCCTACTCCCACAAGAGTGTGTCTATAACTTACTAGTCAGAGAGAGAAAGAGAGTCATAACCAAGTACAAATTGAGAAGGAAAGTGCCATGTGTACATTTGGATTGATTCATCTTGGTCAATTTTTTTTTTTGGTTTTATATTTATTTTCCTTGTGACTTTAAAGGGCTGGGTATGGATCAGAAAGTGAAGCAGATGATGAAGCAGCAACTGTGACTTTGGCTAGTGATCTTGGTAGAATTAACAAGGCCTCGACAAAAAGTGCTGTCAAGCTTCAAGAGATTGGACCCAGAATGACTCTTCAACTCATCAAGATTGAGGAAGGATTATGTTCTGGTGGAGTCATCTTCAGCGAATATGGTATATTTCTCTCACATAACATGTTACTTCCTTTTTCCTCTAGCAATGAGATTATATTTGGTTGTAAGAAACCGGTTAACATATTGAGAACACAGTGTCTCTTAACTTTGAAGTTATCAACTAAGGATATTATGGATGATTGACTACAAGGGTGCCATAAGATGTCCTTTTGCAGGTCTATGACGATCTACTCTGGCCATTCCTCCAAACGTCTTCTACACGCTTGATTTCTTCTCATTCTCTTTCTTTATGCACACAAAACTGCTTTCCTCAAGACCTTCATAAAAAATTTAGATTATATCCTCTAACCAGAAGCGACTGCTTCAGAGCCTTGGTCCATTTTCTAAGCACATTTTTAATATGGCCTGTATATATATATATATTGCTCTGTATGCTGCCATTAGAAATTTGCATATTACAGTTTTTTAGCTCTGAGCCATGTTGAAATGAGATAAATCACAATTCTGCTCAGGTATTTTAATGCTGATGTTGGTTAATCTTCTTTAACTTGGATGCAACCTGCCTTCAATGGACCATTTGGACATTCTGTGATTCATACTGCCTTCTATATTGTATAACCAATCTTTCATTACATCCTTTGATCCGTGGTCTAGGCTCCCAAAACTAAATTTTTTTCTTTAAGTGCATTTCCTACTTTCCAGTTATGGAGTCCTGTCTCTTCTCCAATTCACATATACTCTTCCCTTTTAAATTGTCTTCCTATAATATCAGCCAGGGTTTGTGATAATTGGCACCTTCTGATCTTTATTGGATATTTGGTCTTTTCATCTTTCTGGTGTTACTCTGTTTCCTTTATTTATTTTGTTATATCTCTTTTACTATATATCATCCCTCTCTTGTTACCTTCAATATTATTGTTTTGGTACTTTTTCTTTCATAAATCACTCTTCCTTTATTTGTTATTCATGATCCCTGCTCTTTGCAGGAATTGACAAATCATTATTGAACTTCTTTCACGAACTTATTTACTCCCCCCCCCCCCCCCCCCCCTTGGTTATTTTCAGGAAATGGTGATGGCAAGAAAAAGCCAGAAAAGGAAGATACTAAAAAACAGAAAGACACAGATGAAGACGAGGAAGACATGAATGACGACCAGGAAAATATTGAAGAAGATCTGGAAGATGATGAGGAAGACTAGCTACTGGCCAAGTTGGGAACTGAAGTGGATAGCACTCTTTGATATCTGATGCCTCACTTGCTCATCCATCAAAGGAAATTTTGTATTTACATCAACAGGGAAACGCTACAAGGATCTCACTGGAGAGAGAGAGAGATCTCCTTATTAAATATTTGGGTGGCACTGTTGCCCACAATCTTAAATATTATGTTCTTGTAATCTTGTTTTGTTTTAAATGAGAAAAAAAAAAACATTAATTGGGCTCAACCAAAAAAATCTTTTGGTCTGAATTACCTTTTTGCGTTCTACATGTCCATTTGGAATATATTGGGAACAGTATTCAGTAGTCATAAACCAGCCTTCTCCTTATTCCTGCATTATGCAGTAAAGTCACGCTCCATTTGGTTGAAGAATGAATGTTGTGTACATTCAGCAACCATTTCTTCTTTCTCAAAAAAAAAAAAAAAAAAAAAAACAACAACAACAACCACCACCATTTCTAAAATCTAAAACTAGTAATCTGCTTTGAAGTTATAGTAACTTTTGTAGAAGAATGTAATCACTATCCTTAATTCCGGGCTTAAACACTTTTCGTATGATGCAACATGATCTCAAGGAGTAACGTTTCAAGACCAGTTTTTCGTCAACAACCCAAGGGAGCTCAGAGAAAAATTATTAAGTGAAGTCTTGAACAAAGAGCAAAACTGAAAATCTTTGACAGAGTCCATCAATAACACTATTGGCGAATGCTACAGGGGAAGATAGTAATCAAATAAGCAGCTCAGATCTGAGGCAAATGATGTTCAAAAACATTGTATTGAACTCCGCTGATACTGTTCTTTAGATGGCTTAACTCTTAAGAATCTCTTCAGAAGGAACCTCGAGTGTCGCTCCTGCATGCTCCTTAGCTGGCTTCACTACTGCAACAATCAGTATCAGCATGTAAAATGTAAGGTCACGATCTTATATAACTGTGTATGAGCAACAAATATCTTGTTTAACAGATACAGAATTTAAGCTACCACATTTTTGTAATAAGAAGGAACCAAACACCAAAATGATACACAAACAAATGCATAATCGTTAGGTATGATTTGTGGGAAATTGGATTCACAATAGATGGAGACAATAGATTCATATGAGAAAACATAAGTAAACGAGCCTCCACTTGAGCCTGAATGAAAACTTATCAGAGTATAAACCTATACCCAAAAAAAAAAAAAGATACAAGTAAATTCGTAGATCTCTCTCATATTAAATTTGCTCATGACAGTTAGAGGGGGAAAAAGGCCCAAAACATTTTAACTATATAAAGTACAACATTAGTCAACACAAACACATTTCACAATGTTTTAACAGAAAATAAGTTTATGGGAGATAACCAATCACCAAAATCAACAAAAAAAACTTGCCTAGACACGAAAGAGTGATGATCAAAGCTAAGCAGTGCAGAAGAATAAACTGACACACAACGCCACATAGTATAGCATCACATCCTATAAATGTAAATAAAGAGATAATACCCCTAGAACAAAACCCCAAATGAGGCAAAAGAAATAATATTAAGCATCATAAGTAGAAGATAAGGTTATTCTGTTTGTTTACTTAGTCATTTAGGGGGCTAGTGTTTGCTTCTTCTTTTTCTGTAATAAGAAACTTTTGGGGCCTCAAGAATCAAAAGTCAAACCCCAATGGGAGGGGAACAGTGAGATTTGAACCAGTAACCTCAGCTCTATGAGTTCAACTTCCACAAATGCTTTAACTATAACAACCATGAAATATGTACAAACACAGGTGAATTTATGGGATGCATACAACATATTACACATTATTTTTTTCAGGAGTGTACACATTGAGAATAAGTGATAACTAGCATCATTTCCATGAGTTAGCAGCAATATATTTCATCTCTGAAAATTGTGATAAAGCCTTAAATTCCTTAACAATGGTTCAGTAACAGTGTCCCCTAAACTTCAAAACCGAGCAATAACCCCCCTTCAACTATTGGTACTAAGCATTTTGTCTTCTACCATTTGAATTTCCGTCAAGTAATGGAAAAATCAAAAATTTTGAAAACTAGTCAAATTGAAAATTGAAATTTATGTTAAAATTGACAATAATTCATAAAGGTGGAAAATTGCTTATTACCAATACTTATTATGGGACATAGCTTAGTTTTGTAGTTTTGCAGGTACAAGTACAACATAGTTAAGGAGAAAGTAATTGTCTTGTAATTGAAATTTGATCAAATAATTAAAAAATAAAGTGCATTTCAGGCTAAATGAAAAGGAAAAGAAATGTCAAAGTCTCACAGAAACAATTTCACAAACACAAGAAATGCAAGAGCAAGACACGAAAAATACAATTAAAACAAACCCAGATTGATTAGAAGTTATAGATAGAAAAATCGAGAGAGAGAGAGAGAGAGAAGGGTTACCGTAACCACCGGTAGAGTTGAGCTTGGCTTGGACAATCATGGTGGAGATGAAATGGGAGGCCTCACGTGCATCGTCGAGGAGCTTACGGATCTCGGGCTCGGAGCTCACGTGCCTATTATCTTCAAATTTTTTACGTACCTCGGAGGCCGACTCGGTCAGCATCAGTGAGTCGCCGGCGAACGTTTTCCGAGTCGCTCTTAGCAACGCTCTGTACGCGTTCAATGCTTCTGCTCTCACCGCCATCTCTCTCTCTCTCTCTCTCTCTCTCTCTGTGGACCGCCCTACCCTTTTTCAACGTTAGATGGGAATTGGACAGGGATTAATGAAAACGGCGTCGTTTACCTTTTTTTTGGCTGGCTATGCTACGTCGTTCTTCTATGCCCAGGCAAGAGAAAGAAAGCATATGTACATGTTTCATATTTTATTTTCCTCGGTGGCCTAGAGTGTTTTTTTTTTTTTTTCATACCATTTCATATCATAAATCATAAATATAATAGTAAGCGAAATAATACTCATGTCATAGGTTTCAAGTAATTCAAGTAATCATCATAATATAAACTCAATAAATTAAAATGTTATTGTATCTAGAATTTTAACTCTTCAAGAATCAACAGAACATGTTCGTCTTGTAATCATAGCTCGTCCTTATTTTCCTTCACCAAATTCACTTTCCCGTAGCTTCCTACTTCGTGTTTTAAGTTTGGTTTTTGTATTTTAGTTATCCTTTGTCTACCATCTTGTTCTTCGTCACTTTCTTCCTTTGTATTTTCTTTAGTTTTCTTTACTTTCTCTTAGTTATTCATCCCTTGTATGTATATATATATATATATATAAACTTTTAAAAAGGCCTAGGTGGATAGTTAGCACCAAGCCATCTTTTATTTTATTTATTTTCTGAATTTAGGGGATTTTAATTCGGCAAGAATGCTGGACATGAAGCTATCCAGCCACCTTTGAGGGCTCTCTGTTTTTTTTTTCCCCTGAATTTAAGGAATCTTTATTCAGAAAGAATGCTGGATATATATATATATATATATATATATATATATATATATATATATATATATATATATATATATATATATAATTTTTTTTTTTTTTTTTTTTTTGAGGGGGGAAAGAATGCTGGATATGATTCCAATAGCTCGCAAATGTCTAAACTAAACAAGCTTTTAAAAACTTCTGATTTTTCACCAAGTCGATTCTTTATTTCTTTCATTCTTGCCCTAAAAAGGAATTAGTATATTAGTACAAACAAATGAAGTACAAAAGATTATACGAGACGAAAAGAAGCAAAATTAAGGATGTCCCATAACAGGCTATAATACATAAAGTGGATTGCTCAAAAATACAAAAATATTGCGTAAGTTGATCACCCCGAGAGGCAAAGTTGTGCAGGTTTGCTCCTTGGTAAATTTGATTGAATTTCAACACACTCGTGCCTAGTAAGTTTCTGTACTCAATAATCAAGTGTTATAACACAAGGCAACAGTAACGGTATAAGAAATAGATATCCTTGGTTCCATCAAGGGTGTTTTACATTATGCTCCACGAATCATGATATAATATGCTCCACCATTTTAAACTTTGGTCATTTAAATAAAAAATGATTGGCAAATTATGATTCGTGCTGTAATAAACTCAAGACTTTCACCAAAACAATTTATTCTTAAATTGATTTAGAGCTCAATGCACCTTATTCCATTGCATCTTCCACCAAAACAATTTATCTTCAAATGAGATGGGGAAAAAGAAGTATTTAATAAGTGGATATAACTGTTTATAGAAAAATTAAAAATAGTTTTGTCCTATTTAAACCCAGCAAAGCCCACAGTTTGTTGACAACATTCACAAGAACTCAATCATCACAACCAAAGTAGATAAAGAATTCCGTAGTTCTAGCACATATTGCACAATTATCTTGTGATAACAAAAGTACGTGAGTTAATCACCTGTAAATATTACAACATTATCTTACGATATTGTTATAATGCGCTAGAATGTAATGCACATCTTTAAATCCCTTCAAGCACAAGCCAATAGAGTGCCGCATGACAGTATGCTGGCATAGATGATCTCACAAAATGGGGGAAGGCTTAAGCGTAACCAACCAACAAGCTGAAATCATTATAATGTATTGTGAACCACTAGTTGCACTCTGGGAGCCAACAACCTCATTGATGGGAAGCCGAATGGATGAAACAAAGGAATTCGTCATTTTTCATGGACAGAATCTTTTACCTCAGTGAAAAACCCATTCTGCAATCATGCTTCTTACGCCGGCATCTGTAATGGGTTTTTTGATCTGAGAATGAGTTCTCTCCAGCCATCTCCATTTTAGAATCTGGCTCTGTTGCAAGAAAAAGGCATATCAGTCTCTCAAGCTGAATCGAATGAAGAAAATGCTTGAACAACAAAATGTCAGATTCTTGTGGAAGCCTGGCTTAAATAAATAATAGAGAACAAAGAAATGTAAGAAAAAATTGAAGAATCCCTAATATTCACGTCCCTGTGCAATATTTCCCCATTTACAAAAAAAATTTGGAGTTCATAGTAATGTCTCATTTTCAAATCTTATTTAAATCACCATATAGCATAAAAAAAGGTTGTAGTATTGTTTAAAATATAGCAATTCACAAAGTGACAATAACAAGATTACAAATATTAGCATCCAAAATGGCAACAAAATGAGCGATAGAGCAACATTCAATATTGATAATGAAATAAATTTATTAGAACAGACCAAAACTGGTGCTAGACACAGGTGGAAGGCATCCAACAACTATAACCTAGTCTAATAGCTCCAACATTAGCTTTAAGTTATCTAGTGCTCTTAATCCTTACCACATGTTGCTTCCTAAGTCTCCTACCAAGTATTCTTTAGCAACAATAACACCATCAAGAAGTGACTTTTGTTTATCGAAGACCACACAGGTCAAATGGTCATTTTTTTATGATTATGTTTATTCTCATTGGTTTTCCAATAAAGACAAAACTTTAACCATATAACACCACCACCACCACCACCTCAACCATTGTTGCTAACACCACTTCCCTTAATATACAACAAAATGAATCTTTCTTCTGTTCCCTCGATTTCTGTCAACTAAGACCTCTAGACCCCTGAATTCCAACCAAGATTTTGCAACCAAACTTCAATAACAAACTTGTGTAGAGACTTGATGCAAATCAAAACTTGACCTGCTATGCAGAATAAAGCATCTATGCACATAATAATAAATAATTCAGAAACGGGAATCTACAATGTCTCAAACATATGAAGATTCCGAGTAATATAAGCTAATCCATCCACTATACTCCCCTTCAAAAACGCCCAAACCAAAGAAAAGACCATTTTTAAGTGAAAAGAAGTTCCACAAACCAGAAGCAACTTCCTCAGACACACCACTCTCTACAACACCCAAACCAAAGATAAGATTATTTCACAGCTTTCTGAGCCACAGAGAACCATGGCTGTCACAATGCCTAAACCGCTAAGAAAAGAGAGTCTATAATTTTTGTTGCATAATACAAGGTGAATCGTGTTACTCATACCCTTTGGCATTGAAGCCCAATCCTAACTGTTCCAGGCAGCTGCATGAAACAAATTGAAAGGTGGAACAAGATCCTTTTTGACCCACACAATAAATAACAGGCCAGAAGGCAAATCAATCTTCAAACCAAACGGAGCATAAAAAGAGCAACTTGGATCTCCAAACAACTAGAGAAGAAGACTTAAATTTTCCAGGATAATTATCAGTCAAAACTACAAAATTTGCTGCATTTTTCTTTGACCGCTGACTTTCTCTTCATAATTCACCACCCATTACATTCCAACTTTGTTTCACTTCCCTCAAACCACAAGACACATAGCCATAGCCCACAAATGTGAACATGCCCCAAGTTCCAAAAATGAGTAAGATCCTCCAAAATTAAACTTTCTAATAATATAAAGTACACAAATCATACCAAATTCCCCATCCATTCTTACCACTTACACTAAAAAATGCTCAGTTATCCGAACTTGAACGAGCTATGAAAAACCAACAATACTGTAATTCCAACAACCAAACTAACCTCCCAAGAATCTAATTCTAAAAGTTTCTAACTCCTATTATGAAATTACAGAAAAGAAAAGGTAAAACTGTAAAAAAATGTACCTCCTCCAAATCGGTCACCCCAAAACAACAATCTTGGATCATCCTCCTCCTCATCAAACTCATCCCCATACCCGAACTCCGCGTCACCGCGATACCCGGGTTCACTACCGTACCCGGATTCGTTTCCCTGAGCATCAAACCCGCCAATTAGCCCAAACCCAAGTCCCAAATTCTCTTTATCTCCACTCCCACTAACACCACTTCCTCCTCCCCCTCCATCTCTCTCTTTCCTCGAGTTCCTCGCTTCGCTCACATCCGAACCCCAATTGGAATCCCCATTCACAAACAGCTCTCCGCTCGAGTCCGTCACGGGAAGATCCGAGCACGTGCCGTACGCGGCCGACGCCCCGACGGAGCAGCAGCGACGCGTCCCGCTCCGGTCACTGCTCCGACCCGAGACCGATCTGGACCCGCGACGGCGTCGTTTTCTTGCGATCAAGCTGAAGCTCCCGCAGTTGTAGATCCGGTTCTTCTTGTTGGCGTTGGCGTTGTCGTCGTCGATTAAGCTGAGCTTTGACATGTCGATAGTTGCGTCGATTGGAAACGGCGGCGTTTTGGTTGTGGTGGTGGCACGGTCGGCGAGGCAGGGGCGCTTGGTGTGAGTGTGGGCCCCATTGTAAGAGTAGGAGTAGGGGTTTGAGTCGGAGAGGTCTAGGGTTTTGGGTGGTGTAGCAGTAGTAGTAGTAGTAGTAGTAGTACGGAAAGGTCTCCATGTGTGAAGACGAAGCGTACAAGAGTCAATGGAGTGCCGAGAATCTGGGGCTTTGTGTGACATTTTTTTTTTTTTTTTTTTAAAAAAAATTTTACGATGATCGAGTTTCTAGTTTCTGTGAATTTTTTCACTTGTTGATATAGAGAGAAAGAGAGACAGTTGGGAGTTGAAGACTAGTTGAAGTTGACTTTTTTGTGTTAACGATATTTTTGTGTTTTGCCTTGGACACGTGTAACAGTTTGGGAGTTTTTGAGAGAGGTGATTCCATGCACTCTAGTCTTCTTTAAAAGCCGTGCGCTTCCCAAACAACTTTAACAAAATTATTGACTTGTATTATCTAAACAAGTCACATCATTCATAATAAATCGAACAACTATTTTCCTAGGCTTGGTCTCCCTATCTCACTAAAAACGACTATGATGCATCATTTTTCTAAGAATTTGGGTGTAAGGTGTAATTTCAGGAATAAAATCAGTAGCAAGCATTAGTAATAGATTCAGCCAAAAAAGATAAAAAGAACCGAATGCATTAGTAGTAGGTGTAGTGTCGTCAAGTCTCAGATGCTTGATCACCCGAGAAAACACGAACTAGCAAATAAAAAATGTAAGCAGGCGAGCTGAGCACACTGGAATCATAAGCCAAGCCAAGACAATAAAGTTCTAAACGCACTGGTCACCATGATAATATTCTAATACAAGATTAGGCAGGGACAACAATTCCAAAGGTTATAAACATTCCTATATGTGCCAGCAGCAAAAATATTTAATAAATATTTAGATGGCTTCAGAAATTCATATGAAAAATCGAGACCTGTTTTCCATAAAATAACATAGGGGCAATTTCAATGTAACATCATTTCCTTCAGAAGCAACATAAATAGGAATAGATAGATCTTCTCAACTGCCACAAATATCTTACAATGCGCTTATCCTGCTATAACTATACAATGCCAAAAGCAAATAACTTTACAACCAGTAAAATCTAAAATCTAATTCCTTATTTTATATAATGAGTTTCTGTAGAGGCCCACAGGAAATCCTCTAAAGGTTGCTCTGGATATCTAGCAGACGCTTCTGCAGTGTAGCTGCATAATCACCAAACTGGATGTCAGTAGGTGGGTGCAGATCAAAAACATACGAGATGGCCCGCGATACCAACATTGGCTTCTTTGTGGTGATTGAGTCTGTTAACTCCCCAAAGCTTGTTATGTCAAACGGAAATGACTCGGTAAGGAAGAAGAAGAAATCTCTACCCAACTTTTCAACCTGAAAGACAATAATCAAATGCTTTGCCACATCATCATCACAACCATCAAAGTAACACAGGATGCAGCATCATTATTTTATGTCCAAGAACTTCATCATAACAGTTATCCAGAATCCACCATTGTGTTATTAAAAGAATTTAGAAGTGCATTAAATGCACACAAGTTCCAGGTAGAACAACATTGCTAATACAAGACAAGAGGGTCATCAATCTAATTATTCCCAGTTTCTACCCCCTCTTGAGAAAACTCAGTAGCAAAATAGGCAGTGGAGAAGGCAAAACACGAATGATTTATAGCATCAATTATTACCTGTAGTTGTGAAAATCGGATATTGTTCATGGTAAGAATAACTCGCACTTCATACAAGGCACCAGCCAATATCCGAATGGATAGATATTCGAAAAAATTCTGCAAGAGAAGTTTTTGCCTATCCAAATTTTCACTGTAACTTTCTAAGTTAGGAAACCATAGCACACACTTCACTTCATCCCATGGAATTGGATTCTCCCCTTTGGCAAGGATAGTATGGTATGGGTGATAAAGGCCCCAAAAAATTCGGACACCTGTCAAGGATGGATCATTGATGTATGTATCAGACAAACATGTTGTTGAGACTATCTTGGATGGATCATAGTAGCAAGCAAGATTTGCGGAGAAACGTAAATCTGTGTCATCCAATAGAAGAATGCATCCATCTGAAGATGTAGGGAAAAAACGTAGAAGGGAAGCAGCATTTGCATCACTATCTTCTGGCAGGCATAAAGCTGAGCTAGAAGATGATGCCGATGGTGATGGTGATGGTGATGGTGATGGAGATGGAGCCAGATCATGAGAAAAGAAACATGAATCTCCATTTCTACAGCCCTGTCAATAATGAAATACAAGTTACAATAAAGCAGAGCATTATACTAAAAAGAAATGGGACATTTATTAAGATTTTTCTAAAACAGAATTCTTATTCCACAGAAAAGAGTGTTTCCAGACACGTGCCCCACTCCCAGATGGACACAGTTTTCCTCCAAACCATTCATGTGTATCATTTAAATAATTCACAAGACTCATTGAATAGATCTTGTGACTACGAGTACACATGTATCGTTTTATCAACCACCAAGTAGTGGGATGGAGGAATTTAATTTCCTCCAAACTGGTTTGGAGATAAACTTTTTCCCTACCAGAAAAGGCATGAGAAAAAATCCACAGCTTCTACTAAGGATGCTTTGGTCAGTTTGTTATCCAGGTACTATAACATGCTTCACTATTAGTATGTTTTCAAACAGCAGGTCCAACAAAGTCTGAATGGCAGTTTTTGATGATCTTTAATTGATGACTATTGATTACTTCATTTGCAGTTAAGCATTGCAACTATTTGTACTTTAAATAATGGGAAAAGTTAATGGATGCCCTAAGGGTATTGGTTTAGAAAGTATTTTTACAAACTTTTTATAGGAAAAGAGAAAAATAATTGATTTTTTTAACAACTTTTTTATATTTTCCATAAAAGTGATATTAAAACATTCTTAAAATCATCAACTAACAAATGCCCTAAGGGACCAGACCCTAAAATAATTAGCATGGGCTAATTGAGGCCATATAAACACTCCATACACCATTTTCAATTATTGAAGCCACAAATGTGAGATACCTGGAATGAAAAGAAGAATTTGCATATGGGTCTCTTCGCTCCAAGTGAATGAGAAAACAAGCATTGACTGCCCCTGTTGCAGAATCCTTTAATAAAATATACACATAGAGACTCCTCTCCGTTGACATGAGAACCATTATCGTCAGCATATATACCCTGGTTACCAGATCTGTCTTCTGTGCACAGAACCCTTATCTGTTAAACATAACAGGTAAAGGAAAGATCAGTTTTTATGTCAAGAATAGTGCACACCAGAGAGTCAAAACAAGATACCTCTTTGATAGTAGTTGCCAAATTTTTAACCACATCATTGGTCTGAAAATTGTTAGAAGCAACAAATGGTTCAGCAACACATTTCCTTATTTCACTAGATGGCTCAAGATGCTCATCATCAAGTGCATCTGTATCTCCATCTGGCTGACATTCGAGAAGGCAAGTATGTTCAAATTCATAAGGATCGTAGTAGGATGGCAGCCCATTGGATGTAGCCAGAAATTTGGGCCGATAACGATGCACTGAATTTAACACATCCTCATCTGAAAAGAAAGACTCTCAAACTTGAAAAGGAGCTTAAACTAAATTTTTTTCTATTAAAAAAGGGTGCTATTGAATTTATGTTTAAGATTATACTTAAGTCATAGATAGACTGTAGTTATGACTGCACAATATTTTTTTTTTTTATATAAAAAGAGTGTTGTAATGGCATAGATTCATACATATTTCTGAGACATGATGTAGTGATGACTGCAAAAGATTATGGAAAGAGCACCATTCTTCCTCGATCTTTGGCAGCAGTAATGTTGTATCTTTTATCTTATCAAACTTCAGAAGTTGCTTCAAATTTTCAAGACGGTGCTTATCCTTCATAGAAAGGCAAAATGTGTAAATCATGCATTCAAATTCTATTAAAAAGTCCAAATTCCAATTAAAATCATACCACTTTACCTTGAATACACGTTGCCAAAACTGAAATGCACATAGGTTTGCCATGAGCACCACCTCCTTTCGCCCAATTTGGACATCATCATTGCTATCTCCACTAAAGTAGCAGTTGATGTACTCAGTAAACTGGGGAACAACAATCAAATCAGAATATCAGATATGGCAATTGTTCTAGCAATCAAGGAATTTCAAAACTGCAAAGTTCATTCACTTGATGGATAAAAATACCAAATGTTCCTCTCCGAAAGGACGAAGAATGGGTGGGGGCTGTGTATCCATTAATGTACCCAGCAGAATGCCTTCACGCAGCATTCCAACGACTCCAAACTTAAGTATCAACACAGAAGCATTAAAAGACAATGAGAAACTGGCAAGCAATCGTCCATACAATGTAGGCTCATACCGGCCTCTTTGAGGTGTCCTCTCCAATGCATGCATGTGAACAAGCAAGTTCAGTGAATCCTCAACAACTTCAGTATCTGGTGGATCCAGAGCCTTCTGCAATAAGGCTGCAAAAAAGATCCAACAGCTTAAACCATATTCAATCCTCAAAGTAGAAAACTGTACTCACAAATGTACAGTGGATCTCCTCCATGTAGTAATTATTTCATAGCAGATATTGTTGTGACTCCCTATATCTCCTAAACTAGTGAACTTTTACCACAAAATTTCTATGTTGCAAGCTTTAATTATACCTTGATCTTAAAATCCAGTATCACTTGCACAAAATTGAGAAAAACTAACCATTTAACAATCATAAAGTCTACTATCAAAGAAAAAACTATCATAGCATCAGATAAAAAGAACACAATATTATTTTAATTAACATGATAAATTAATGCATTTTTAAGGGATAGAAAGGTTAGAAGATGCAAATAATAATATAATGATCATTTGGACTGCCCTTTGGGCAAAAAGGCTGGCCAAACTCAACCGTAAGTTAGTAAGGTTGATAATACCCAGCCACACCAAAAATCTCAAATCTCAAAAAACCTGGTCAAAGAGAGTTGAGCAGGTAGTGTAGGTTTGGTAAGCCTAATATATGTCTGTTGTCTTTCTTGATGCTGCTATCATGCTATACATTCAAAATAAATGACATGCTAGTCATGTTTGATCTAGGTGGCGTTCTGCTTAGTGATAAATATTCTAGTGTGGGGAATGTGGAAATGTTTTATAGGTCAACCCGTCTTTCTAAAAATGCTTGTAGTTACTACAACTCTAGATGGAAAAATTGGTGAGAAAAAGTCAAAATAATTAAGAGGGAAACTCAATCAAATGCAATAGTTTTGTACTTCCTACATAACGTGACATAGATAATTATATTACACAATTTTTTTTATCTTTTGTAAGTAATACATGATAACTCGTGCAAGAATATATCTAGAGGGCATCTTGATGCCAGAGGTTTTTGCTCATCTCCAAATGCAATATATATCTGTGTGTGTGTGTGTGTTGAGCAGGGGTTTCTAGCCCAAGCACATACCAACATTTACCAACTCCAATGTGAGCCTTTTCTACTAGATAAGGCCATTTTAACTTGGGTTGGATTCCACCCACCCACCACTAGTGGCATAGCTCTACGGTCATACAACAGGACATAAAGGAAATTCAACACTTCAACCATTCCATGTTGGGCCTCGATCTTAAGTGATCATATGAAATAAAATGAAGAGGAATTGTGGACTTTCCTTGAAAAATTTACAAGTGGTCCAGTATTTACAGCAAAATGAGATCATATTACCATACCCTTGGGATCATTAATAGCTCTAGATTCGGCACAACAGATCTGAAGCACTTGCTGCCTCAATGATAACCTTAGTATAGATGGACACTCATAATCCTCAAGCTGGCTGAAAAATGATCTTGTAACCAACCGATAAACCTGGCCATCACAAGTTCGACCAGTTCTTCCTCTACGCTGCTCAGCCTACAGCACAATTTGAAAAAAGGAGCTAAGAAAATAGTAGGAATACTAATTAACAAGAAAACCAGTATGATTCCCCCATCACCTGAGATTTGGAAACCCAAACAAGCTCTACAGCTTCATTTTTCCGATTACTGTCCCAAAAAACTTGTAAAGATCGGCATGAATCAATGACAAATGCCACCTTTGGTATTGTCACAGATGACTCCGCAATATTTGTAGCCAATATAACCTGATAAACACGTTATTCAATAGAACAGCCACAAACATGAGTGGGAATAACTAACTCGATCAACAACAACAATAACAAAATTGACCTTGCAACTGCTAAATATTGGTAATGGAAGATAATTAATTAATTACAAGATGAAACTATGATTCACAGCCTAAATAGATTTGCAGTTTTAGAGGCATCAAAGACCATGCTTTATAAAGAAGCAGCATCAGAATTAAACTAGCCCTATATACTCAAATAGAAAGTGCATAATTTAAGGATAATGCAATGACATTACGAAACAGAAGATATTTACAAGTTATCAAAGATCATTTTTTTTATGTTACATATCAAGTCCACATCCATCCATCCCTTCTACTTCTTCCCTGACCATGATATACACACAAATATAAGGTGGAGAACTGATCATGGCATACCTTACGATGGGACTTCCAGATCTTCATGGCCATGAGAGCTTGTTCAGTGTCAACACTGCTATGTAAAATGTGAACTTTAAAAGATGAACTAAGTGGCTTCAGAAGGTTCCATTGCTGCTCCAGCGAAAAGTATGTTGGAAGGAAAACCAAAATGCTCCTTTCAATATCTGGCTCGTTCTCATGGATATGCAACACCAGTTTATGAATAAGTTTGTGGACATCAGGCTTAATATCAGCATCAGCCATGGAAGGGCTTGGACCAGGACAATATTGCGAAGAATTTAACTCTAAACTTATTCCAAGAAATTCAGTTATCTGTACAGAAAACAAAGCATAATGAATAAATATTCAGTAAAATTAAAATAGGTTTTCATAATAAAAGATTATATTCCATTGTAAACTCTGAAACTTACTCATGGTTTCCATTACTCATGGTTTCCAATAAATACAAGTGCCATGTATTGTCACATAACCTAATCTTTTTCCACAAGGTCACATTACTTATTTCAGGCCAAATTATCTACAATTTGATACCATCATCATATAGGCATATGCACTAGATTAAAAAATATATAAAAAACATAAAAATCTATTAAAAGAACTTCATACCTAAATTCTAACTTTAATAACCTATCAAAAAAATTAATAAACTCTACACTACATAACTTAACCTTGCCAAGCCTCTCAAACCACTCCCTATATATTCTTCTTCTTTTTTTGTTTCTTTTTTATATATATCACTCCCTATATATACTTTTTAAAAATGAATCAAACACTCTTTCAAGATACTTTATGCACCAAGTCCAATCTCCACCTGATAATATTCCCAGCCCAACATACACACTATTGCCTACTCATCCTAATCTTGTTTAAAGTTTAAGTACACCAGAAACTTTTCACCAAGTAACTCGTTTCCTCATTCTTCAATTAATAGCATGCATATGGTGAATTTGGAAGGTGCTTTCATGAAATTGTTGCAAGTCCAATTTTAAACAGGACTAACTACTTCCTATTCTTATGCCCCTATACCATGATACCATCCAGCCAAATTCATTAATGGTGCAGAAAATCAGATCAACGGGTTCCAATCCATATAGTCGATTGTATCGAAGGATATTATTACATACAAAATAAAGGAACGGGAATTTCTTAAATCCATGGTTTCATGTTGCTATAAAGTTAAGAGTGAAGTGCTTTGAATTAATATTAGTTCCTTGCATGAATGACAGGACAAAAAATTCATTCAGAGTACAAGTAATTGCCTGTTCAAGATATGAAACATTTCTCTGAAATATGGTTTTCTGGTCAGAGCTAGGTATTGCAAGCACTTCAACTCGTTCTCCCCTGCCAAGATCCTTGAAGTAATCCTTGTATCTTGAAATATCTGCTGTTGCAGACATCAATACCACCCTGGAAATTCAAAAATCTATTAGATCCAGATACAAACTTAGGCCCAAAAATTTCAATTAAAACTCACAACTTTGGAAATACAAGAGATAAACCACCAATCCTTTAGAAGTTAAAAAGATACTTTCAAATGAAATGATTGGATAGTCAAGACACAAACTTTAATAAATTAACTCAAGTCTTATTCCAACTACTTTAGGTTAGTAGAGCTTATTGCATGAAAATTGCCACCAATAACAACAATAAGAAAGAAAATGTAAACCTTAGGTCATTGTTCTTCATCAGAAACTGCTTAAGACAAACAAGAACAAGATCAGATTCTACAGATCGTTCATGCACTTCATCAAGAATAATAACCTTGTACTTCAGTGCATTCATTCCCTTCTCTCGCAGTTCATCCAACAAAACTCCAGCAGTTTTGAAAACAATCTTTGATCTGTTAAACAATACCAGGCAAAAATGTGTAACTGTTACAAATAAATTCAGAGTAAAAGTTATTACAATAAGGACAGGTCATTAAGGTGACCTGACGCATAGACACACAGAATCAGCAGTTTGGCCCTAAGAAAGCAGTTTTGCAACTTGTAATCAACTCAAGCCCACTTCTGAAAAAGTGTCTAAACAAAAACTCAAACTGGTCTTTCTAAAAATAACTTCCATAGGACCAAAAAGAATTTGAGTATCATGTGAATGTGACTAAGAACCATGATATGCCCTTAGGTAATAAGACACGGTAATGTTTTAGACATAACAATGTCTTTTCTTTATTGACCTTGTCTGAGTCAAACAAAAATTGTTCTAGAAAATTCCCACTGGTTTTAAGACCAGCTCCTAAAAATAAGTTCTTCTTTTAAATAAATAATCTGAGTGCATTGTACAAAAGTTCAGGCCATTGCAACCATGCTTATATGTAGACTTAAAAAAGGCCGTACCCAGGGAACAAAGCTCCCACTTTTGCAAGGTTTGTGAGAGGTCATGGTAGGTAGCCTTACCCCCAATTTGTTTTGGAGAGGCTGATTCTCAGACTCAAACTTGCAACCTGTTGCTTTGATGGAAGGCAATTGCCATCGCACCAATGCCTGATCTCTATATGCAAACCTATTAACAAAAAATAATATAAAATTTTGATACTAGAACCTCAAATATGGGGCCAAAGACAGTCAAAGGAGAAAGATCAGTACAAATCACCACCATGTTTGACAAGTAATCAATTGAACTTCTGTTGAAACCTCTATATAATGTTGCTTGAATGAAGCTCTTTTACAGTTTTACTACCCCAAAAATAAAATAAGAAAACGCACGCTCATGTTAAGACATAGAACATGCATAATGTTATTGATCATAACATACGTTGCCGATAAGTGTTTTGAATGACCTATGTGATATCCAACTTCTTCTCCCACTTCACAGTTACGAGCTTTTGCAACCATTTTAGCAACAGCTACAACAGCAAATCTCCTAGGTTGAGTACATAGTATTGGTGCCATGCCCTCCCTCAGGAGAAACTGGGGAACCTGTGAGCTCTTTCCTGTATTAAAAATCAGACAAAAATGTTAACAACGTTAAAAAGGTTAATTAAATCATTTAACCAAACCCCACTCCCATTTAAGTAGCCTTAAGTGAACCAGCAATGATAGAAGATAGTAGATATTCTGATTTTCTTTCTATAAGTATAAAAGCATGAACCATCAAATAACTTGTTAATTTAAATTTATTGGTCTTTGCACTCAGTTAATGCAATAAACTCTAAATTAGATGGCACCTCCTTCCTTCTACAAAACCTTAGACCTCAATTTTGGGGCCGGTTATGGATCCTCGACAAACTAATCAAGGAATGCCACATGCATTCTTTTCCATCATTTTAATTTGCGGCCATAACTTACCGTTTTAAAGAAAAGGAAACCAAGAAGTAAAAGAACGTATCAAATTTGTTCAAATTCACGATAAAAATTTCCTTGTTTGGCCGCTAAGAAAGCGGAGAATGAAAATCGAAATTTCGCATTTCTCACCATCTAAATTCCATAGAAAAAACAATACATTGAATCGTCCAACTATCTAGTGATTATTTTGCAGACTCTTATTAACAACCAAACATCGAAAACTAAAACTACTAAAGCTACTTTTTTTTTTTTCCCCCCGATCATTCTTTTTTCTTCATTCAGTTTTCTCAGCATTCAAATGCAAGCACGCAAAATATTTCCGAGCCTTCTGAACAACCAAACAAGTCCTATTTTCCTATATTTTCTCGGCAACCAAACAGAACCTAGCAAAAAAGCGAATCGACCGTTCATTAACACTACAGAGTCTAGATATAGAGTTAAAAGAGAGTACGGAAGTACCACAGCCAGTCTCGCCGACGATAAGAGTGACGCGATTTTCGAGGATTTTCTCGACGATCTTCTCCCTGAGCGCCATTACAGGTAGAGAAGAGAATTTCGACGACGAAAATGGACTCGAATACGATGAACTACACGACGAAGTTGGAGACGAGGCCATTGCTTTGCTACGCACTTTCTCTCTCTCTCTCTCTCTCTCTCTCTCGGAAATTTTTTGAGTCTACTCTCTAGTCTCTCTGTTTGTTATACGCTTGTACTATCAAAAACTTAATAGAGAAGCAGTGGGATTTGAAAAATAATCAAAAAATAGCTCCTTTTGTATTTTTCTCTCACTTCCGCTTTTTTTTTTTTCTTTTTTTAGTCTCTCTCTTTCTCTCCCGCCTGAGTATCACTATTTGATGGGCAATGATAGGAAGAGTCGGCGTTTACGTGAGCTTGGGGAGAATTAAGAGACTGAGACAGGGAGTCAAAGCGGTTTCTGTGTTCTGTTTTGACTTCTTTCTGGTTTCAGCCAATTGCATGGAGGGTGAATATAATAATAAGCACTTTCATTCTTCGTTCGCACGTCTTCTCGGGGCTGTGGGTCCGCGGAATCTGTGTTGTGAACTCGCGGGACCTTGTGTTAGATTTCTTTGGTTCTGGGTCGTTGATCTATTATGATCATGACGTGATCTTAGCAATGGCGTTAATACAGTATAAGTCAATGTCAACAGGCGCCTACTAAATGTCGCATTTGTTAATAGGTTTATTTTGCTAAAATTGATTTTTTTTTTTTTTTTTTTTAAGAAACATACACATATATAGAGAAATAAGGATGAGATAAGGGAATATGTTCACACGTCAATACCAAAACTACATGTGGCAGTTAGTGTAGCAGAGCAAGTGATAAATCCGTTATCAATATCACACTTTACCTATGTGAAACGACTTAACAACTGAGTATTTTTTTTTTGAAAAACACACAAATTATTGCTAAAAATATTATGAATAAATATAAAAATTAGTTGAAATAGTACAGTAAAACTCATAAATAGTGCCAAAAAGTATAGTAAGGCTTATAAATAGTAGCAAAAATAAGCTGAATAGTGAAATAAAATATTTTTTATGTCACATGTTATTAATTATGTGACAAAAGTTATACATTGATGGTTTTATTAAATATCAAATAATGGGTTGTAAAATAATGTCTTCAAATCAATTTAGAGTATGTTTAGGAAGTGATAAAAGTTAAAGTTTATTAGAGTTTTTAGCTTATTATACTTTTTTGTACTATTTATGAATCTCATTATACTATTTAGTTAGTTTTTAACTTTTTTTATAGTATTTTCAGCAAAAATTTTGCAATTTGAGCTAAATGAGCTATTTCTAATTAAATCTTAGAGTAAAACTTTTTCCCGTATATAGATTTGATTTTTTATTTTATAGAAAGTGACTCTACTCCCTAGAAAAATGGTTAAGCTAAATTAGGAATTCTATCTTTAATAATTGCAACTCTACTCAGTAAAAAAAATAGCTTGGCTAAATTAGGAATTCTACCTTTAATAATTGCGTTAAGACATATTCATTTGGGAGTTATTTATTTTTTGAGAAATGTTAATGGGCATGTAAAATACTCATTCTTAATGATTTATTGTGGGTTCTATCTAATAACAAATTTGTATAAATTTATGAGGGTAAAAACATTATTGAAATAATAAGTGGGAACTCAAAAAGCAAGCTACTTGGTGTTACACCCAATAAAGTTGGTAAAAAAATATGACATAAAAGAAAATGAATTGACATCAAGTTATTTTTTAATGGCACCTTACGAGCACTGCCCTTATTTATTATAGCTTATTTGCATAATGTAAGATAAAATGTTAAAAACTAACTTATTTCAAGCAATTAATAAGTTAAATTATTTGAAATAAAACTAAGAAAAAAAGTTGTATAAAATCCACAAATAATATATAATTTAAGCAAAAATAATAATAATAAATAACTATCTTAATAAGTGGATGAGACATTACCAATGCCAACTCTATTTAGGACTTTAAAGCCCGTTTGGATGCAGAGGGAGTGGAGGGGAGTAGAGCAGATTCAACTCAAAATTAGTTGACTGAAAATAGGCTAATTTTGAGTCAAATCTACTCTACTCTACTCTACTCTCTTTCCCTCAATCCAAACGGATCATTAGGTTACATAAACAAGATCGTAGTCAATTAGCTTTCAATAAGAAGATGAGTCACTTTAGAGAGAGAAAGAGAGAGAGAAGGAATTGATGATTTTTTTTTCCCAAGTATTTTGTTTAATAAACAATGTTCACGTAAAATAATTTTAGCAAGCGCATAGAATCGTAACAAGTAGTAAAGTGTTTTTAGAAAACGAATGTCGAACCCACAGGGATTAACTATGTTATTGAATACTGAAATTCACTAAATTAATTACTATTTGGAAAATCGAAAATAAATGGAACGTTCTACTATCTGAATTAAATTAAACTATTTAATAAAAATAAATCTACGAATAAAAGATTAACAAAATGCAAAAATCTAAAAGTGTAAAAATATGATAAGAATGGATCTAGAGCGGTTGATTTCACCTCCCACACAATTTATTCTTCCTAATTATTAAATTCTAATAATCTCCCGTTGATGATTAAAAATTCCTTAAGTATTCAATATATTTTCTTGAATAATATCAAAAATATCTTCAACTAACAATTTCATATCTCTATGTGAATTTAATTAATTGGAGACTCATTACGTACTTTGAATTTTCTGAAAAATCACACTAATCGCGGTAAAGCATCTATACTTTCGCTCAACTAATGATGTTTAATTCTAGAACTAAAATAACAAATCACCTCTTGGTCTCATTGTAATTCAATTGATCAAGCAATAATTCGTAAAAAATTAATAAGCATTAAGAATAAGAATTAAACACCCAATCATGGAAATATTAAAAATTAAATAACTCAAAATATAAATTGTGTGTTCATTGCTAGACTACATCAACGCTCTAGAAAATAAATTTAGTTCATAATAAAATTGAAAAGAAAACAAATAAAACTTATGTTTTTCATCTAAATTAGTTGATCAACATGAAGCTCTCGCCTTTGTCCTCAGATCCTCCTCTTCATAATGATTCCCAAAACAAGTTCTTCTATGCGGCACCCCCTTTTCCTCTCTGGTCTTCTTTATTTTTTCCCTAAAGAGTCTTTAAATAGGTCAAGGAATCCTATTCCCGTTTGGAGAAAATCCTAGATTTTTAGGCTTCACTTAACCGACGATTTTGGCCTATTTAATATCATAATTTGGACTTTTAGTAAACTACAAAGTTGTAGCCCTTTAAGTTAACTTTCCAGTCCAACTTGAATCATCTCGATTGGATATCTAAACCGAAAGTTATGCTAAAAATACTTTTGATATGCAGGCTGGAATTCTAATCCGAATTGGACTTGGATTTGGTGCAAATTTCCTTTGATTCCTTACTCCACTTGGACTTGAATTTAATTGGGTTGGTCTTCTCTTGAATTCATGCTTGGCTGGATGAAATTTAGCTTGATTCAATTGGCTTAGCCCCACTTTGCATGTAAAGCTCTTGTTACCTATAACACAAAGATATTATATAATCAGTAACAAAATAACATAAAAGTAGGGCTAAATATGTAGATATGTGAGTACTTTATTGTACATATTTCATGCACATCAAACAACAACTCAATAATGAACCTTAAACATTACGGGTGACAAAAATGTCTTATTCCATCTTATTCGTCTTGGCTTGCATGAGTTTTTTTCCATATTTAAAAGCTATCAGCAACAATAGGTTTTGATCTCCCTCTCCCTCGCCGTCCCACTTGGAATGTATGCGTGTGTGTGTTTATTTAGTACATGATTATTGTAGGGGTGATAGGCCCAGTAGTATATATTGGACCGAAGGCCTGGTCCGAGGACATCTAGTTATTCAAGGACAGGTAAATGTTGTTATGGAGGTCGGCATTGATGAATAAAGAAAGGGGTCTGGTTATGATGATTCGAGAAGGGGGTCTGAGGAGCGATGCTTCCTGGGCTGAGTGAAGCAGAGGTCAGAAGGTACGGTCTGCCATCCAAAAGCAACGTTTCATGAGATTCTATTGATAAGGACCTACATCATGAGAGTACAAGACAAATGAAAGCTATAAAATATCTAAGAGAAATCTGCTACGACCGCATTAAATGCTCTGTAGCTAACTCTCTGGCCATATTAATGAGAAAGTGATACTTGAACAGTAGTTTTCAACCTTATAGTTACTCCCAAAGACTTAAAGAAGGTGCTTATAGGAGAAGGATCAACACCAGTAATCTAATCTACACGTGGAGGATAGAGATAAAAGAGTGAAGATAGTATAAAATAGAAAGAGGACCCCGAGGGAAGAAGGGGGGAGAAGAAAGAGAAAACACTGTAGAATCAAGAACAATATTTGTAATCAACCCCAAAAAAAATAGAAACAAAAATCAACCTCCTCGGATTGTGTCCAAGAATGATTTTCCTTAGATAAAATCATTTAATCTTTATTCTACTGTCATCTTTACCCACTATGATTGTTGTCTAAACTCATTAGAACCTAATTTTCAAATCTACTCTCTACAAATTCATTGTATTGGGTTCTTTGGGCCTACTCCCTTTCTTCATTTGGACTTAAGAACCAAATTGCGTCCTTAAAATTGGCGCCGTCTGTGGGAAAGTCCTTGTGTTTTAGTGAGTTTAACATTCAATTGTGGTAGGTTCAGGTCCAAACCAAGCAGAGTCTATAAGGTCCCAGAATCAAGATCATTTCCTCAATCTTGAATGAAGAAGGGACCGGAAAGGAAGTGTGCACACCACCCATACTAACAAGAACCAGTCTTGGGGTGGGAGCCACGTCTCTCATGAAGACAATGCCAAAGTCATGCAACTGGAGATTGATCGTTTGTAAAGGAAGTTGCGCGGCCAACAATGGAGGCGAACTCCTTCCAATTCTAACTCTTCTTCTAATTATAACGGGGATGGTAATTACATGCATAGGTCAAGGACTCCCCCTAGTGAGTCTTTCTTGTATAATGAGGACAACCCTCATGACCACATATCACGCATAGAATTGAAGGAGAAAGACTTCCTCATCGGTTCACTCAACCAACATTTACCATGTACAATGGTCGAACATGATTTGAGAAAGTCACTGACCAAGAAGCCTGTAAGGAGTGTGCGTCAGCTCATGGACCATATTGATGAGTATAAGCGGGTCGAGGAGGACCAGCAACGAAGGAAAGGGAAGGCAAAGGTTATCCCTTAGGATAGGAAGGATTTCAGGTCAGACAGATACAATAATAACTAGCCTCGAAGAGACTTCATTGGGCAGTCTGGATCTACTATTAGTTAGGTGGTCAGCACAGTGTTCAAGGAACCAATGCATCAAGTCTTGAAAAAAAATAAGAATGATTCATACTTTAGATGACCAAATAAGATGGGAGAGACCCTATGAAGCGCAATCATAGCCTTCATTGTCAATACCACTAGGAGCGAGGGCACGTCACAGAAGATTGCAGAACTTTGTGGAATCATCTAAAACAGTTGGTTAGAGATGGTAAGTTAAAACAAGTTCTACATCAATCTAGTGGGCAAAGCGATCAGGTAGGACCCAAATCTCAAAGAGACACTTCTTCAAGGCCTCCTTTGGGCATTATTAATGTCATCTTCACTGCTCCAGGGAGAATTGGTTCTCACCCCTCTAGGGTGATGTCTGTAACCCGGCCACCCACCGAGGCTTCTTGCCTTGCGCCGAAGAGGGCTAAGACAAAGATTCAATCGACGTTGAGTTTTTTGAATGAGGACAAAGCTGGAACCATACAACCACATGACAATGCCCTGGTGGTCACCCTCAAGATTGGGGGGTATGATGTGAAGAGGGTGTTGGTGGATCAAGGCAGCAGGGCAGAGATTATGTACCCTGATTTGTACAAGGAGCTAAACTTGAAACATGCAGATTTGACAGCTTATGATTCATCTTTGTTAGGCTTTAACGGAAAATTTGTTATTCCAATGGGCCAGATTAGACTACCCGTGCAAGTCGGTTCAGAGGTGGTAGAGGTGGACTTCATCGTGGTCAATGCTTATTCTCCCTACACGGCCATTGTAGCAAGACTCTGGCTTTATGCCCTGTGAGCTATTCTTCAACTCTACATTTGAAGGTGAAATATCCGTCCAGGAACCAGATTGAGGAGCTGGTTGGGAGCCAGTCCGTGGCTAGGCAATGCTTGCTGGCTGCAATGATGCATCAGCCAAGAGTTGAGTCCTTGGCCTCTACTGAAAAGTGCTTATATCAATCAAGGACTTCGGTGTTATCTATTGATGTTGTTTCAGCTAATAACCAACTCACCACTTCATATTATCTAGATCTAAAGAAACTAAGCCTACCGCCCCCTTCTCTTCACCCGATACAAGGCAGTCGAAGTCCCCGCCACCCTGCAGATCTCAATCTAGCGACGGCACCTGGAACCACACTGCTGCCGCTGCCCTTCGGGCACGCCTCCCGCGCTTACCACTCACCGACGCTCTTGCAGCATGCCCC
>JAGHPS010000001.1:10196305-10321252 GCA_020976635.1 Castanea crenata | reverse complement strand
GAGCCAAAGTGTGAGAAGTTAGAGAAAATTTTTATTAATGATGATTCGAAAAAGTTCTTTCAAGTTGGAGCTCAGCTGCCTCTTCGAGAAAAGGAAGAGCTGATAGTTTCCTTTAGGAGAATATTGATGTGTTTGCATGGAGTACTTATAAAGCTCTTAGGGTGGATCCAAACTTCATTTGCCATCATCTGAATGTAAACTCATTTGTTATCCTTAGAAAGTAACCACCTCGATGCTCATCTAAAGAGCATATTGAGACTGTCAAGGAGGAGGTGATCAAACTTAAGCAGGCCGGGGCTATTAAAGAGGTGTTTTACCCTAAGCAACTTGCTAATACTGTAGTGGTAAAAAAGAAGAATGGAAAGTGGCGAGTATGTGTGGACTTCACAGATTTGAACAAGGTCTATCCAAAAGATCATTTTCCCATACCTCTAATAGACCAGCTGGTGGATGTGACTATAGGCCATCCTCGAATGAGCTTTTTAGATGTCTTCCAGGGATACTACCAAATACCACTGGTTCTTGGTGATCAGGAGAAGACAGCTTACACCACTCCTACTGAAAATTACCACTACAAAGTGATGCCTTTTGGTTTAAAGAATGTAGGGTCTACCTATCAGAGGGTAATGATCAGGATGTTCGAGTCACAACTAGGTAAAAATATTGAGGTTTATATAGATGATATGATAGTAAAGAGTAAGGTGGTGTCCAAGCACGTGGGAGATCTAGAGAATATTTTTGAAATACTGAGGAAACACAAACTGCGCCTCAATGCTTCCAAATGCTCCTTTGGTGTGGGATCAGGTAAATTTCTAAGCTATATGGTCACTCATTGTGAAATTGAGATCAACCCTGATCAAGTTAAAGCAATTAATAGTTTACAGCCACCTCGGGATCCCAAAGAAGTCCAGAAATTAATAAGAATGACTGTTGCCTTAAACCGATTTATCTCTCGGTCCATGGACAGGTGCAGACCTTTATTTTAGTTGTTGAATAAGTGGAAGAGATTTGGATGGACCAAGGAGTGTGTTTTGGCCTTTCAACAGCTTAAGGAGTACCTTCCTCAGCCACCTATTATGTCCAAGCTTAAGGAGGATGAGATTTTGTTTGCTTACATTGTCGTGGCTTCCTATGCTATGAGTTAGGCCAGTTTACTACATGATCAAATTGTTATATGAAGCAGAGGTTCGTTACCTACCACTGGAAAAGGCCATTTTGGCAGTGATGCATGCTACGCGTAAGCTCCCCTACTACTTCCAATCCCACACAGTTGTTGTTTTAACCCAACTTCTGCTCAAATTATTACTTCGAAACGCTGATTACATAGGAAGGACTGCCAAATTGGGTACAATCTTAGGGGCTTTTGATATTAAGTACATGTCTCGCACCTCTATTAAAGGTCATGTCCTTGCAGATTTGGTGGTTGAGTTTGTTGAATCCCCATTGGAGGAGAAAGTTGAGAAGTAGAACATGGATGGAAAATTAGTTGACAAAGACGGATCTACATTAGGGCAAGGGGGGCTATTGCCCCCCCCCCCCCAAAAAGCTAGTATATATGTGTGTGTGTGTGTGTGTGTTGAAATTTTTTATTCTCGTCCTAATAGCCCTCCCCCCCCCCCCAAAAAAAAAAAAAAAAAAAACTAATATAGTGGTATACGAATGCAAGTTGAAAAAATAACTGACTAACTCATCCAAAAATAAATAAATTATAATCGACAAATTAAAACTACAAAATAAAAAATAAATATGGAACTCAAATTATAATTCTCAAATTTTTACCCTAACCTCATTCATCATCCACTCAATTTTTACCCTAATGCTTCCATCACTGCTGCTACTATTATTTTCTTCAGATTAGATTTGGGTGTTGCTTTGCTGCTCTTTTCCTCAGATCAGATTTGGTGTTGCTGTTGCTGCTTAGCCTGCTCCTCCTCACACACGAGTCTGGTAAATCTAAGAAATTTCTCTCCTATCTCAAGTTCATTTTTTTTTCTTGCTCTGCCTTAGCTGGTCCTCTACAATTTGCCCTTTGCATTTTTTCATATCCTGTTGACTGTTGTGTTTGTGATTGTGGCTTTTAGTTTTTATGGACTGGTCATTGGTGTATTGTGTAATGTGTGGACCGTAGAGTATTTTGTGGTTGTGGCTTTGTATTGAGTAATGTGTAATTGAGACTTTTTGTGTCATTGTGTGGACCGGCCATGTGTTTGTGTTTCCATTGTATAACTTTTTTTTTGTTTTTGTTTTTATCTATAAAGAAGTAATCTGGGACCACTAGGAGTAGGACATGAGTACTGAATTGATAGACATGTGAGAATGAATTTGAATTTGTGAGACTAGTCTTTGGTGAGTCATAAGAGACTTTTTTGTGAGACCAATCGACCAAAGTTTTTGGTCATTATTTTCATGTTTTGGTTTCATTAAAAAATTTGTCTTTCTCACTTTGTGTGATGTGGTTAATATTAATAATATATATGAACTTGTGAACTTTGTCTTTGTCACTTTGTGTAATGTGGCTAATTTTAGTAATATATATAAACTAGTGCTTGCCTATTTGTGATTATTTTGGTTTTAGATTTTTTTTTTTTTGGTTGAGAAGTCCCTGTTTTTTTTAGTTGGTGTATAGAACTACAAAATATGGAAATAACGAAACTTTTTTTTTTTGATTTGTAGATCATGAGTAAGTCCACTACAATATTGATTTTTTAAAAAAAGAAAAAATCTAAATAATTCTGAAGTCATAGCTAATTATGCAAGATTGCCAACCTCTAGCGTTGATGTCCTAGTTTCTAAAAATCTCCAAACAGAAGTTCTAAATGTCACCATTGACGAAAGTACAGGTTTTGTGCATGATCCTAGAATGCGTAAGCAAATATGGGAATATGATACTAATGATCGGGATGAAATTCGACGAGCTTACATTAAGCTTGGTCCATACCAACCTAAACTAGAAGAGTATAAGAAAACTAAATTTGAGAGTCATTCTTGTAAATTTCAACATTTATGGTTTGTAATTAAGTCATTTAGTACATGGCTTGAATATTCACCTAGTAAAGATGCTGCTTTTTGCCTTCCATGTTTTCTCTTTGACAAGTCAAGTGGGAATTCTAGGAGTCAAGTATTCACTAAGGACGGATTTCAGAATTGGAAGAAAGTTGATGATGGAAATAATTGTTCATTTTGGAATCATATGGGGAAAGAACCTAACTCTTTTCATAGAGCTTCCGAGCAAGCTATGACAGATTTGATAGACCAGTCTCAACACATACAAAAGGTACATGAAAATTTCAATTATGATCAAATTGCAAGCAATCGATTGCGGTTAAAGGCCTTAATTGATGTTGTTAAAGTGCTTGCATTTCAAGGACTTGCTTTTAGAGGACGAGATGAAAGTTCTAAATCAATTAATTGTGGGAATTTTCTTGGAATATTGGATTTAGTGGTATCATATAATGAATATGTTGCAGAAGCGATAAAGAAAGCTCCCAAAGATGCCTCCTACAAATCACCAAAAAATCCAAAAGGAAATCTTACGTGTATTTTCAAACAAGGTGAAGAAGGCGATTCGTGAAGAAATTGGTGATGCAAAGTTTTGCCTAATTGTTGATGAAGCTCGTGATAAGTCAATGAAGGAGCAAATAGCTATTGTTATAAGATTTGTAGACAAATATAGTTTTGTTTGAAAACGTTTTTTGGGGTAGTTCATGTCCTCGATACTACGACATTAACCCTAAAAGATGAAATATATTCTATCTTAACACATCATAGTCTAGATATTCAAGATATTTGAGGGCAAGGATATGATGGTGCAAGCAATATGCGAGGTGAGTGGAATGGATTAAAAGCTTTGGTTTCAAATGATTGTTCATATGCTTACTACAATCATTATTTTGCATATCACTTGCAATTAGCATTAGTGGCAGCATCAAAAGAAGTTATTATTGTTCAATTTTTTTTAATAGATTATCATTTATTGTCAATTTTGTTGGTGCTTCATGCAAACGTACTGAGCAACTAAAAAAAGCTTATGCTAATCAAATTGCATATTTGGTTGAAATTGGTGAGCTTGAAACTGGAAGAGGACTTAACCAGATTAGCACACATTACAGCGGGCTGGAGATACTTGTAGGGGTTCTCACTTGAGATTGATTCTAGCTTGGTAAATAGATTTAGTCCAACATGTGAAATTTTACTTAAGGTCATCAAGGAAGGAAATACTACTTCCCAACGAGAAGCAGTATACTCATGTTATGATTTCTTTTGAATTTGTGTTCATTTTGCATCTCATGAAAGAAATTATGAAGATCACTAATGCAATTTGTCAAGCTTTGCAGTGTCAGTCTCAAGACATTTTAAATGCGATGAATTTTGTTACATCCACTAAAGCACTTATTCAAAAATTCAGAGATGAAGAGTGAGATAATTTACTTACCACTGTAAAATCATTTTGTGAGAAACGTGACATAGTTGTCCTGGATATGAATGTTCGTTATGTTGAGAGAGGAGGTCTAGCTCGTTATCAACAAGATGACTTCACAATTGAGCATAATTATCGAGTAGGTATTTTTTATGCGGCAATAGATTCTATATTACAAGAATTAAATCATCGATTTAGTGAGCATGCGGTAGAATTGCTTAATTTTAGTTTAGCTCTTGATCCTAAAAAGGCAAGTGAGTCTTTTAGAAGTATAGACATTTTGTTGTTAGTAAGCAAGTTTTATTCGAAAGACTTCACAAATCAAGAAATGTCACTTTTAAAGGCAAAAGTTGATCATTATGAGCACAATGTACTTCGGCATCTGGACTTCAAGAAACTATCAAGTATTTCTGAGTTGAGCCAATGGTTCGTAAAAACTCAAAAATTATTATTTTACCCATATATTTATAGATTGATTACACTTGTGCTTACTCTTCCAGTTTCTACTGCAATTATAGAGCAAGCATTTTCAGCCATGAATATTATCAAGAATAGGCTTCGCAACAAGATGGAAGATGATTTTCTAATAGACTATGATTTTGTACATTGAGAAGGAGATTGCTGCGAAATTTGGTACAGAATCAATCATAGATGACTTTCGAGACTCAAAAGAGCGTCGAGTTCCATTTTAATAAATGTGTTGAAATATTTAAAAAACACTTATCTTGTATGTTATACTTTGTTGACATTTTTATAATATCAAATGTTTAAAAAACACTTATTTTATATATAGTATTTTGTTGAATATGAAATAGCTGTTAGTTTTTATTTTCATAAAAAAAAAAATGTTTTAAGCTTTGGCCCGCCTGTATCTTAGAGGGTATACGTTAATGGTGCAGCAAATAAAAAAGTATTTGGAGTGGGGTGGTTGTAGGCCAAATGGAGGGAGAGTTGAACGCCAGAGATCTAAGAATGCAAGAGTATTTGAATTAGGTTAGACACTTTTAGTCAGGGTTTGAGTCTTTCACCTTATTGCAAATCCCTAGAAGCAGAAATATCCATGCTGATTCTTTGGCGACTCTCGCAACATCCTCTGCACAAAGCTTACCTCGGGTTATCCTTGTTGAAGACTTGTGTAAGCCTATTGAGATGAAGGAAGAGATGGTCTGTATTCATCAGATCAGGGTGGTACCGAGTTAGATGAACTCCATTGAGTTATTCCTTAAACAAGATATCTTGCTCGAAGGGAAGTCCGAGGCTGACAAAGTATATAGAAAGGCTCTTCGGTTTTGGCTATCCGATGACCAAAAGCTGTACAAGCGCTCTTTTTTGGACCATATTTGCTATGCATACACCCTAAGGTAGTAGAACTACTCCTAGAAGAGTTACATGAAAGGATTTGTGAAAGTCATGTAGGAGGTGGATCCTTATCTCACAGGGTCTTCACCTAAGGATACTGGTGGCCGAACATGCAGAAGGAAGTGCAAGAGTATGTGAAGAAGTGCGACCAATGCCAAAGGTTTGCTCCAAAAATTCATCAACTGAGGGTGTCCTCAATCCTCTATCTAGCCCTTAGCCTTTTGCTCCATAGGTCTTGGATATTGTAGGGTCTTTTCCTAAGGCAGCAGGGAATAGGAGATAACTCCTGGTAGGCACAGATTATTTCACCAAGTAGGTTGAAGCTGAACCACTAGCAAATATCAGGGACATAGATGCCAAGAGGTTTGTATGAAAAAACATTGTTACCTGGTTTGAGATTCCTCATACCCTTATCTCGAACAACAACCTTCAGTTTGATAATAAAGCCTTTAGGAGGTATTGCTGTGACCTAGGTATCACGAATAGGTATTCCACCCCAGCTTATCCACAGGGGAATGGACAAGCCGAGGCTGTTGATAAGGTCATAGTGAATGAACTCAAGAAGAGTTTGGATGATATAAAGGGAAATTGGTGGAATAGCTGCCACACGTCCTTTGGACATATTGGATTACATCTCGCAGATCCACAGGGGAGACACCCTTTTCAATGACTTACGGGGTCGAGTCTATAATTCCTCTTGAGACCAGATTCCCAACACTGAGGACAAGTTCTTTTACTTCAAGCAACAATGATGGGTTGTTAGAGAAGAGCTTAGATTTGATTGAAGAACGAAGAGAAAATGTCATGGTTCAATTGGCCTATTATCAACACAGTTCAAGCAAGGGTACGACTCAAACGTGAGGTTAGGCTACTAGCGCCTAGAGATTTGGTATTAAGAAAGGTTTTGGGTGCTGCAAAGAACCTAACATGGAGAAAGTTATGGCCCAATTAGGAAGAGTCATATCGCATTACCTCGGTAGCTGGAATATGGGCATATTATCTTAAAGATCTAGATGAAAATGTTGTACCACGCTCCTGAAATGTAAATAACCTACGAAGGTATTATTATTAATGAAAGTTTTTTCTATCATATATCATTTATTACATTATGCGTTACACTTCTTACTAACTTAAGTATTAAACAAAACCTTAGTTATGTTTGGTCCCTCAGACCACTTACTTTAGGTAAATTAACGTTTTATGTAATTTTATTTAAGTATCAAACAAAACCTTAGTCATACCTGGCTCCTCGGACCACATACCTTGGGTAAATTGATATTTTTTATTATTTCTCTAAGTGTTAAATAGAATTTTGGTCATGTCTGGATCCTTGGACTACATACTTTGGGTAAATTAATACTTCTTATTATTTCTTTAAGTGTTAAACAGAACCTTGGTCATGTCTGGATCCTTGGACCATATACCTTGGGTAAATTAATAATTCTTATTATTTCTCTAAGTGTTAAACAGAACATTGGTCATGTCTGGATCCTTAGATCACATACCTTGAGTAAATTAATACTTCTTATTATTTCTCTAAGTGTTAAACTGAATATTGGTCATGTCTGGATTCTCGGACCACATACCTTGGGTAAATTTATACTTCTTATTATTTTTCTAAGTGTTAAACAAAACATTGGTCATGTCTGGATCCTCAGACCACATACCTTGGGTAAATTAATACTTTTTATTTCTCTAAGTGTTAAACAAAACTTTGGTCATGCCTGATTTTTCAGACCACATACCTTGGATAAATTAATACTTCTTATTATTTCTCTGAGTATTAAATAGACCCTCGGCCATGACAGGTTTCTTGAACCATATGCGTTAAGGGGATTAATAATTAGTCCGGCTATGATGGTTGACCTAAGCACATGCAAGTGATTAATCTAATTGTGCCACACATTTGTGAACCATATACATTTGTGAGTGTATCCATGATCAGATCAGGAGTTGGGCGTCCTCCTGTAGTTCCTTAAATCTATTGCTAAGGGGTAAGACTTATGGAACTATGAATGGAGCATGGGATCCCTTAAGTGGGCTATATTTCAGGTATGTTCTTACAATTAATAGTTTATTTTGTCAAGGTTATGAGCTTGGATGGTCTTGTCAGACCAGTTGTTGATTATAGGGGATGTAAAAGTTGGGTTATCACTTACCATGATAGCAGAATCAAGTTATATTGTGTTTGTGTATTGACTAAGTGTAAAAACTATTTATTCTAAGTTAAAAGTAACCTCTTGTAAAATATGTGTATATATATAATACCAGTTTGGAAAGCTTCATTTATCATGTGAACAATTATTTAAAGTAGGGAGATGATGTTGTCACTGGCACTAATGATCATCAAGGTTAAATAGGTTAGTACGTGTTAAGTTGGATGCTATCCTTTTATTCTTAGACCGATTAAATGTAAAGCAAAGCATAGGAAATATAAAAGTTTACACAAACCATCTATAATAAAACTTTTTAACTTCCATTAAATCAGACCTTGAGAAAGGCAAAATGATTACAAGAGATGAAGGTCTCAAGAAAAAAGAAAAAGAAAAGAGACTAGTGCTCTAAGAATTACTTAAGTTTAATTACAAGTTTATCTTTTACTAAGGTCTTTGAGGGCTGGTCAGAAGTTGTCATAGAAGAAGCAGGGCCTTTACCCTTGAGGTCTTCCTTAGTGGGCATAGGTAGGGTAGTAAGGACAAGCTCCATAGTTTGGGAGGCCTCTTTCTCCTTCGTAAGGTCCTTAGGGGCAGCTGGAGGCTGAGTGACATCACGAGTCACCTCCTTGGTTGTGTCAGTTGCTTTTCCAATGACCTTAGGCTGTTTGGCTTCCTTGGACGGACTGCCATAAAAAGGAGGGACCTTAGCCAAGCTGTCCTTACCAGCATCTGCGTCCTTGGAGGCAACATCAGTTTTGGGGACAAATAAACTGGAAGCCTAGATGGCAGGAGGGTAGTAAACACAATCTGCTTTCTTGGGGGAAGAAGAGGCCTCAACCTCAGTCTGGTTGAAGGCCTCATTCCGAACCTAGACATAGTAGTGTCTACATACCTCCAAGACCTCAACCTTGAGGGCATCCTCGGTCTCTACCACCCCTGCTTCATACCCTTCTTATTTGGCCTAGTCCTTAGCTTTCTCGGCCTCCTCCTTGGCCTTCTCAGTTTCCTTCAATCTCTTTGTTAGGGCCTTTAATTGATCTTTGGTCGCTACAAGATCATCATTGGCTTAGTGGAGTTACTTATGCTGAGCCTCTGCCGACCTCTCTGTTATTTTTAGAGCGGCCTCAACACTCTTCTTCTCCCTCTCAGCCTCGGCTAGCTTGGCATTGAGCTCTTGCAACCTTTTCTCTGCTACCTCAAAGGCCTTCATGGCGGCAATGCGCCTGGACTCTGTCTCCTTCATTGTTTTATGAGAGCTGATGACTATCTCCTCAACTTTGTGGGTATCTTGGACAGTATTTTTTAAGAAAAAAAAAACAACACCCAAGTTGGCAAAGCAAGTATAAAATATATAATAAAAAATAAAAAATAAAAAATACATATAATGATAGTAAAATGAAGATAGCAGTTAGTGGTCTTACCATGGCAAGGTCCCTCTTCAGAGTGAAAAAGACCTCATGCTTCCTCATTTGCCTCAAATTGGCCATCTCCACGGGCAGTAATAAAGTCTGCTCCACTGTGTCAGCCACAAAACTAGCTTTTCCTTGCTAAAAATCTCTGATAGAGGCTTCAACAATCAAAGAAACTCCATCCAACACCATGGTCGGAGACCATGCCAAAGCAACTACCTGAGCCTTGGCTTTCTTCTCCATTACTGTCTGTGTGTCCTGACCTATTTGGTTCCCTTTTGGGGCTCGACCTCTTTGAAGGAGTGGCTTTTTTCCCCCTCCACCACCTCCTTGCCTTTGGGCTGATCCCTCTTCCTCTTGTAATCAGCAAGGTCGGGACGTTGGGCTTAGGTGGGTGGAAGGGTGGGAAGTTTAGGATGGACGGCTTTCTCCAGCTCTTGGCCTCCTACCTGGGATTCCATTAGGTCCTGGAGACTTTGTCTAGTCTTACACTAGATTGGCATCGCTTCCGAGATGGTAAGATCCTCTTGTGAGCAGCTTACTTGGGCTGGGGGAAGGAGGTTAAGATCACCGGTCGGGTCTTTGAAGGTGAGGGTAGGTTAAAAACCTCAAAATCATCTTCAGAATCTAAGACGTTGACTACTTTTTCTACTTCTTTGATAATAGGCTGGGAAGAGGTGGCTTCCCCGACCAAGTATTGGGATGGCAAGGTCACTTCAAATATGCCTTCTGGAATAGGACCAATGGTGAGAAAGCTTGGGGCAGCAACATTTATCAGGGGCAAGCGAGGGTCTTTTGCTCTGATCACGTTCTTCGGCGATTGAAAGTTTGACGTGAGGGGTTTGTAGCTGAGGACGAGGTGGGCTGCTCTCAGTTGACCGTTGCTGTGAACGAAGACCTCAGCTTTGAGTATCTTGTCTAGGTCTGATTGGTTGATGAGATTTAGGTTGGGAATGGCGGCGTGCTTATTTGCAAAACCATTAAAAAAGAAGTTGTCATAAAAATGACATGATTCAAAGATAAGTTTGAATTGCACACACAAGTAAAAAGAAGTAAATGCAGAGAGTATCAAAGAGAAAGGGTGTGATATCAGAGTAATTAACCGAGACCTAAGAACCCAACTTGGTATCCCATATCTCGCCTGGCAGTGGAGACCATCATGCCACTCCTCTGAGATGATTAAGAAATTTTTGTTCATGCCTTTGTTAGAATCAGGAAGGCATGGGATTAACCTAACCTCAGGGACCCTAGTCTTTAAATAATATCCCTACCCTTTCAAGATTGTAAATCCAGTTGATGTTGTGGTGTGTGAGGTTCAAGCTCATCTTCTCGATGAGGGCATCTACACTAACTAGGATCCTAGACATGTTTGGAACGCACTAAGTGGGGAGAGACGATGAGCTATTAGGTGATCCCTGGTGACTTTACCCATGAGGATTCTAATCCCTCCTTCTATAAAGGCAATCATAGGGATTACTACTTCTCCCTCCAGCCTCACAGCGTGCCACTCCCTTTGTTTACAGTACCTACTGGAAACTCTGAAGGGAATTTGGTATTGGGTTTTAAAGTCTTCTATGCCCTCAGGGGTGTCCATTAGACAAGCGAATCTCCCCATTTATATGAAATAATTGAGGGAATTAGGTGACCGAGGTGAAATTATAAGGGTCGAGGAAAAGAATGGGGTTTACCTATGGAGAATGACAGAAGGGTCTGGAAAAAGAAAAAGAGAAAGAAACAAAATTGCTATAAACTACTTATTGAAACAAATAGAGGCTCCTCGGACTAGCTCTTGAGTTTTGAAGGTGCAAAAGTGAAGTGTGTGAAATTTCAGAAAGGTATATATATGAGAGAGAATAGCAGGCGGGAAAATTCTCACCCGAGTTCCAAGAAAATCTCTAGCTGCAGGATCCGCATCGCATCGTAGAATGTAGGGAACATGGAGCCACATAAATTTAATGAAGGCGCGTCTTGGATGCCGAAGCGTCAGGAGCATGCATTGGGCAGTTAAAGAGGTACATACACAGACATTAATGATGTATGATGAGAGTGGGGTACTTGGGGTAATATCGAAATCCCCCTTTCTTCTCGAGAAGCTGAAGAGGAGGATTTCGAGGGGCTATTGTAGGGATGATAAGCCTAGTAGTATATATTGCTGGGTGCTTGGTCCAAGACTTCTAGTTGTCCAAGGATAGGTAAACGTTGTTATGGAGGTCGGCATTAATGAATAAAGAAAGGGGTCTGGTTATGATGATTCGAGAAGGGAGTCCGAGGAGAAATGCTTCCTCGGTTGAGCGAAGCAAAAGTTAGAAGGTACAATCTGCCATCTAGAAGCAACATTCCAAAAGATTCTATTGATAAGGATATACATCTTGAGAGCACAGAACAAAGGAAAGTTATAAAATATCTAAGAGAAAGCTACTACCACCGTATTGAATGCTCTATAGCTAACTCTCTGACCACGTTAATAAAGAAGTGATACATGAACAGTAGTTTTTAGCCTTACAGCTACTCCCAAAGATTTCAAGAAGGTGCTGATGGGACAAGGATCAACATCAGCAATTTGATCTACACGTGGAGGGTAGAGATAAAATAGTGAAGATAATATAAAATAGAAGGAGGACCCTGAGGGGAAAAGGGGGGAGAAGAAAGAGAAAGACACTGTAGAATAAAAAACAATATTTGTAATTAGTCCAAAAAAAATAGATACAAGAATTAATCTCCTCAGATTGTGTCCGAGAATGATTTTTCTTAGATAAAATCATTTCATCTTTATTCTATTGTCATCTTTACCCACTATGATTGTTGTCTAAAATTATTAGAACTTAGTTTTCAAATCCACTCTCTACAAATTCACTATATTGGCCTCTTTGGGCCTACTCCCTTTCTTCCTTTGGGCTTAGGAACCAAATTGCGTTCCTACAAATTTAATGTTATAATTTTAATATTTGTATACTTATCCTATATATTTTTTTGTTATTGACCTCCCTAAAACATTTGTCTCCTTACTCTTTTGTATACTTATCCTATATTTTATAAATGTCAAAACCACCTTATAAGGATATTAAAATAGCTCAAACCCAACCCATCTCACTTCCAACTTGCTCTACTCCGTCCTATGTGCAAAGAAAAAACTTCATATTTTAAATTTGTATACATATTGTTTTATTAACATTGTAATTAAAAAAAAAAAATTGATCTTTCTAGAAATATGAATTGCCTTAGAATGGGGTAAAAAACCAAGGCCCAATGGAGGCTTAGACTTAGATCAAGCCCACTGCAATTAATTTGTAGAGATGAGTTTGCAGACCAACACTTGGGCTTCCTAAATGATGAATTTCAACAAAGAAACAAGTAAAAACATATTAATAAAGTCAATTAATGTTAATAGAGGATAAAAAGAGTAAATTTATCTTTTCTCGAAATGACCAAGTAGCCCTTTTACACTTAGGAATTACAAAGTCTAGTGCTATTCTCTCTCTAATATTTGGGATCCGATCCCTATTCACTGAGAATCTCCTCCTTTTTATAGTAAACCAACTCTCATCTTGACCCTCCACATGAAGGGTAGTTGATTACCCCCCAAGATACGTGCCCCATCTTCCATTTTTAGGACATGCTGAGTAAACTATAGGCTATAATGGCACTATTCAGGTGTCATTTAGCCATTAATGTGGTTGGCATGGTTGTTGTAGTGCATTCATTGTGAAAGTGATGAGTGCTTCTTTGCGAAACTTCTCTTTCCCCTTATGCACGCTTGCCAGTTGTCATTGTAGCCTCCCTCAATTCCTACATTTTAGCCTTGTGAGGTCTTCATTTTGTCCTCTTCATGTGGTCCTTACCTAAAGGTCTTCCTTAGGCTACCCAACTCCTTGGCAATGGAGCTTCTCTTTTAAGTTATTTCGGCTCACTTGGATCTAGCTGATTATTGGGCCTGCATGCTCCTTGGACTTGGCCTAACAAGGTTAGTACCCTTAGCCTTCCCCCTACAACTTCCATAAATAAAACCTAATTAAAAAAACAAAAAAAAAACTATAATATATAGCAATAATTAGTAAGATTGACAAATATTATACAATTCCCACTTAAATTCATTATTTTTTGTGAAAGTAATACATGACAATACTTTGGCGGTTCTAAGATAGTATTTGAGGTATGTAATTAAAGAAAATTTATTTTCGTATTCAAAGAAAAATACCTATTTGGTATAAGTAACATACTCAAGTCCAACAAAGGACTTTTCCGAATTAAGTGTTTGATATGCTCAGTTTTTTGTAATTTTTTGAGTACTCAAATTTTTTTAATTTATTATTTTATGATATTTGTTTATATTTGAGGCAAGAAAGAGTGCAAAATGTCGTGATATGACAACTAAAAATAAAATCAAAATTTTGAGAGATCGAATAGGTAATTTTATAGACAAAAATACAAAACTGGTCCTCTAACTTTCAGTCTTTTTCATTTCAGTCCTCTAACTTTCAATTTTGTCATTTCAATCCTCTAACTTTTAATTGTTGTCAATTTGGTACTCCGTTAAACTCCAGTTATGTCCTACCGTTAATTGAGCCAAAACGACGTCGTTTTAGCTTCTTTTTTTTAAAATAAATTTTAGAATTTAAAGAAAAAATTTGATATTAAAAAAAATCAAATAAAATGCCAAAAACTGCAAGGACTGGATCGGGTGGGGCTGAGGAGGAGGAGGAGTCAGGTTCAAAGATTGGGTGCCATGAGCCTAGGTCGAGCTCATCCTTGGACTTGTGAGGTGAGTTGGACTCGGAGTCGAACTCATCCCACTTGGACGAGTCATGGAGAGGGTAGGGATTGGGCGAGTTGGAGGAGGAGGATGAGGTGGTGTCTTTAAGATCGTCTTGAGAGAGAATGAAGACGAAAGGGCGAGCGGTGAGTGAAAAAGGGTAGAGAGAGAATTAGGAGAGAGAGTATGAGGTTTTTGGTTGTGATACGCATCGTCTTGATTGATCGATGATGTTGATTGTTGAAGCAGAAGAGAGAGAAAGAAGAAGAAGAAGCAGAAGAGAGATTGGGGAATTTGGTAAATTGGTGAGGGTGGAAGGGGATGGAGGCCGTCATAGTGTCTGCAATAGAGTCTAGCACAAAGTCTTTTGAGATAAGGGTGGGAGGGGATTTTGGTGTTTGGAGTCCAGCATAGAGTCACAGTGTTTGTAATGGAGTCCTCGGTTTTTATTTTTTATTTTTATTTTTATTTTCTTTAAATTCTGATTTTTTTTTAAAAGAGCCAAAACGACGTCGTTTTGACTCAATTAATAATAGGACATAACTGGAGTTTAACAGAGTACCAAATTGACAACATTTGAAAGTTAAATGATTAAAATGACAAAATTGAAAGTTAAAAGACTGAAATAAAAAAGACTGAAAGTTAGAGGGTCAGTTTTGCATTTTTGCCTTCCTAAAATGATTATTGATTAGTGTATTGCTTTATTATATGTGGGTCAAATAATTATTGTATATACTTGGCATATGGTGAATTCCACAAGTTTGTTAGTATCATGACTAATAAATTTAAATCTCTTAAAAATAGTTTAAAATGTTAAATACAGGCAAACGTTTCAATAAAGCAAAAATGATCTCACACCATGTAATAATGTATTATAGATTATAAATATTCAGTTTAAATTGAAAAAAAAAAAAGTTATTTAGAACTTATAGATATTTCAATTACACAATAATATGACTTATTCAATTTTATATGATAGTATCTAATTAAAATATGAATTTCAATGTAATTTTATTTCTGTGTCTTTTACAAAACATGAAAAACTTCACTTATATGTTCGAGTAAAATAACAAATGCATACATAAGGAAAGGAAGGGGAGAGTGGATAGATGTTGGTAAAGAGAGGGAGAAGAGAGGGGTTCCTTGCGCTGGAAAATATTTGCCAATTAACCATGAAAAACTCATGATTACAATAGTAAAACGTTTTACCCCCAAGCCCTCATCAATTTTGGGGATAAAATGTTTTACTACTGTAATCAAGAGATTTTCATGGTTAATCAGCAAATATTTTCGATATAACAAAATTTTATGTTGCACTAAACACTCCAAGACCTTGAAAATGTTTGAAAGAAAATATTTTAGGTGATGTCAAACATAGTCCAACGCATATAAATTGTATTTTACATGTTTAATACTAGTAAAAATGTGTATCTTTTTTAAAAAATATTTGTTATTTCATACTAACAAATAGTTTGTTATTGAGAAAAAAAGGAAAAAAAAAAACTTTTTTTGTTGTTGTTTAAAAATGCATTTAAATTACATGTAATGTATATTATTCTATTATAGTTTGTTATTGATTAAAAAAAAAAAAAAGCCTTGTGGTTGTTGTTTTACAATACACTTTAACATGTAATAATGTAAATTATAAAAACCATGTAAACACACACACCAATGGATTTAAATCTAAAATTTTATTATTATTGGTCTCAAGAAAAACCTCATTATTATTCTTAACTTTTTTTTAATCCAAATCTAAAACTTTCCTTAAAAATATTATATACAAAAAGGAAAAAGAAAAAAACAAAATTACCCACAACAACTACCAGGTTGAGCTTTACCCATTACTGGTACCCTCGAGCCCATCTGAAATCCACATTTTGAGACCGACGACTGAGCAGCAAAGAGAGAGAGAAAAAAAAAAGAATGGCGTCAGGTTGGGGAATCTCAATGAACAAAGGCCGATGCTACGATTTCTGGATCGACTTCAGCGAGTGCATGTCTCGTTGCCGTGAGCCCAAGGATTGTACTCTCCTCCGTGAAGACTATTTCGAATGTCTCCACCACTCCAAAGAGGTACACCCCTTTCCAAAATCCAATGTCTCTTCCTTGTTTCCATTTCTACTATTAATTCCATAATTGGGTCTTACTGTATATAGCTCTAGAGCCTTAGATCAATAGGATGGATTGGGTTTTGACCCTGACTCTCTTTCCCTCATATTTGTGCCAATCACTTTTGTATTTGGTCGATTTGGTTTGTAAACCTTAAAGACAGTACCTTTAATTGAGATTCTGTATTGGGTGTGATAGTATGGGATTTATAAGCTGCTGAAACAGATGCAAGGTTTTTTTTTTTCTCTCGAAATTTTATTTGGGTATTTGGTTAATTATATTTTATTGTGGTTTCAATGTGCTTTATGGCTCAGATTTCTGTTAAAGCATTTTGGGAAATTTTTTTCTTCAATGCATTTTTCTTTTGCGCTTGTGCAAATTGTAAGGGGTAATGGCTTTTCTGAATATAAGGGGGAAACTTGTTTTTTTTTTTTTTTTCGTTTGTGTATTTAATCAGTGGTATTTAACATAATTTCTGATGTTTGAGAAGCATATCCAGGAGAACCTTGGTGTTGCTTTAGCCTATTCTTTGTGAGCCAATGACATTGTTTGGGGGCTATGTATTTTACATACTATAGCTGGTCAGTTGAAAACTCTAATAGTCTGTTTGGATTGAGTGGAGGGAGGGGGAGTAGAATAGAGTAGAATTGACTCAAAATTAGCCTATTTTCAGCCATCTTTACTCTACTCCCCTGCCCGCCGCTCCCCCTCCCTCCCCCCTCAATCCAAACAGACCCTAATGATTGGATGGAGGGGTAGGGAGGGGGAGTAGAGGAGAGTAGAGTACTGGCCGGAAATTGCAATCCAATCATTGGCTTAAGTTTGTATTTTGTATGTTTTAACATAGCCTTGTTTGGGTGCCTGTATTCTGGACCTACTATTGTTCTTTTCTATAAACACATAAATCATTATCAGTAGATTATCTAGTCACTAGTATAGGTTTTGCAGAGACTCTGATTTATGGGGTGCCGTTGAAGTAGGCAAATTGCCTATGAAGTATTTGGGGATGCCGTTGGGTTCTTCTTTTAAGTCCCCCTTGATCTGGAATCCTATTTTGGAAAAGATGGAGAAGAGGCTCTCTAGGTGGAAGTGTCTCTATTTATTTAAGGGTGGGAGGCTCATGTTAATTAAGAGTACTCTCTCATGTCTCCCAACTTACTTTCTATCTCTCTTTACTATTCCTAAAGCAGTGGCGGCTAGATTGGAAAATATTAAGAGGAAGTTCATTTGGGGGTCTTCGGAGGGGGGTTTCAAATATCCTTTGGTGGCATGGGATAAGGTGTGTTTTCCCGTCGAGATGGGTGGATTGGGGTTAAGAAAGGTGGTGTCGTTTAATCAGGCTTTATTAGGGAAGTGGTTGTGGAGATATGGCCACGAAGATACCCACCTGTGGCGTCGTGTTATTTCTTCAAAATATGGCGAGGGTCAAGGGGGGTGGAGGTCTAGGGCTTGCAGGAGGTCACATGGGTGCAGCCTTTGGAGAAGCATTAACGAAGGTTGGAAGAATTTTTCTAAGCATCTTTCATTTGTAGTGGGGGAAGGTACTCGTATCCGTTTTTGGCATGACAGGTGGATTGGTGACACTACTCTAAAAGTTCTCTATCCTGAGCTTTATGAGTGTTCAGCGGTCAAGGATGCCTGTATCTCAGAGGTTTTGTGGATTCTAGAAGGGGGTATTGTTAGAGTGTGGAATTTAACGTTTTATAGAGCTTTTGAGGATTGGGAGTTGGCGGCTTCATATTCTCTTCTCCGGCTTATCCAAGCTCGTATTCCTCAGGGTATTAGGAGAGATACCCTTTACTGGAGGCTTAAAGGGGATGGTATGTTTGATGCTCGTTCTTATTACCTCGCGATCCGGGGTGTTTCGAATTCTTGGCTTCCTTGGAAGGGGGTTTGGAAACCTAAGATCCCTAAGCGGGTGGCGTTCTTTCTGTGATCTGCTGCTCATGGCCGAATTCTCACCTTGGATAACCTCATGCTTAAGGGTCAGCCTTTGGTTAATAGGTGCTGTTTGTGTTGCAAGGATGGAGAATCGGTTAACCACCTTCTCCTGCATTGTCGTGTTACACACGCCCTATGGTCTTGTATGCTTCAGGCCTTTGAGATTCCTTGGGTTATGCCAGGAGCGGTGGCAAATTTGATCTGTTGTTGGTATCAGTGGCATGGAAAGGATAAGTCGGACATATGAGACTTGGTTTCAGGGTGCTTAATGTGGATTGTGTGGTTGGAGCGGAATCGCCGTTCCTTTGAGGACAAAGAGAAGACCTTGATTGAGCTAAATCTTTTATGCCAGCATAGTCTTTTAGAGTGGTCTCGATGTTGGGGGTTTACTAATTGTTCTTCTCTCTTGGTGTTTATGTCCTCTCTTAGCTTATCTCTCTAGTAGCTTTTCTCTTGTTGTTCATCATCATGAACTTCTTGTATGACTTACTTTCTTTCATTTATAAAAGCTTTCTGATCACTTATAAAAAAAAAAGCCTTTATTAGGCTTTCTTATCCTTATGTAGGAGAATATAGATAAACAGAAATATTATTATTATTATTATTATTATCAGGATTTACTTTTCTAAGGCTGTGCTAGCAAGAGAAATTGATCTAACATTTATCAGGGGAAACAAAAAAGAAAACAATGCTTATGTCATGCGGTCACTGATTCAAATCTTATTTAATGAATTTATAAATGGTCATACTATCAACGAATATACAAGTTACATTACTTTGTCAACCGAATCATCTTGTGCCATTTACCCCTTTTCTCTCCCTCTGTAGCTCTTCTGTACTCGTCAATTATTATTCTCCAAACAATGAAACAACCTTACATATCAGAGCCATCATAATTGATGTTTTGTTAATTTGTCAAATATTGTTGCTCATTGGCTCATCCTCTAGTATTTACACACACAAACACAGATATATATATATATATATATATATATATATATTTATTTTTTTTTTCATAAATTTGATCAGCCTTGTCAGAGTGACACCTTAAATTATGTGTAAGGAGAGGGATTAATGCACCCATACGAAATAGAGTTGATTTAATTCAAGGGAATGGAAAAAAGGTAGAGGGAGATGGGAGACCAAAAATAACATTAGTAGAAATAAAAAAGGACATGTCAATTAAGGAAGTAACAAAGAGTGTGACTTCGGAGAGAATACAATGGCGGAAAAGAATACGTGGGGGTGACCAACTATTCTTTTGAGGATCTATAGCCAACCAAAAAAAAGAGGGGGATTAAGGGTTGGTTGTTTGGGGGGTGGGTAAGTAGTGGTTTGGGAATATATCTGGTATACTCCATTGCTTCCTTTTGTATTTTTTTCCTGTTTGGTTTAAAATGAATATATATATATATGTATATATATATATATATATATATGTATATATATAAAGTGCAAGATAGCGCTACATCAATCACTCCACCTGGAAATCTGAGTTCAATATCGCTGAGGGTCAGTTTGAACTATCCTTAGCCATACAGAAATCAGTTTGTGATCCTCCTAAACTTACATATTAATCCTGTCCCCCCCCCCCCCCCCCCTCTTTGTTTTACTGTTTTTTTTCAAGAACTTGTAAATCCCAATGTGTCTGAGTTTGTAAAAATAATCTTACTTTTAATTCATGGTTTTGTTTCACTTATATCCTGGGGTTTATGATGCAAATAGTTTTAGCCAATTGGATGAGTTTGTTAGGATATATGTAGTATGCTCCAAGTGTCATTGTATGAAGGTTTTGCTGTTGACATGAAATATTTGGTCCCCTTATATTGCCATATCATCTAACATAATCATGTTAAGTTCGAAGATTAGGACGTGGAAATTGTATGTTTTGACTTTTAGTATAGAAGGTTAAAATTATATTTCAATGGAGGAGTATTTTCAGGAAAGTTATTGCAAAAGCAAGAACTGAGTATGAAAAGCGATAGATTGATTTCTAGTTTCTTCTTTATCTTTTCTTTTGCTTCTTCAGTATCCTAATATCTTATGAGATTTGATGAATGATGCTAGTAAATGACGCTGGTTAATGTGGTATATTTGCTTTATTCTGAAGATTACAGCAAGTTAAATACTACAAATGCCATAGAATTGGAGAAAGTACTATAACTCCACCTTGATCATTAAGAAAAGAGGAACCTGTGGGCCGGTTTTATTTTGTACACATATCATGGCATCTCATATTATGTAAATGTTGAACGGTTTGTCAGATAAAAGAAAATATGATCTTCACTTGCTAACAGGAAATGCATATATATTGCTATGAGATAGCAACTTGATTCATGGAGTACCTGTCATCTTGATTTTTATGGTCTGTATTTGAATCTTATTATGTTATTTCTGGAACTATATTTCAGTTCCGAAGAAGAAATCGGATCTACAAGGAGGAGCAGCGTCAGCTCCGAGCAGCTTCACGAAAGGGCAAAGATGGTGAAGAGGGTGGTGATAAACATCATCATTAGTTCGAAATTGATCATCTTCTTAATCTCGAGAATAAAGACTTGAGGAGATGTATTCATAACCTGTTTTATGTTATTCTGCTTTTCTTCTCCTGGAATGTTATGCACTTCTTTGGCATGTGCAATGAGACTAAAGGTAAATTTGTTTTGTTAGCTGCGTATTGGACACTGATTTTCTTGGTGTATCTGGAGTATCCTGTTAAAGGGTAGTTTGAGTAATAAATCCACTCACACTCACTACGAAATTGAGTATTGCCAAATGGTACTTTTATGGTACCTTGTGTTGTTGGTGGTCAGGTGAAGTTAATTTTGAATCCAAATATCAAAATTTCTAGCCATTCTGGATACAAGAGTAAAATATTTTGGTAGCCTGCAAAGAGAATCAACAGGGAGACAAAAGGAAGCTAGAGGATTCAACATTTTGTGCATCAATATATGCGTTCTCTCTCTCGTAAACATATGGGTCTCATACAGCGAAAAATATATCTTGCACCCGGCATATATGCCGGGTGTGAGACACAGGGGCGGGCCCCACAGTGTGTGGGGCCTGCCCCTGTGTGAGACACCCGGCATATATGCCGGGTGCATTATATACCACCTCCTCGTACAGTGTATGTACACTATAAAGCTTTCCATCTATTCATCCTTCCAATAAAATAATTACAAAAAATGTACTTTAATGTTGTTTGTGTGTACCAAAAACCAAAATTGTGTTTTATTCCAAATTAACAACAATAAGAGGGCGTTTGGATTGAACTTCTCCAGGCTGCGTTTACGTTTTGAGCTTCTTTTTTTTTTTTTTTTTTTTTTTTTTCAGCCGTAGTTGTTGACTAATTCCTCATGAACAGTGCATTCGTACACTGTTTATGGACTCACAAATTTCACTTTTTAACAACTTTTTTATTAAAAATGGGTTCCACAGTATTATTCACACGTTTAAAAATTATTTTGCTACAGTGTTTTCAGTTTTCAGTTTTCAGCAATAAGTTCCATCCAAACGGATCCTAAATCTAATTACATTATAATCTTTTGTGGAGTAAAGTATAGTTTTTTACGTGTTGTAATTTAGGTTTTTCAATCAAATTCAATACTAGAGTCATATTAATCAAGCAACACAATTTTTCTTATAGACAATTAATTAATCAATGCAACACAATTTTTCATATAGACGATTAAATTAAATTCGATCATGCAGCACAATTTTTTGTATAGACAACTAAAAAAAATTTGATCATGTGGTTTATTGGTTAATACACTCGTATTGTTGAATTTAATTAGATACTTTTAAGTAAAACAACTAAGAAACTATATTTTAAGACCTTCCAAACAATATGACAGACTAACCTTCTAAAGAAACTATATTTTAAAATTTATCTATTTACATAACCTTTTTTTTTTTAATAAATATCTATTTACATAACTATTGAATTACCTAGGAATGGTAATTTGTGTTCACGTGTCGAGTTCGTGTTATGTCGACTAATGAGTATTCGACTATATTGGTTAACCCTAACCCGACATGTTTATTAAATGGGTCAGGATTTTTCAACCTTAACATAAACCATTTATTAAACGAATTAGTCGTGTCGATCTATTTATTAGATTTTATCAAAATGAAAAAAAAAAAACTAATTTGAGTATTAACCAAATTGATATGAATTATGAAAAACCAAACCAATATTTTTAGTATAAAATTTAGACCTAATGAGTAACTGCATCACAATTAATCATTTAAAACTATAACATATCTTAATATCATAAATAATTAATCATAATATGTCAAAGAAAATAAACTATAACAACTAATAAGTTTATATATATAGAGTTTGAAAGATGTATTGGTAAATGTCATTTAATTAAACGGGCCAAATGGGTTTCATGTGATGGATACTAATTCAACCCGTTTATTAAGTGGGTTAGTCATGTCAACCCGAATATGACACGAACCCATTAAACTTCAACCCATAACCTACTAATTTTGTGTTTAATTCACAGGTTGTGTTCAATTTTACCACCCCTAGAACTACCATATTGTGATTAGTGTATAGTTGTGATTAGAGTAACAATATCTTTGTATAATTCCAATTGATACTATATTTTTAATTTAAAAATTTGATAGGATTTGAACCCTAGTCCCTCGTTCAACGACAAGGAACTTTACTTTTATTTAGCACACATCATTAAAGATGGCAATATTTGACTCGATCTTCAAACACGATATTGTTTTTTTGCGGATTAGTTATTAGTGTAAATAAGTTCATGTCAAAGTGGGTCAACACATTTTAACATGGTGAATAAATGAGTTCCTTATTGACCTACATATTTTGCAATTAACTTGGAATTGCCTGAATAGTAATTTTAATCTAAAATAGATTTTAATTAAAACATAACTAAGTAATTAAGGGACAATTAATAGTTATATTGATCAACTCTTTGTTCAAACTATAAATTCCCTAACTCAAAGAAAAAACCTCTCACATGGAACTATTCTTTTCAATAATATTAGTGTCACACGCTATCAGTCTATTTGAGATTCGCTTATTTTATTGAAACTGAAATTTTTTGTTAAAAGTACTATAAATAAAAGTAAAAGTTAGTCGAAATAATATAGTGAGACTCATGAATAATATCAAAAAATGTAATAAAACTTATAAATAGTAACAAAAATAAATTAAATGGTAAAATAAACTGATTTTTTAATCCCGAGCCAAACACATACTATGTCATAATTATGTTATGTGACAGACGGCAGTCTACCACTATTACATGACCCCAAAATTATTATTATTTTTTTTCCACCTCTTACATTTTATCCAGCAATGGTGTCTAGTACTAGAATTATTGAATATTCTTTTCTTAAAAAAAAAAAACAGCATTATTGAATGCTTATTGTGGTCCACCTTGTATTTGCCCAGCTGTCAAGACAGGATAATCCTAGCCACAGATTGTGATGACATCAAAAGCATAAAACATATATATATATATATAGGCGTACACTTGGTTTACACACAAAATTATCTCTACCTAACCATAGTTTTTGTACTTAACCAAACCCTGTACCTTCTTTCATTCAACCCTTGTTCCCAAGAGTAGTAAAAAAAAAAAACTCAAAACCCTAATCGTCAAAAGTCGTCTCCTTCGCCTCTGCGGTTCAACCTCGATCTCCCAATTGACAAAAGGTAAGCTCTCCCACCTTCTTCAAACCCTAAATTTCACTCAATTCCCCCCCCTCCTTTTGTTTGGTTCCCGAGAAATGCCAGGAAAGTACAAACCAAGTTTTGAATTTTACATTCCTCAAAAAAAAAAAAAAAAGAAAGAAATTTACGTTTCGTGATGCTTTCGTTTTCGCTAAATTTTTCTGTGCGTGTCTGCGTTCTTTGAGCTGTTTGTTAAACTATGTATTTTACTGAGGAACCAAGCGGTGCCGTTTTTTGTTATATATTGCTATTGCATTTGTTTAATTTAGGTGGGATCTTAGGGCTTATGATTTTCAATGGAATTGTTTTTTGTTAGGAAGATGAGTAGCCGTGCGAGCCGGACCCTTTATGTGGGTAATCTTCCAGCTGATATTCGTGAAAGAGAAGTGGAGGATTTGTTTTACAAGGTAATTTTAGATGTTTTTGTTGTTGTATAGTAGCTGTTTTTGATTGGTTTGAATATGATATGCATTGTGTTTTTTTGATTGGGTTGAATTCTTTGTGTTTAGGTAGGTAAATGTAATTTTTGTGTATCAGTGTCTTGTTGAACAAACCTGAACTTAAAATCCCTAGAGTTTATAGGTACTACAATAACAACTAAATCTCGAAACTTTGGTGTCTAGTCAAGTCGGCCATATGTATTTTTTCCGACACTCTTATCCTTTTCTAAGTCACACACTCTTTTTACCTCCTTAATTGACATGTTAGCCTCTTGGATTAACTTCTTTACCCTCACCCGGGGGAACTCTTGTGCATTTTTCGTTGCATCCTTGGACCAATGTTGCAAGTCCCTTACAGGGATAGCCCTAACTAACCCTTGCACGCTAATCTCTGTCATTTGTAGTGGATTTGTCCATAATTAAATGACTAAGTTTTTCTCTCTTTTTTTGGCTTGGGGACTGGCTGTGAACAAAATATATGACACTAAGCATAGACATACGTGGAGTTTTGAGAGTTTATTGGTAATGCAAGAATTTTATAACCTATTCTCTAAGGAGGTATGAATGTTTTTTGTGGGTTGCAGTGTGTGTGTGTATTTAGCTGTTTAGCTTTCTTTTATCTGTTAACTTATGTGAGCTGCAAATGGCTGTGATTAAGTTTGTATACAGTGCATTGATTAGTAGGAATGCTTGATCTTCATTATTTAATGAGAGTTCACTTTTGCAGTTTGGACGCATAGCTCACATTGATCTGAAGGTCCCGCCAAGGCCCCCGGGTTATGCATTTGTTGAGGTGGGCTTAGAGCTTCTTAAATTGCTTTGGTTTCTTTGTTTCTATATTTTCTTCCTTTAATTGTGGAATTAATGATTTGTTTGTTACAGTTTGAAGATCCTCAAGATGCTGAAGATGCTATTCGCAACCGTGATGGCTATGATTTTGATGGGCATCGGCTACGGGTTAGTCACTCTTAAATATGCATATACTGTCTGCTTTGAGACTATTATAGCTATGGTTCATTGGCTTATCTTGTGCGCGTCTCATATCTTTATAGGTGGAACTTGCACATGGTGGCCGGGGACATTCATCATCAAGAGATCGCTATAGTAGTTATAGCAGTGGTCGGAGTGGACGTGGTGGAGTATCTAGGCGCTCTGAATTTCGTGGTGTGTATTTTACTCAATACACCTGTACTTTTGTTTTTTTATTGGAAATATTATGTCTTCTGAATTTTTTATTGTGCCATCATGTAGTTCTTGTTAGTGGATTGCCTCCTTCTGCTTCATGGCAAGACCTTAAGGTGAGCGTCAGTGTTGATCAATTGGTTTCCTTTCCTGATTATATGCCTTACTCTGTACGCATGTATGTGTGCGTGTGGGGGTTATGGAATTAAAAAATTTCTGAAGATATTCATTCTAAATAATTCACAACATCTTGTATCAGGATCACATGCGACAAGCTGGGGATGTTTGTTTTTCCCAAGTTTTCCGTGATGGTAATGGTAAGATACAATTAACTTTGATGGCCTTGGCTTGAAGTTTCATATAATATGGAGGTGTAAGAACTGGAGATGAACCTGGTTTTCTATTAATCTATTATCTTGCCTTTTTATCATATGGGAAGGATTTGGTAGAAATAAATATATGGTTAGAGAAATCTAGGTCCATTGGGAGCTGTGCCAAATTTTTTACATTTCATGTACTTGTTATGTTATAACTAGATCTGCTACTGGGAGTGATGGATATTCAAGAATATTATCTATGCCATATATGATTTTTCTTCATATAAGCATTTAGTTTGGCCCTTATTCTGATTGTGATTGTATTGTTGTTTTGGATTTGTACTTTTAAGATAGGCATTTGAGCCAAGAGCTCAGAAGAAATGTGTGATTTATCCTTAGTTTTAAATTTAAATATCTCTGTTATGATTTTATTGTAGGCACAACAGGGATTGTGGATTATGCAAACTATGAAGACATGAAGTATGCAGTAAGTCAAATCTCTCCTTGATTGGTGATGAGCTATTGTTTGACCATCCTTGAACTTGAGTTGATCAGCATTAACTATAATGTAGACGGTGTGTTTGACTTTTCTCTTCTGCAGCTAAAAAAACTTGATGATTCTGAGTTCCGGAATGCATTTTCTCGGGCATATGTTCGAGTATGTATAAACTTGGGTACTTTCTGTGCTGCAATTTGAGACTCTGCATATTTCCTTCGTTCATTATTGCATTTGATTACAGGTTAGGGAATATGATTCGAGGAGGGATTCCTCTAGGAGCCCTAGTCGTGGTCGATCTTACTCAAGAGGCAGGAGTTACAGCCGTAGTCGTAGCCATAGTCGTAGTCGGGGCAGGAGCCTGAGGTTTGACTGGCTATTTAAAGTTGTTAACATCTTAGTGTGCTTTGTAGTCATTGTTTGCCAACTGTGTAATTTTAATGCAGCAAGTCTCCAAAAACCAAACCTTCACGCCGCTCACCTGTCAAATCACGGTCGAGGTCTGCTTCTCGCTCTCGCTCTGCTTCAAAGCCGCGTTCTTTGTCTGGGTATGTAATTTTTTCTCTCTATGAATTGTCATTTTTATTATTGATAATTATATTGTGCTCCGTTCTGTAAGGTCTCTTTTTTCCTTGAAAGATGGAGGATATTCATCAAACACTGTCATTTTGTTGCTTGCTTTATTGATCAATCTAGGGCTTTTGGGAACTCCTCCTGGTATGAAATATTTTGAGTTAGTTTGCACAGACTAATCTCTAGGATTTTTGAGAAGTATATAAAAGGGATTATGAATTATCAATTAAGTCATTGAGTTGCAGTTTATTGACTCTTCAAGTGCATCTTAGCTTTTGCTTTGGCTAAATCTCTGTTGTCTGGTTCACCCGGTTCCTTTAAATTTAAGAAATTTATACACGCAAGTTTACAATCCTGGGCTCCAATATTATTTCCGAAGTATGTTACATGGTCATTCTATAGGAAGCATGTGCTGATGTGCATGCTCTCTTTGGCTAGTGCTATTAAATTATTCTAACCCTGTGTATTTATCTTTAAGATTTTCAAGGTCTAATTTAAAGGATTGGGGGAGGTGGGGGTAGAGAAATACTTGTGCACTCCTCAGATTTACATGGCTCGGTGCCAGAAATGTTGGTATCAGTGATTCAAATATTTTCTTGGCATTATCAAACATGAATTTTTATTCTTTCTTTTGTAATGTTACTTTCCCTTCAATATCTTCACTATTTGTGCCTTCGAAGGTGGTGATGGAGAAAACGTACCGGATTGTCAAAGTTTTTATTCTCTTTCCTTTGTTTGTGTGAAAATTGCCTTTCTTGTGTTTTTAGATATGGATACATGCAGCAAAGTGGGGATTGGATATTAGGATCTTGATGGGATAGTTCAGTTGCCTGCAACTCTTTTGGTTGTGGAGGTATGCTGTTTTTTAGATGGGCAACTTTGGAAACCTTGATGGTGCCTCTGTTCTAATGCTTTTAGCATTGCAAATGTCCATGGGTGCTAGATTGGGAACAAAGGAGATCATGGTTGCAAAAGTAAAGCTGGATATCTGTGAACTAAGTGCCATTGGGATTTGGATATCACCATCAATGAGCAATAGGGACAATTTCATTTTCATCTTCTGCTCCAACATTTGCCAAGCTAATAGGCGCACTATCTGGCTTCTGTGGATTTTTGTGGTACAGTAGGGAAAAATTCTCCTCCCTGTCCACTGGTGTCTTAAAAATACATTGTGATGCTTTCATTAAGGTTTTCTCTTTATAAATTTAGGTCATGTTTATAGGCAAGAATTATATGAATTGGCCTGATAATTTTTCTCTGTTGAATTGCTAAATATTTATGGCTTTTCCATGTATCCACATTGGATATGGTAACACTGACGTGGAAGAGGCATCAAGGATCTTGGATCAAATTTGGTAAAAGGAACGTGTGGATTTTAAAATGGGTTGTTTCTGGAACTTTTTGCAGATCACGATCAAGGTCCAGATCTCCATTGCCTTCGGTATGTATTTTATTTGTTCGTTTGAAAGCGTAGTCTTGTGACCCTGAAGTATCATAAAATCTGTTTTGTATCTAGCTTGCCTGCTATTATAACAGACCTGTGTCCTTTGTGAATCAATGTCCACTCTTAGATTCTTGGTATCGGACTTAGGTAGACCTGCCATTGCATTTTAAAACTTAAATGTTAGTTCCATTTCAGCGTCCAAAACGTATGAGTAAAAGCCCAAAGAAGCGCAGTCCAAGCAGGAGCCCAAGCAGGAGCAGGAGCAGGAGCAAGAGTTTATCCAGGTCTCCTGTGCACTAATTTATTTTTTATTGGTCTCCTTGTTGGGACCATATTACTTTCTTATGCCAGACATTTTTCTTTTATTGTTCCTTTGTGTTCCTCATGCATCTTTTATAGCTGCTATCTGAGTCCTGATTTCAAATTTGTTTGACAGGTAAGAAATATAATTGCAGCTGATGTAGTAATTCCTGAAAGTTTGATGAGGGTGAGGTTTTTTAACTTCATCGGCAAATCCTAGCAGTTGTAGGCCTATTATATGAACAGACTTGTCAGACTGGAGTTGGATTTTAAACTATCAACATGTTATTTAAATCCTTGTGAATCCTTGAATTGGAACTTAAACGTTTACTGTATTGCTGTATTGCACAAGAGATTTGCCAAATTCCAGCTTAACGTGTATTTATGGTGGTGGATATTGATACTTCGTTCTTTATATTTGTGGAACCATATGCTGTAACATGTCCTAGGTAATTATTATTCTACTCTTCATAGTGGTCATTAGCTTTATGTTAAAAGGATTTTCTGGATCATTTTACCTATGACAGATTTTTTGTTTGTTCTCATTAACGGTTTTAAAACTGAAAAAGAAAAATAAAAAAATTCAGTCTTGTGAAAACATTTTTATTAAAGATCCCGTTAGGAATTAATCATTGAATTTATATTCTGTGGCCTTTTCCTTGTTAGTCTTATCTTTAAGTTTTTTTATAGACCCCTCTATGTTATGCTGAACAGAATTTTGTTCGGTTTATATTTGATATATCCAAGGATTTTTGCAAGCTAATTGGAGAATGTGTAAAAAGTTAAAGGATTAAATTTTTTTTCCCCCTTTGAGGGACATGCGAGGAGGCTCTCATTGGAGCGCTTGACTATAACTAATGACGGTTCTGCATTTGCACTAGACTTTGATGTAGCCTCACTCGTGCAATTGAATTAGTCATAGAAATATGCTCAAATGATAGTTTAAAAAACCACTGCCTGACCATAGAATCAGCATTCTGAGGCATTCTGAAAGTGTATATTATATTATTCTTATTCCTCAGTTTTTTTTTTTCCCTAGATAATTTATCTGAGAATCATTCTTATTCTGAAGTTTTAGAGGGTGTTACGTGCAAAATAACACCCATAATAATCAAATTTGGTGTGCGGTGTAGTCTGAATCTCAATCAAATGCTTTTACAAAATGGTACGACTTGAAAGAAGCCAGTAAACTCCAATGCCTGTCTTTATCTTTGAGTCACACAAAGGTGATAAGAAATGCACGTGGTAGCAACATCAAACAATGGTGCAGAAGTGGCAGCCATCCCTATTACCTAATGGCCACCTCTCCTCTGGACCCATTATTTTCCTGACATGTCATAACTCATTACGCGCTGAATGTGAAAACCCAACCCTTGTCTTTACGTCTTCCTTTAAGTGGCCCCAATGTTTCTCCCACATTGTCTACCCACCACCACATCATTTACGGTTCTGGTCGACAGAATTCTCCTGTTCTTCGCCTCTTCAGTTCTCAACAATAATTAGGCTATCTATTGAGTTATTTATGAATGCCAAATTTAATAGTAAAATATATAGTACCAAAACATTTTTCTAAGAAAAAATTGATAAAGAAGTATAAGAGCATCTCTAGAGTAGTTTATCTAAATTTTTGTAATGTTTGGATGGTGAACAGTGATATTTAGCATTTACTTATCTTTATTTTCAAATATATTTTTCAACAGATTTTCTATCATTTTCTCCATCTCATTTAAATATTATTATTTTATTATTATTATTATTTTTTAACAACTATACATCTTTTAACATTTTTTTTATTCAATAGCTAATTATTATAATAGCTAAAAATGTTTGAAGGGTGAACAATAAACACTATAGTAAACGCTACTTGTAAAGAAGCACGGTAGCAATTTTTAATTTAAAAAATGGAGATAGAGAAGCTGCTAGAGTGAGTTTTTGGAGTGTTTGCTCTCTAAAATTGGCTTTAAAGAAGCCATTGGAGATACTTTAAGGAATGACAATATCCATATGCAAGTATTCTCTATAAATTTTACTAAATTATGTCAAATATTAACTTAGATACAAATCCTTAGTTGTGATGTATTGGGTTTAAAAAAAAAAACATATATATGGGTTTTAAAAAAAAAAAAAATTATATTTAAACATATCATTACATTGACTAATAAAATAAAAGCATTGCCATATTTTCTAAAGACCATTAAATTCATTATAGTTAAATTAAATGTTTGAACATAAACTCCACCTAAGTGTTCCAGTCATAATTTACTTATCCAGCTAAATATGCAAATTTTGGATATCACCGATCACTTTAAAATGGATATAGTCAAAATAGGAACTAAAATTACTAGTATATTACACTCAACTCCCATTATTCTGATCTGATCCGATGTACTTGGGTTTGGCTAGATAAGATAAGATAAGGTTTAAGTCCTGTAAATACAATAAATGTAAATAATCAAAATTAAATCAGAACTTAGTTCCAAGCTGACGCGGCTCCTATCATGGCAAATCACTGTCTTCAATTCCCATCACCACCAACCACAAAACTAAAAATAAGGTAAACAACCAAAAAAATCTCGTCCATGAAATGTTTCAAACTTTCACAACTCATGATTGAATCCCCAAAAAAACTAAAAAAACAAAAATCAAAAATAGTAAAAATCTCAGAATAAAGAGTCTCTCCTCTAGGGAAAGTAAAAATAAAAAAAATCACAAAAGCTTCAATCTCCACCATTTTCACACCAAACCCATTTCACAGCTCTCTCTCTCTCTATCTCTCAAAGATGGAGGACACGGTTTTCGCTAAGCTTTCAGACGATGTCGTTCTGAACATATTCTTCAAGCTAGAAGATGACCCACGAAACTGGGCTCGAGTTGCTTGTGTTTCCACCAAGTTCTCGTCTCTGATCCGCACCGTTTGCTGGCGCAAAAAGTGCACCACCACCATCCCCAGCGTCGTCTCCGACCTCCTCTCCTCCGCCACGGCCGCCTCTCCGCCCGGTGGCTGGGCCGCCCTCCACAAACTCGCCGTGTGCTGCCCTGGCCTCCTCCACTCCGGTGTCCTCCTCGAAAACTCCGATTTCGGCCTCGAACGTGAGCTCGGCCCCGACGAAACTTTCCGAAACTCTATCACCCTCAACAATAACAACAGCAACAACAACACTACTGATACTAATGCTAATAATACACCTCAAACCCATGAGGCTAGTTCATCTAGCAATAGTTGTTCCTGGTCTCTCTTTGACGATCTCTACTTTGACACAGTTTACGATGTCTCAGGTTCGACAGAAGGTACGATGAATCCAGTTGAGGTGGTTGAGAATAGTAACAGCGTTGGTGTTGGGGTTGGGGTTGTTAAGGTTGGGACTGAATATTCCGTGGTGTCGAAGAGGAGGAAGATATGTCGGTCGATGAGGTCGCATTTGGCATCTGGGGTTTGGAATCTGAGCAGAGAGCAAGGGAGCAAGTTACTGGCTAGGCAGTTCCGCGATGATTGTTTGTACATTTGTGATTGGCCAGGGTGTGTTCACATTGAGGAGAAGCGGAATTACATGCTTTTCAGAGGGATTTTCAAGAATTTCAAGAGGTCCAGGGTTTGGAGGACTATCAATGATGGTAATAGGAGTAGGGTTGATTTGAATTGCGCGTTTTGTGAGTGTAAACAGACTTGGGATTTGCATTCCGCTTTTTGTTTGAGACGGGTTTTTGGGTTCCATGATGATGGGGAACCTGTGGTCAGAGCTTATGTTTGTGAGAATGGACATGTCTCTGGTGCCTGGACTGATTGGCCATTGTACACTTGATGGCATGGCCAAGTGTTTCTATGCTTGCTTTGGTGGGTTCTTTTCATTTCTCATTAGGCTCCTTACTGCATTAAGAGGATTCACTTTTGAGAGATTTAGAGGACGTTTTAGTCTAAAATTTAAGTTTATGATATCTACTGATTTGTTATGCTTGTTTCTGCTGCTGCTGCTGCTGTTGTTGGATTTTAGTTTTAATAAAGGAATGTCTGGTTTGATTTAGATTCCTTGTTTGTGGTTTGTAACTATTAAAGCTTTGGTGAAGACTCGATTTGGACTCTGGGGTTTTAATATTGATTGTGTTATCAACTAACTGTGGGGTTCTTTTATATATGTAAAACTTGTGCAGATAACATTTTACTGTTTCCGTTACTCTGTATGCAATTCAATGATTCCTTTTTGTGCTACCTTTGCAATTTATTGTTTATCTTTTGTATTTGCTAAGATAATCTTGTGATGGGGATCCTAGAAATGTTGAGAATGAGGTTGAGAAAAGGACTGAAAGTGCATTTACTGTGGTGGTACCATAATTTGGTTCCTGATTGGCTTAGGAGAATGAGATTTCATCCCAGTAGACACGCTATTGTGCAACCTCGAGTTCAGGTGATTTTCACTATATTTGGGTAAGTCAAATGACTCAAATGACTATCTTGGCTTTTCTGCTCGTTTCTATTCAGCATGTAGTCTATCAATGCGGTGGATGTGGTGAGCAGTGTTATGTACATGAAGCTGGTTACAGTCTTACAGATATATATTCATTTGTCTGCTTATGCTTTCATGACTCTTCTGGGAGTGTAGAGACCTTTCTTGTATTAGTTAGTCTTTCCTGCTCTATACTGGTTTTTTTATTTTTTTATTCACAATTTGAAAGAGTTTCAGCTATGAATGGAACTCCATCATGGTTATTTACTATTGAGTGTTGACAAAGTGGATTCTATTTGATTATCTAGTGCAATTAAGATCTTAAAACTGTGGTTAGGTTGATACCGCCTTAACTCTTAAGCCCCATTTGGATGGCAGTGGTGTCTGGCGTTTCACGCCTTTTTTTTTTGACCAGTGCCTTTATTAAGGTAAGTGAACAGTGTTTTCTAACGCGGACAATAACTCAGAAATTATTATTTTTTATTGTTTTCAGCAATAAGTTTTCATGTTTTAGCAAAATAAGCGGTATTCAATCACACACTTAAGCCTTTCCAACCATTTCCTTTCCCTTGATTAGGCACCATGCCAAAGGATACGAATGCCTCCATTGTTTGTTAGGGCTAATAAACAGAAGGAGATGCCCCTTTGCAGGCTATTATAAGATGTTAAGCTAGCGTTTGTTGCTGGGAGTTTTCATAGGTATAGGTTTTTCACATTTTGGAAAATTATGCAGCAAGAACCGCTTTAAAATCTTATTAGCTCAACTTGGGTTGAGTGGTGTGTTCTCCTATTCAGCACTTTCGGTCACTCCTTATACAGATACAGGGTGCTATTGCTTACCTAATTCTAGCTTCTTAAGACAAAATAGTAATACTAATAGAGTAAAAATTTTTGGTAGATATTCTGCTAAATAGCCTTCTCTGTACTTGCATGACTGTTACATGGACTGCTGGTTTTGTACAATTCTTAATCTCCTTGATCCCAAGGGGTAGAACAATTGGTATATGTATATCTTAATGAATTGATTATAAATTGGACAGGAAATACGCTCCATTCTCTGGATCTCTAGTTTAGTCTCTCATGTCATGTAATAGGGTGTTGGAAACCTTAAAATGACAAAAGTGTTTTGGTATTAGAATAATAGGATATTGGAAACCTTAAAATAACAAAGTGTTTTGGTATTAGAAAATGCTTCTGGGGTTCTCCAAGCTAGTGACTATTGCCTCTTGGTCCAAAACTAGGCTCAAATGTTTTTTTTTTTTTTTTTTTTTTTTTTCATTAAAAAAAAAGGTCAAATATCTTTTGCTTCTTGATAGGGAAGGTAAAGCAATGAGAGCAATGTTATTTTTTTATAATTCACATCTTATCTTGGCGACAGAATTGTCCACTAGTAGTGACTGGATTTTGCACATGCGTTCACTCAACTAGCAAACCATCAAATCCAAAGGGGCGGCCCCGTGGTATTCAATTTCAAAACCTGACTATATTCAAGTTTGAATACGCTTCCATAGTGTGGTAGACTAATGGGCCAACTAATTAACCAACCATTACGCTTTCATATTAATAAATAAGTCCAGTTAATGTGCGCCTTAAAGGCATGTATTAAGCCATCTATTTTCAGAAAAAGTTTTATAACTTTTTTAATTTTCTATAATTTTTTTTATATTATTGTGTGCCTTTAGGTCACATGCTAGTAAAATTTAAGTATGCTGAATCTTTGGACATTTCAATAATTATAAAATCTGATATTTTAATTCAGCTTTGGTTCGGTAATCCGTATCACCAAGCCCATTTTCAAATCAACTTATTCAATGAAAGGCCCCTTGTTCTAGGGTGGGGCTCAGGTAAATAACTCAACAAGGCTGGTAGGATTGACACAGAATATCTTTTAACGCCACTTACGATTTTAAATAAATCAGCTGGATTCAATCCCAAAATGGCTAATTTTCGATATACAGTTCCACAGTCAAGCTGCATGCTTATCACCTAGCACTTAAGAGGGGTCTACTCTCCCAACATTTTCGTTCTTCTCCGCTCTAGGAACATTATCACTGTACAATGTAGTCTATTACCCTCTATGCGATAATGACAGAGAAATCATTGTCCACATTGGAACTGCCCTGTGAGCACCACCCATAACTTTTAAAATTGAGCTATTTCATAATTTCAAAAAAAAAAAAAAAAAAAAGGAGCTTTCCTTTGTTGTTCCATTGGCTTAAAGTGAACTATCAAATCTTGATTAGCTTGAGTTCTTTCTTTGTTCTAGCCTATTGCAAATTTGGACTCATCAAAACAAGTGTACTCTCTTCATTTCGCTTAAGATAGAAAAACTCATGCATTTTGAAATACATGGTCATGTATAATTGGTTCTTAGTAAGTGTAATTACTGCAGGTTCATGATTGTCAAGCTTAATTCAAAAAATGATGTTCAAGCAAAATAAATCTTCCACCCGCTAGAAGTCTATTGGCTCACTAATCCAAAAAACTCTCTCCATGTGCATGTGGACTCCTTCTGGTCATGTTGCCACAAAGCACTCAGGTGGACAGAAACACTCAACACAGAAATTGAAAATCTGAATGAACCAGGTCCAAGTACTCTAGAAGTTTATCACCAACAATTGTCACGTGTTGACTCTTGGGAACTACCCAATCATCTTCTAGCAGACCACTATTTTGCAATCAATGACACTTATTATGACAATCATGACCCAGACATGGATCTTGATGATGATTGGTATCAAGAAAGAGATAAATGAGACTGATAGTATTCAACACTAAAAAAAGAAGAAAAGATTTCATCCTCATCCAAATCTGTCGACAACTTTTATCATTCTCACCTATGTTTGAAGCATTTATCATTCCCAACAAATCCTACCAGAAGACATTATGGCACTCTGAAAGATATTTGTCCATTACCAAGCCCATACAGTCTACTGTATTGTTGGCAAAAAACTATTTGTAAATTATGCTTGATTTTAATTTGAGTTCTAGGTTCTATAAATAGCAGGTCAATGTATGAAGGAAGACAAATAGAGTCTTGGAGTTTCAGAATTCCTCCCTTCCTCCTTATGTAAAATCTCCATGACATATGTAACAACCATTTTCAATATAATAATATCAGTCAGTTTGTTGTACTTAATTTCCTGTTCTATTCCATATTTTTAAGTATTGTTATTGATTCCGTTCCGTTCCGGCCGGAACGGCCGGAATTTTTCGTTCCGGTATGCAAACCGGTATCAGGATACCCATCGTTCCACCTCGGACCAAATTTCGGGCCATTCCGGTCCATTCAGGCCGTTCCGGCTAATTCCGGCCGAGATGTGAATTCCGGCCGGTACATGATTTGGCCTATGGAAAAAAAAAAAAAAATATTTGATGGCTAATATTATGTTATAAATTTTGTTGGCTTATTAGTTATTAATTATTATGAGCTTATGTAATGAGTAATGACTTGTTATAAATCTTCTTATTATTTGATGTTGTATTGAGGTTTAAGACATAAGAGTTAAGACTAAATGTTTTGTATTATTTGAAATTTAATTATTTATTTATTAGAATTGACAATTTTATGTTTTACAAGAATATATATAATTTAATTTTTAGGAACCCGAAACACCTTAAAACGGTACGCCAAAATCGGCCGGTACCAAAATATTCCATTCCACTGGACAAACCGAAACGGGGTCCGAAACGGTATTAATAACAATGTTTTTAAGTAATTATCTATGTATCATTAGCTGCTTGCATTCTCAACCAACTCCTATAATAATCTTCTTACACCCCCCATTGACTCTTTGTGTGTCCCTTTTTCATGTTTCTCTTATGTTGGAAAAGTGCATTGTGGACTCTTTTACAAAAAGCAAAGTGTCAGCTCATATCAAAGAATAAAAACTACTTTATGTAAAACCACCTTAGTAATAAGAAATAGACAATTAGCAAGGTACTAATTCTTATCTTCTTTGTTAATTAGCAACTATTTTATGATTTTTTTTGGCTACTTTTCTCCTTTAAAAGAGAAGAATTCATTTTGTAATGATCAACCAATGTAAGATATACCTCTATAAATTGCAGTCTGATCTAATCATAGATCAAAAAATATAAATTGGGTAGAAGGGTTCTCAAGGAAAATAGGTCTGGTCATCTCCTTAGCTGCTAAGCTTTGGGCATCAGAGATGGTCTGAAGTTTCATGAACTTAGCATTTCCCACCTAATTGTACAATGTGACTTTTAGCCTTTAAGTGACAATTTTCTTGTTATCCAATCCCATGCTAGAGAAGTGGACCTTGTTACTCACCCATGAAGGAAATTAGGGTGTTGATATTTTGACAAAAAGGGGCAAACAACAAAGATAATAGATTTTTGTACATTTTGATATTGTTCCTTTTGTAATCCACAAACTTTTAGCTGGTTTGTTTTGTATCTATGTTACACTGTTTCTGGTTAGCCTTTTTGGCTTTACGAAAATTCCTATTTAAAAAAAAAGAAAAAGATATTTGGTTGGTCTAAGCAAAATTAAAAACCGTCAACAATTCAATTCAATTACTTAAACGACATTGTGGACTTTGGGAAAGCCAAAACGAGCGACAATTTTGTCGCATATTCTTATATGTCTCATTGTCGTGCTGTGCATGCCCGAGTTCTAGGAAGCCCACGTGGCAAATGTTTAATGCATTATTTAAGATAGCACATTTGTCTGGACGTGAATAAATTATCATCATTCATGAGGCTCCAAATTATTTTGCTCTCTCTCTTTCTCTGAGAAATAAAAACCAGAAAGAACGACTTTATAGTTTATTATACGAGTGAAAGCTAAAAAAGCAATAAGCTGGAAAATGTTGAGGGTCTTTTTCTTGCTAATCTTTGTGCTGAATTTCTCAGTGGGAGTCCCTAGCTCACGTGAATTTAGTAGGGATGACTTTCCACCAGGCTTTGTTTTTGGTTCAGGCACCTCAGCTTATCAGGTCAGTTAATCTTTGCTTTTTGCATGGTGTCTAAATTCTAAATCTTGTTGTTGGGTATAAACTATGAAGACCCAAATCCATATTTTGAGCTAAAATTAGAAAAAAAAGGAAAAGAGAATTTATGGTGAATTGTTAACCAATGATTTATGAATGTGTTGTTTGAGGGTGAGTGCGATGCTCTAGACCTGAGTTCTTTGGCAACTCCACGATGAAAGAGGTCATATTGAGTACACAAAGTTCTCACTTCTCACCACCAAAGCTCACACCTTTTTTTTAATTCCAAAGTTCTTAAAATCTTAATCATTCATAGAAAATTGAATGGCTCAGTTTTTTTCACGTCATCAAAATTTAAACATAGACTAGTATTACTTTAGTATCCAGTTAGGATATTGATAAGAAGGTAAATGAAATGAATGGTTTAAAAATTTCATGGAAGCTTTAAGAAATTTAGAGAATCTTAATCCGAAGTAAAAAAGAAAAAAAGCTATATCTTTGACTCCAAAGATCATGGCAGATCTTGTGCGGCATTTTAAGCTTAGGCTAGATCTTTTGAACTTGAAATATCCATATTTAAATTTTCTGACTGTTGTAAGCTTTCCTAGTTGCTAGATGTACTAACTTTTTTGGTCAATCTTCCCTAAATTGACTAATTGAGGCTTATATTCTTCTCTCTTTTAAACTCGAATGGGTTTGTATGTACGGTCTGGTGTATGCCTTATGCTTTGTTTTGTTTTTTCTTCTTAAAATTTTGTAATTACATATCCATTGATAAAAAAAAAAGGTGGAGGGAGCAGCAAACAAAGATGGGAGGACGCCTAGCATTTGGGATACATATGCTCACGCTGGTCAGTGTGTTCTTTTATTCTTAGTTTGTTTTATTTTACATTAATTTTCGATATTAATTAAGATGTTGATTTATTTGGACTCTTCTTTTATTTTAGCAATTAGAGCACCCATGTTTCTTGTTCTTTTCTATATTTTAAAGTTTGGCATGAATAGATCATTTAGTTCTGACACTATTTAGTTTGTCAAATTTAGGGCTGTAAATGAGCCGAACTTTGTCGATTAGTGCATGTTTAAGCTTGGCTCGTTAGAAAAAATCAAAAGCTCGAGCTTGACTTGAGCTTTTGACTTGAGCTTGTGACAACCCTAAAAACAGTGTTTGAACTTGAGCTCGTGGGAAAGCCAAGAAGTTTGAGTTTGGTTTGATTAATTAGTCAAGTCAAACTCAAACTTGAGCTCAAGTCAAGTTTTTGAGCTTGAGATCTAAAAAAAAATTACATTATTAAATACTTAAATCTCTAAAATTAAGAAAAAAAATATATTCATTTTATCGTGCATTTAGTTTTTCTTATGATTAGCTATTATTCAAATTAATAATTTACATAATTAAATTCATTCATTCATCATTCCTTATCATAGTTTCAGCAATTGTTCAAAATACAATTTTTATATTCACGTTAGATGGTGAAGGACTAGAAAAATACCTATTTGTATTGATAGTGAAGAATCATATGTGGTATACTTAATTATTTTTTTATTTTTAAATGTAACTATAGTCTAAAGTGGTTCTTGATTAATTTAAAGGAAATGAAAAAATTAAGGTAATATAAGTAGTGGTCTCATGTTGGCCATGTCATTATTAAGATATGAATAAAGAGTATATTTAGCTAATACGTACATATAAACTTATAAATGAGTTTATATTTGAATTATTGTGTATCAAGCTTAATAGCTCACGAGCTTGTCCATGAACAATTTTTTTTTTTGTTTGGGCTCTGCTTATTTATTAAACGAGCCTAAAACTAAGGTTCAAGCTTGATTTACTTATAAACAAACAAATATGCACAAGCTTTTTATCGAGCCGAGCTCAAGTTGTTTATGATCAGCTTAGTTCATTTACAGCCCTATTGCCAATACATTTTTGAGAGTCTGTTTTGTTTCCTTAACAATTTAGAATACGTCATTCTAAGTTGCTCCAACAACTGACTCCACAACAAATTCAGCAGCTGCAGCAACTTAGAATGACTTACTCAACAACAACAATTTAGAATACATATACTTGTATTTTCTTATTTGATTTTGTAGTTCAAAAGTTTTTAGATATCAGACAGAATTTTAAAACATGTTCCTGATGACCGTTGCTCTTTTACCCCCTTCAAATATATTTAGAACAGTTAACTTTCCTTGATCTTCAAATCTTTCTTACACTTTGGCATCTGTGTTGACGTCTATGTTTTTAATAAATTCGGATTTAGAATAGGTAATTTCAACAAAAAAACTGTCTTTTATCATTGTTAAGTAAGTGCACCGAAATGGATTGGACAAAAGTGGACCGAAATACTATGGCTCAACAAGAGTATAGTAACAATAAATGCTACACATAAAATTTTAGATATTATATAGATGAGTATTTTTATGGTTTGAAAGCCAAAACAAATGCCATTAATTTGTTGATTTGTATGATATAAATCAAGTTGCATATGTAATTATCTAAATTACACTTTTCAATTATTAAACTTTGAATATGAATTAACATAAATTTTAGGTGTCTGAACTATGGGCACTGAAAAAAAGAATAAAAGGAAAAAAAATAAAGGTGCCAAAGGTCCAAGAACCGCCCTTGTGTCTGAATCCGCACTTGGTGGAGATTCATCAATTTGGCAAACTGATGATAATGAAGATATATTTATATTTATAGGAAAAATTACATAATCTTAAAATTTTTCTTCTCAAAATTTCAGGGAAAGCTCATGGAGCAACTGGAGATGTGGCATGTGATGGGTACCATAAATATAAGGTGTGTATGCCTTGATCAATAATTCTTTAGTATGAATGATTCATGGATTTTGAGGTCAATTAATCCTCTCATTGTCTTAAAGAAAGAAATTGTTTATAATATAACTTCTAATCTATATCTATATATTATTAAAAGTTGAAGCGTTGCGTTTAATGCTACTAGGCTCAGTTGAGCTACGTCAGCGTTCACGTTATTATCTTTTTTCTTTTCATTTTCTTATAATTATTTTTAATATTTTTTTATTTTATATTTACACTTCTCCAACCTTTCTTCCTCTCTTACCTTTTCATCTTCCGACTACTTCTCTAACCTTTCTTCTTCCCTCATCTTCTCATCTCCCCACTACCCTCTACATTAATATTATGCTTCATCTTTCCTTTCATCTTCCTTTATTTTTATCTCTTCTTATTCACACCCTCTTACTATAAATTTGTCACTATCTCTTTCATTCTATACATAGTTTTCCCTTAAAAAAAAAAGACTCTCTCTCTCTTTCTCTCTCTCTCTCTCTCTCACACACACACACACACACACACAATTTTTGAGTGGATTTTTTTATTTTTTATTTTTCTTGCATTTTTGCTTTAGATTGATAATTTTTTATATTCTTTAATCTACTTTAGGTTAATGTGATTCAATTTTTTTTTAATTGTTGTGTTTTCTCTCTCTCTCTCTCTCTCTCTTTGATTGTTAAATGTTATCCTATATTGTGTCATAAAGGATTAAATATAAAAATATAATATAATTTTACTACTTAGCATGATTTGGATAATTTAATTTGGTAGTTATTGTAATTTGATAGCATGATTTTTATAGCGCTCAATTTAAATGTTAAACTATGAGATTTTAGTCATTTTTGTTTATTTTTTAATCCTTTGTGGGGGACAAAGTACTCTTAATAATTGTATTAGAAGTACTCTATAATGCCATTTATTTAGAGAAAAGTAAAAGTTGGCTAAACAAAAATTATTAGATGAGAGACAAATTTTATCTTTCGCAATTTTACTTTAATTATTATTATTATTATTATTTTATAATTATGTATATATAGAAATTTAATTCTTATAATTATTTTTAATATTTTTTATTTCATATTTATACTTCTCCAACCTTTCTCCCTCTCTTACCTTTTCATTTCCCCACTACTTCTCTAACCTTTCTCCTTCCCTCACCTTCTCATCTTCCTAATACCCCCTACATTAATATCATTCACATTCCTCTATGCATAGTTTTCCCTTTAAAAAAAGGTTCTCTCCCTCTCTCTCTCTCTCTCACACACACACACACACACATATACACACAATTTCTGAGTGAATTTTTATTTTTTATTTTTCTTGCATCTTTGTTTTAGGTTGATAATTTTTTATATTCTTTAATCTACTTTAGGTTAATGCGATTCAATTTTTTTTTTAATTGTTGTGCTTTTTTCTCTTTCTTTGATTGTTTTTATTTATTTATACAAGATAGAATTTCTACTCTAGCCTAATCTAAATGTATATGTGCGTGAAACTCCCTCCTGGAGACTTGAATTCCGACCCTTGCCTCCCACACCCCACGAGCATTTATATTTGTAGAGTGACCACCACACCAAGGGTACGCGGTGGTCTCTCTTTGATTGTTAAATGTTATCCTATATTGTGTTATAAAGGATTAAATATAAAAATATAATATTATTCTACTACTTAGCATGATTTGGATAATTTAATTTGGTAGTTATTGTAATTTGATAGTATAATTTTTATAGCTCTCAATTTAGATGTTAAACTATGAGACTTTAATCATTTTTGTTTATTTTTTAATCCTTTATGGAAGACAAAGTACTCTTAATAATTGTATTAGAAGTACTCTATAATGCAATTTATTTAAAGAAAAACAAAGGTTGGCTAAACAAAAATTATTGGATGAGAGAAATTTTTTATCTTTCGCAATTTTACTTTTATAATTATTATTATTTTATAACAATGCATATATAGAAATTTAATTCTTAGATTTTGCTAATAATTTTTTATTTGATAATATGTTTTGGGTGGACAAAATTACAATTTCTGCAAAGAAAATAACCATAGTAGATTATAAATAATAAATTGTTTTCCTAATTAGTCTAATTAATCATAGTTAAGTTTTATTAATTTTTTTAGTTACTTCTTTTCAGTGTTTTGGATTGTAAGCACAAAAAATAAGTTTGAGAGAGTTTGTTTAAAATTAAAAGAATAATTTCCAGATTTTATATTCTTTTTAATGATTCAAAAAATGTTATAAATAACTTTTATTAAAAAATAAATATTTTCTTTAACTTGCCTTTCAATTTTTGAGAAAAATGGTATTTTTTTTTCATTTTAGTGCGACAAAAATTATTAAATTTATGATTTATGATTATTCCTATATTACATTTATGATTATTCTTATAATAAATAAAAATATAATTACAAAATACATTACTCTTTATTAAATTAGTTTAAATTGTATAAAAAAATTAATAAAACCACCATAAAGATAATTATTATGTGCAACGCGTAGGTTCGCGGCTAGTGATTATAAACAAAGGAAAAAAAAATCCAACAAATACCATCTTCATTTTGTTTGAATCACAAATTTTCTTGTATCCCTTGCAGGAAGATGTGCAACTCATGGTGGACATAGGCCTTGATGCCTATAGATTTTCCATCTCATGGTCAAGACTTATCCCAAGTATGATCACCCAAGTATGATCCATTAATTATATAAGAACCATTACATTCAAGTAATTGTGTGCACATGTTTAATTTGTGTTTCAGATGGAAGAGGGCCTATCAATCCAAAGGGTTTACAATATTACAACAATCTCATCAATGAACTAGTCGGCCATGGTTAAAGCCAAATTTCCATCATAAGCTAATATAATCCAGTTTGCTTAGCATTCCCAAATTGCTAAGCTAACCATGCCTTGGAACTTTTTTTTTTTTTTTTCCTTCTAAATTTTGCCTTCTCGTGATAATGCAGGGATCCAACCACATGTTACATTAAACAACTATGATCTTCCTCAGGCACTTGAAGATGAGTATGGAGGATGGGTTAGTCGAAAGATAGTGTATATTTCTTAACTCATGATAGCTAAAAATTGCCTTTTTGTGATTAGGAGAAAGTTTTCATGCTAAGTACAGCATAGGGTGGTCAGTATGATTGAATTATTTATATCTGGATGCAGGGGAGACTTCACAGAATATGCAGAGGTCTGCTTCAGAGAATTTGGAGATAGGGTTTCATACTGGACTACAGTTAATGAGCCCAATGTGTTCGTCACAGGAGGTTATGACTTAGGATTTGTGCCACCTCAGCGATGTTCTCCTCCATTTGGATACTGCTCTAGAGGTAACTCTTCAACTGAGCCATACATGGCAGCTCATCATATCTTGTTGGCACATGCTTCAGCTGCAAGATTGTACCAGAAAAAGTATCAGGTATCACCTGAAAATTTCCATTAAGCATATGTATTTGTTGTATATCAATGCGTCAATATTGTCATCATATGTTACACTAGTGACATCAAGAAACAATATCCTGCTTCAGGATAGTCTTGGCTATACCTTCAGCTTAAAACTTTAGTTAGTAAATATTTGATATAAATATATGATTTCCCTTTGTAATTTTAAATATACAAAGAAATTTATATGTGAAGGAAAATGCTTATGGTTTTTAGAGCCCATGTTATGATGCAGGAAAAACACCATGGATTTATAGGTCTCAGCATTTATATGTGGGGGTTTGTTCCTGTAACAGACACAAAAGAAGATGCAATTGCAACTCAAAGGGCCATTGCGTTCCAATATGGCTGGTAAATAATAAATCCTAGACATGATACCATTTTTTCTCTTCTCCATTTCTTGTTTAGATCATGGTTTCTCTACATGTTGAACTTCATGTTATCTCATTCTAATTCTGCCTATGTTAATGTCCATCCTGTGTGGGCCAAAAGAATGGTAATAATAGGAGGGAAGATGATAATTCCTCTAATCAAGTTTATGTTGAAATGAGACTTAATTATTCAAAGCCTCTTACTATAGTGCACCTGCTCTGTATTGCAGGTTTCTAGATCCCTTGGTTTTTGGGGACTATCCCAATATAATGAAGCAAAATGTGGGGGCTAGAATGCCAGCCTTCACAGATCATGAATCCAAACAGGTGAAGGGTTCATTTGACTTCATAGGGATAGTACATTACAACAATATGTATGTCAAAGACAAGTCCAACAGTCTGAAGATGGTATATAGAGACTTCCTCATGGATGCAGCAATAGAGCTAATCCGTAAGTTTCTTTACCTATTGTTATTACAAATTAAGAACTGTTTTCAATCGATGATTGTGTCAAGTCCACTGAGTTAGCTTTTACCCGTGGTTTAATTTCTTTCTAGTTCAACATGCCAGCCCTTTAAAAATTGTCATGTATTACACTGCTTTTCATGTACTCCACCGAGTGAGTCTTTCGTTTCAGATAAACCTCTGCTAGTCTTTGTAATTTATGAAAGATGAACGGAAATAACTCTCTGATTTTATGGTTGTTGCAGAAATCCAGGATAGCCCATCAGCATTTGAGGTGAGATTTGAAAAATAAACTACAGACTAGGCAATTTTTTTCTGCGTGGACATGATTGAGTTGGTTTGTATCATTCACCCTTCACTAACCAGCCTTATTTTACACAGTTACCTATTATGCCCTGGTATCTGCAAGCAGTGCTGGAATTTTTCAAGCAAGTTTATGGAAACCCTCCTATCTACATTTATGAAAATGGTCTCTCTCTCTCTCTCACACACACACGCGCATGCACTTAACTAGTTGCTCCTTTTGCCATGACACACCTTTTTGTTTCTTTGTTTTCCTTCCTTTTTTTTTACTTGGATTTTTCTTTTGGAAGTGGACCCTTGGAGGAAACCTTAAACCCTGGGATAGCAAGAAAACTTTGCAAGTTAATTGACCATATAGGCATATACAAATCTGTTCCCCCCTCTCAAATGAAGTCTCAAAATGAATCATGTCGAACAAGCAAGTTGCTGGATTTTTGAATCTTTGCAACCATGAATTTTGTTGGTCTTGTAAATCCATTAGATGGATTACAATCTTGCATTAAGCATGGGACTGAGTCATGGCTGCATGTTCCCTACCTCCAGGATTGGCATTACAGGAAATAATAATCTTTCTACCATTTTATTTTAAGTATTTTCATGGTGAACCAGTGGGTCCTGCATGGTATGATTTGTCATGTTGGCATTTAGGGGGTTAGACAGGGTTGGGTTGGGATGTAATGCTCATCAAGCAATGTCTTTTCAATGTTTTCATCATGTTTTATTTCTAATTGGTCAAACTTGGTGTGGGACGTCTTGTTAGGTCAGCGGATGCATAGAAATTCAACATTGGACGACATTGCAAGGGTGAATTTTATGCATGCATACATTGGAGGTGTTCTTGATGCATTGAGGTATGCATACTTCATTCAAACCTTTCCTAGCAAAGGACCATTAATTGGATTCTAAAATTCCTTCTATGACCATTGTGGGGGCCAAGTCCAACATATTTTGGGCTTACATCAGGTCATTCTTTCAATAAAAAAGATGCGATCAGATGTTCAACTTCTATATTTAATACAATATAGAATAATAGATTTCTCCCCCCCCCCCCCCCCCCCCCCCTCCCTCCCTCTCCCCTTTTGCTAATGTTTCTTAATTGTACGTCTTCCATATTGCTGTCTCAATCCCACTCATTTCCGGGAGGGAATGTAAGGATTTTTAAGATGCAAAGCACCATTGGAAATGGTAGTCCTAAATAAAATCAAGATGTTTCATTGTCTGCAAGACCAACTCTCCTACCCCCTCCTCTCTCTTTCCCAAAAGATGAACATGGAGACAACACACACACACAATGAACAAAAAAATGCTAGACTTGATTAGGATAACCTAGATTATACCTATTGGATTCGATTTGACTATATAGAGTGTGTTTCACAAGTGTGAGTTGAGTCCCTCAATAGATGTTTACTAGGTCGATCTGTGCTATATGAGTCATTATGATGAATCCTAAATGTAACTCAATTAATTTTTTAGGGTTTATTATAGATATAGCTAGGGCTTACCTTGTGTCGTGACATTTGATCCTCATCATGAGTTGATACAAAAGCTTCCTAAAGTAGTGGTCCATTTTCTGATGGTGGATGAGGGCATTGTAGGTTTTCTAAAAGACATGGTGCCAGTCAAATCTTTTGCAATGCCTAGATGGCCCTTCATGAATTCACTCAAAATTCAAATGCTCAAGTCATGGTTTTGGAAATTCAGAAGGTTCATAAAAAAAATTAGGTCGACTTGAGACAAATATGGTCTTCTAATGAACTATCACCACACTTACAGAGTAACTATAATATCCAGTATAAGCATATGACCGTTATATATGGTCCGAGGTCTTTAATGGCTTAAAGTCATCAGACTAGTTTAGCATTAGTCAAACTCCAGCATGCACGATCATAATTTATAGTATGAGACTATGAATATAGACAATAGATAATCATAGTTGCAGCTTGAGTTTTAACTATTTGCATAAACATTTGCATCTTCTTAAGAAAAAAATATTTTATATGATGAAGTCCAAGTACTTAAAATATTAATATAAACAATTTTTTTGGGCTCCTCGTGTGAAATAGAACTTTGTTGTATCAGAGCCCTTCTACACCTCTATTCACATTGTTGATTTGATATGATATATGCGTATAGCCTTTTTTATTTTTTATTTAAAAAAAATCTCAAGTAATTGAATTTCCTTTTCCTTTTTTGTTTTGTTTTGTTTTGTTTCAAGGAATGGATCAAACACAAGAGGGTACTTCGTATGGGCTTTCCTGGATGTATTTGAGTTATTGGATGGCTATGGATCAAGCTATGGCATAAACTATGTGGATTTAGATGACCCGGATTTGAAAAGATATCCCAAGCTCTCTGCAAAATGGTACTCCAACTTTTTGAAGGGAAGAAGCATCAACTTAGATGATGTAGTTATTGAACTTGAGAAGAATACATCATCTCTCTCTCATTCTCACTTTCAGTAAGCTCTGTTCGTATTATGGGACAGTTGTAAAAAAGAACTTTAGTTTGAATCTTGCTTACATAAAAAAAATAATTGGTGTCTTTACTTGATGATAAAATAACATTCATCATGGAACAGACCCCTACAAAGCAAGACTATGGATAAGTGATAATGATCTCTATCTGTGGCTATAATTTTTCTGAAGTTGTATAATTTAGTGAATGATAGAAGAATTAAAAAGAGTATTTTACTAAGTGTCTTGTAGCTTAATTGATACCTTATTGTGTCTCCAATGGATATCCAAGACATTTGAGTTCAAATCCTCCCACCCCCAACTATTAACGTAAATATTAAAAAAAAATTGAACTTTTATTTTTTAGTAATTTATATGATATGGAACTTGTTATGGAGAACTTCCCCTATCTTATTCTCCTATTAAAGTTTCCTATTTGTTTAATGACACGATCATCATTATTTTACTGTATTCAAATGATGTAAGGTTATAGGTACAGCATTTTTTTTACATCTATTGTTATAATTTATTATAATCGGAATAACATTACTTCCACAAATTATTACTTCTCCTTTATGTGTGTGTATGTATATATTACCAATAATTTAGTTATATTACATATAAATCTTTAAAATTTGTTCATTTGAAATGTTAGAATTTTCATTCTTATTAGCTAAAAATAAATAATCTAACATTTCTCACTGCTTCTTTTTTCGTTGTTTAAAACTTCCAAAAAAATAAAATAAGTGAAAACTATAGAAAATTTACGTTAGCTTTTTGAAAGTTTAAAACTTTCCCTGTACCTGAAGAAAATACCCCACAAGGGTTACTTGAGGATAGGAGCGTGCATGAAATAGGTTGGGTTGGTTTCGTCGGGGTTGGTAGATTTGATACACACCCCTATTAGAGGGGATAACTTTCCTTCTTGACAAACCGACAAACGAAGATTATACATAGTAATGATTTTCACACCCTTCTTTGTCGTCTATTCTTATATGTGGCATTGTCCTGTTGTGCATGGCTGAGCTCAACCAAGCGGAGGTGGCAAATGTTCGTGCATGCACTATTTAAAGTGACAAATTTGTCTAGACGGTGGACGCAAATAAATTATGGGCATGATCAGAGATTTTGCTCTCTCTCTCTCTCTCTCTCTCTCAGCAATAAAAACCAGGAAGAAACGACTTATAGTTTATATGATATGAGTGAAAGCAAAAAAAACAATTAGGTGCAAAATGTTGAGGCTGTTGTTCTTGCAAATCTTTCTGCTTAATTTATTAGTGGCAGTCCCTAGTTCACTTGAGTTTAGCAGGGATGACTTTCCACCTGATTTTATTTTTGGTTCAGGCACCTCAGCTTATCAGGTCAGTTAATCTGTGATAGCTCTTTGTTTTTTGATAAGATATGCTAGCTCTTTACATTGCTTCTACTTTGTGTTTTAAATTCTCAGATCTTGTTGTTGGCTATAAACTATGAAGACTGATGTCCATTTTTTGAGCTAAAATATATAACAATGATCCACTGCATAGCTTAGTGTGATGATTATTCCATAAGTATAAGTGTTTGTGGAGTATGGAAGACAAAGGCTGAAGTACAAGTCTCTAGAAAGAAATTTCACACACATATACACTTAGATTAGGCTAGATTGAATTTCTATCTTGTATATAAAAAAAACTACATTAAATTCCTTAAATAGATGCAAACACTTGGTTGTTTGACTACAATTATTCTTGGAAAAATAACACTATCTTATCTTATTGATCAATACAGCCAAATATTTGAAATCAATTGGAGAACCTATACTCATCTAAGGTATTTTATTTAAGTTTTATCCTTAAAAAAGAAAAAAGGAAAAAAGAAAAAGAGAATTTATGAAGAATCGTTAATGAACAATTTATCAATGTGTAATTGATGATGAGTGAGAATGTGAGATGCTTTAGGGCTAAGTTTTTAAGCAACTCCATGAAGTAGTTTTTAAAATCTTAATTATTCATCGATAAATGAAAGGTTAATATTATCAACAAAAAAAAAAAAAAATTCACGCTATCAACCTTCAAACATTGACTAGTACTATTTTAGTATCAATTTAGGATATTTATAAGATGTTGGAATATAAATAATTTATTTAATCATGAAAGATTTAAATAACACTGTCTTATCTTATTGATAAATACAACCAAATATTTGAAATCAATTGGAGAACCTATGCTCATCTAAGGTATTTTATTTAAGTTTTATCCTTAAAAAAAAACAAAGGAAAAAAGAAAAGGAGAATTTATGTTGAATCGTTAATGAACGATTTATCAATTTATCCATGTGTAATTGATGATGAGTGAAAATGTGAGATGCTTTAGAGCTAAGTTTTTAAGCAACTCCATGAAGTAGTTTTTAAAATCTTAATTATTCATGGATAAATGAAAGGTTAATATTATTAAAAAAAAAAAAAAAAATTCACGCTATCAATCTTTAAACATTGACTAGTACTATTTTAGTATCAATTTAGGATATTTATAAGATATCAGAATATGAATAATTTATTTAATCATGAAAGATTTAAACGTTACCTTAATGTGAAAAAAAAATAATTCATTATGCCTTAAGGCTTGTTTCTTATGTCTTCAAAACTTGTAAACTCAAATGGGATTGTTTGTATACCCTGGTGTATGACCTAGTTATGCTTTGCTCTGTTTTTTCTTCTTATAATTACTTATCCATTTTATAATATAAAAAAAGGTGGAGGGAGCAGCAAACGAGAAGATGGGAGGACTCCTAGCATTTGGGATACATATGCTGATGCTGGTCAGTTTAGTTTGTTTTACATCAGTTTTCATTATTATGTTGTTGATTTACTTGGAAGCCTCTTTTATCTTAGTACTTACGTTTCTTTTTCTTTTCCATCTTTGTCTGTTGAGCGCTGGTCTTGTTTCCAAAACAATTTAGAATGCATACATTTACTTATTCAATTTTGTATTTCAAAAGTCATTTAGATATCAGATTGTATTTAGTACATGTTCTTGATTGCTATTGCTTTTTTACCCTTTTCAAATATATTTAGAACAGTCAATTTTTCTTGATCTGCAAATCTTTGCCACACTTCGACATTTGTGAATTATATTAATTGAAAGCCAAAGAAAAGGTCATTAATTTCATTTGTATGATATAAATCAAAGTTGCATATCAAATTATCTATAGATGGACTTACATTTTAGTATTCCCCTAAACCCTGCTCCTTATCATGGTGTGGTCATCAGTGTTTTCAATTGTTAAAGTTAAAAAAAAAAAAAAAATTCACATAACTTTAACTAGCTGCACTGCAGGCAATGGGAAAAAGAATTAAAGGAACAATCAAGGTGCCAAAGGTCCAAAGAAAATTGTGCCCTTGTGTCAAAATCCGCACTTGACAGTTTTATAAAAATCAACAATTTAGCAGACCGATGATTGTGAAGATATATTTATATTTATATGAAAAGTGGCATAATGTTAAAATTTTCGTTATCAAAATTTTAGGGAAAGTACATGGAGCAACTGGAGATGTAGCATGTGATGGTTACCATAAATACAGGGTCTGTATGCCTTGATCAATAATCCTTTAGTATGACCAAGTTCCTGCGTTTGAGGTCAATTAATCCTCTCATTGTCATAAAAGAAAGAAATTATTCCTTTCATGATATAAGTTCCAATGATTACACAAATGGAACTGAACCAACAAATACCATATTCATTTTGTATGAATTACATCTCTCTAAATTTTGCTGGAGTCCAGTCCACATATGTCCAAGTTCCTGTATCTCTTGCAGGAAGATGTGCAACTCATGGTGGACGTTGGCCTCGATGCCTATAGATTTTCCATCTTATGGTCAAGACTTGTCCCAAGTATGATGACCCAACTATGATCTATTAATTATATAAAAACATTAAATTTTTAGTAATTGTTCGCATGTGTTTTGTCAATCAGATGGAAGAGGGCAGTGGCGGTGCCACGTTATGGTCAGGGTGTTCCCAGGAATACCCTGACTTGAAATTTATATATACAATTTTTTTTTTACCCTTAAAATATAAAATAGGAACACCCTCAATTAATATTAGGAACACCCTCATATTAAAAAAAAATATATATATATATATATATATTTGTTCTACTTTCAAGCCAAAAAAAAAAAGCCCAAAAAAAATTTCAACTAAAATCTGAAAAAAAAAAATTGTAACAGAGAAAAAAAAAATTGTAAGAGCAAAACATCGGACGAGATCACAGCAAGCCCAACATCAAGCCCACGGCAAGCCTAACAGATGACAGAGGAAGCAAACCCACGGTTTCTCAACCAAAAAAGAAAAAAGAAAAAAAAACAGACCCCTCAGAAACCTCAAATAAGCTATCAGTAGTTCAGTACATCATCACTAAAGCTTTTCTCAAAAAAATTTAAAAAATCAGTAAAGCTAAGCAAACCTAAAAAGGAAAAACAGAGCAACGACACTCCCCTTCGAAGTTAGATCGATCCATGGTTCCAGTCGCTCATCGGACATCGGAGATTGCCAGATCGGTCCAGCTCCAGTCGTAGTCGCTCATCGGAGATCGGACTCGTCGCCCCTTATCGCATCAGAGACAAAGATTGGTCCACATCGTCCCAGTCGCAGTCGCTCATCGTCGTCGCACATCGCTGCTGTCGCCCAGGTATTTCTCTCTCTTTTTCTCTCTGACTCTCTCTCGGTCTCTCACTCTCTCTATACTCTCTCAAATCCGAAATGAACGTAGGAATGAAAATGAAATAATGAACACAGTTATGAGTTATGCCTTTATTTATGACTCTCTCTCTCTTTAGTCATTATTAACTTTATTATTTTTTCTCATTATCTGAACTGGTGAACCGTGATTGGCTGGCTGAAGCACTCAGTTTTTTTTTTTTTTTTTTTTTTTTTTTTTGTTGAGAAACAAGCACTCAGTTTAACACTTTAACTTTATTATTATTTTTTTACTTTTTGAATTTGGCATTTTGCTTTTGGCTTTATTTTATGATTGAATCTTATCCGTTGGTTGGTGTGTAAATTGTAATGTGTTGGTGTTGGTGTTGGTGTTGCCGTGTTGGACTGTTGGTGTGTATTGGTATTGGACTCAAAGACATTAATTGTCTTTTAGCGTTATTATGATTTGTAAAATTGTGATTGTGAAAATTTCTAATTGGTAGCTAGTTTTTGTGAAATTTTCTGATTGTCTTTTAGCGTTAATAATTTAATTAATCAATACATTATAAAAGACAAAAAAAACTAAATTATGTTAGGCTAAACAACAATTAATAATCTTATAATTAATGAAATAATAATATAACAAATTATAATTTATAAAAGACAAACAAATTAATGAAACAACTAAACAACAATAATTAATAATTTATTGATATTTCAAATAAACTTATAATTTATTGTTTATTCTTTTGCTAGAATTATGGACAAATACTTGATAAAAAAACCACGTACCCAAGATTCATCTCTTGTGCAAGATTCATCTCCTGTGCAAGATTCATTTCCATCTTCTAACCGAAGTCGTGTTGACTTTAACTTAGAAAATCTTCCTTCAGATCCTGGGCTACGACAAAAGATATCATCTTATCATCCTAATAATCATGATGAAATAAGAAGACATTATTTAGGAAAAGGCCCTTGTCGACCTCCTCATGATTACCCGGTATCATATTTTTCTGGAAAGCCCCGTCGATTTAGAGTTGAATGGTATGAAACTAGAAATTGGTTAGAATATAGTATAGCCAAAGATGCATCATTTTGTTTTTATTGCTACCTATTTGGAAAAAATGTTGGTAAGCAAGGAGAAGGTGACACTTTTGTAACGAAGGGATTCAGACTTTGGAATCAGCTTGGGAAGTTAGATTCCCATGTTGGAGGAGTTAATAGTGTTCATAACCAAGCTGTCAAGAAGAGTGAAGATTTACAGAAGGAAAAGCAACACATTCAAAGTGTTTTGGTTAAGCAATCAAATCAAGATAAAGCTGAATATCGGGTTCAATTAAATGCAATAGTTGATTGCGCAAGATTCCTTTTATTCCGAGGATTAGTTTTTCATGGTCACAATGAATCTCAAGGTTCAAGTGATAATGGAAATTTTCTTGAGCTTCTATAATTTTTGGGGGATCACAATGAATCTATCAATGAAGTGATGCAAAATACTTGGAAAAATTGCAAGCTTACCCTTCCTAATATTCAAAAAGACACGGTAAATGCAATTGCACATGAAACATCCAAAGCCATCATCGAGGATCTTGGCAATGGGTTCTTTTCAATATTAGTTGATGAGTCACGTGATATCTTAGTGAAAGAACAAATGACACTCATTCTTCGTTATGTGAACAAACAAGGAATTATTATAGAGCAGTTCCTTGGTATGGTACATGTAGCAAGTACCACCGTTTTGTCACTCAAATGTGCTATTGAAGGTTTACTTTATGAACATAATTTGAGTTTATCGAGATTACGTGGGCAAGATTATGACGGAGCTAGTAATATACAAGGTGATATCAATGGCCTCAAAACTTTAATTTTGAAAGAGAATAAGTCAGCATTTTATGTCCATTGTTTTGCTCATCAACTTCAATTGACACTTGTTGCCGTTGCTAAAAATCACATTAACATTGCTGATTTTTTTTATGTGGTTATTAATTTAGTAACTGTTGTTGGAGGCTCTTGTAAGAGACGAGATGCTCTTCGAGATGCTCAATTTGCCAAAATTAAAGAAGATTTAGAGAATGGTGTACGAAGAAGTGGACAAAGTTTGAATCAAGAGACAAATCTTAAACGTCCTGGTGATACACGTTGGGGATCATATTATGGGATTATTCTCAACTTGATTTTGATGTTCTCTGCTGTTGCTGATGTACTTGAGATTATTGAAGAAGATGGGTTCTCTGACCAAAAAGTTGAAGCTCAATCTATTATGAGGTCAATTCTATCTTTTGAATTTGTTTTTGCTCTACACTTGATGAAAAACATTTTAGGGATCACAAATGAGTTGTCAATAGCATTGCAAAAAAATAATAATCAAGATATAGTAAATGCTATGGATCTTGTTAAAGTGTATAAGCAACGATTGCAAGTGATGAGAGATGATGAATGGACATCTTTATTGACTGAAGTGTCTTCATTTTTGTGCCACACATGATATTCCTATCTTGAACATGAATGAAATATTTGTAGTTAGTGGGAGGCCGCGAAGCAACACCCAACAAAATACAAATTTACATCATTATCGTGTTGAGCTATTCTACACAGTCATAGATATGCAACTTCAAGAGCTAAACAATCGTTTTTCAGAGGTGAATACCAATTTGCTAATTTGTATGGCTTGCTTGAATTCAAGTAATTCATTTGTGGCTTTTGATAAGGAAAAGTTAATACATGTAGCAAAGTTCTATCCATATGATTTTCCTGAGACAGATATCTTGGCACTTGACTCTCAGCTTCAGAATTTCATTTTTGATATGCGCAACAATGACTTATTTTTAGAGCTTCAAGGAGTTAGTGAACTTGCTGAAAAGTTAGTGAGCACGAGGAAGCATGAGACTTATCCATTAGTCTATTTGCTTGTGAAGTTAGCTTTGACCCTTCCTGTTGCTACTGTAACAGTAGAAAGAAGTTTTTTAGCAATGAAATATATAAAGAATGAACTGCGCAATCGAATGGGAGATCAGTGGATGAATGATTGCTTGGTTGTGTATATTGAAAAAGATATAGCTTGTAGCATTGATAATGAAACTATCATGCAACGATTTCAAAAAATGAAAAATCGTAGAAGGCAATTGTAAATTTTATGTATTTACATGTTTTTTGATTGTTGTTGTCAATATATAAAATTTTCTTTTTATTAGATTGTGTAATTTATACTTATTGAGAAACAGCCTGGGAAAAATTCCTGGAGCCACCACTGGAAGAGGGCCTATCAATCCAAGGGGTTTACAATATTACAACAATCTCATCAATGAACTAGTCAGCCATGGTTAAAGCCAAACTTCCATATCATAATCTATAAATAATCCAGTTTGCTTAACATTCCCAAATTGCTAAGCTAACCACAACTTGGAACTTTTTGTTTCTGAATAATGCTAGTTCTATTGATTTTGCAGGAATCCAACCACATGTTACATTACACAATTATGATCATCCTCAGGCACTTGAAGATGAGTATGGAGGATGAGTTAGTCGAAAGATAGTGTATAGTTCTTAACACTTGTTAGTTAAAATTTGTCTTTTCTGCTTAGGATAAATTTTTTCATGCCAAGGACAACATAGGGTGATCAATATGATCAAACTGTTTACATCTGGATGTAGGAGAGACTTCCCAGAATATACGGGGGTCTGCTTCAGAGAATTTGGAGATAGGGTTTCATTCTGGACTACTATTAACGAGCCCAATGCATTCATGTTAGGAGGCTATGACTTGGGATTTCTGCCACCTCAGCGATGTTCTCCTCCATATGGATACTGCTCTAGGGGCAACTCTTCATCTGAGCCATACATAGCAGCTCATAATATCTTGTTGGCACATGCTTCAGCTACAAGATTGTACAAGGAAAAGTATCAGGTATCATCCGAAATTTTCCATATTAAGCATTTAAATTTGTTGTATAAATCAGTGAATATCATCAATATATGTTACACTAGCGACATTATGATACAGAATTTTGCTCTGGAATCCCAATAGACTTTCTTCTAGTTCTTAACTATTTGATAAAAATATTTGACTTCCCATTCTAGTGCTGAATATACAAAGGAATTTATTTGTGAAGGAAATGTTCATGGATTTTAAAGCACATGTTATGATGTAGGACAAACAACATGGAATGATAGGGCTCAGCATCTAAATGTGGTGGTTTATTCCTCTAACAGACACAATAGAAGATGCAATTGCAACTCAAAGGGCCAATGCGTTCCATTATGGCTGGTAAAGAATAAATCCTAGAATTGATACCATTTTTCCTCTTTAAAATTTCTTGTTTGGATCATGGTGTCACTACATGTTGAACTTCATTTCATCTCATTATAATTCTGCCTTAGTCAATTCTATGTGGGCCAAAATAGTGGGTGATAATTGGGAGGAAGATGAGAATTCCTCCTGTGAAGTTTATTGAATTTGAGACTTGATTATTCAAAGCCTCTGACTATGTTAAGATTCTGCTATGGATAGGTGAAAAGAATGGAAGACTCAGTAAATAAAATGGTTGGTGGAATTCTAGAACAACCGGCCTCCAAGAAATGTGGGAAAGATTATAATGGATTTAGAGAGATTTTTGGTGGTAAATTGGTTTATTCTTCAATGAGTTCCAGTATTCTATCCCATTTATACAATTCAGTTACTAACTACCTGTGACAGATTCTGGTAGTGACAGCTAACTAACAGCCAATTACTAATCTTGTTTATTACGGCCACTTGGTGATGCGGGAGATGCAAGAAAATTATTATTTAATATTATTTATATTTGCAAGTCAATTGTATTTTTATATTTTAGGTCCTGGTAGTTTATTAGGCTATTAGTATTTTAGTATTGTAATTTGAAAGTAAGATTATTTTTGTAATAAGGCAATTAGGGTTTTCTAGCCAATTAGAGTTAGGGTTTAGCAATCCTTTATAAGCAACTTATTGTACTCCTTGAGGAAATAGTTGATATTTTGATGAATGAAAAAAATGACCGTTTGGTCTCTTTAGTCTAGTGCTGACTCCAGGTATACCCTAGGTGCTGACTCTAAGTAAGGGCTAGGTGCTGACTCCTAGGTCATATCTCTTTATTTTTCCGTTGTTTAAGTTTTGTTTTGGTTGTCCTGCATCACTTGGCCTAAGCTCTATTAATCGGAATTACAGTTACAATGACTACTAATCACAATTAAAATTACAACGCTCAATTACAACACGCTCATATACTAGTACACATCAGCAGCAGCTCTACTAGAGTACACATCAGCAGCAGCAGCAACTCCCCATGGCTCACTCTTCATGTTGATCTTAACATTAGTACACCTGCTCTGTATTGCAGGTTTCTCAATCCGTTGGTGTTTGGAGACTATCCCAATATAATGAAGCAAAATGTGGGGACTAGAATGCCAGCCTTCACAAATCAGGAATCCAAACTGGTAAAGGGTTCATTTGACTTCATAGGGGTACTACATTGCACCAATATCTATGTCAAACACAACTCCAACAGTCCGAAGATGGAAAACAGAGATGTCTTCATGGATGCAGAAATAGAGCTAACCGGTAGGTCTTTAATCTATTATTATTACGAAGTGAGAACTATTTTCAATCAACGATCCTCTCAAGTTTTACTGAGTCAATTTTGCCCCGTGATTTAATTTCTATCTAGTTCCACATACCAGACCTTTAAAATTTTTTCTTGTATTACACTGGCTTTCATACATGTCTTTTAACTCGATGAATTAGACTAGGCCAATGTACTCCACCAAGTGAGTCTTTCATTTCAGATAAACCTCCGCTAGTCTTTGTAGTTTATGAAAGATGAACAGAAATAACTCTGTGATTTTCTGGTTGTGGCAGTAATTGAGGATAGCTCGTCAGCATTTGAGGTGAGAATTCAAAGATATACTACGGATTCAGCAATGTTTTCTGCGATTGAGTTTGTTTATATCATTCACCCTTCACTAACCAGCCTTATTTTACTCAGTTACCTATTATGCCGTGGTGTCTGCAAGCAGTATTGGAATATCTCAAGCAGGATTATGGCAACCCTCCTATTTACATTTATGAAAATGGTCTCACTCTCTCTCACACACACACACACGCACACACACACACACACACACCTCTTTCTTTATTTTATTTTCTCCTTTATTTTTTCCCATGGCCTTTTCTTTGGAAGTTTACTCTTGGAGGAAACCCTCTGGGACAGCAAGAAAACTTTGCAAGATAATTGACCATATACAAATCTGTTTTTTTTTTTTTTTTCCCCAAATGAAGTTTCAATAGATTAATCACGTCGAACAAGCAAGTAGCTGGATTTTTAATTATTGCAATCATAATTTTTTTGATCTTGTAAATCCATTAAGCATGAGACTAAGCATGATAATGATCGATCACTGTGGCTGCATGTTCCCTACCTCTGGAACACTTGTGGCATTGCTGGAAATAATCAAGAATCTTTCCACCATCTCATTATAAGTATTTTCATGGTGAACCAGTGGTTTCTGAGTGGTACGATTTTTCATGTTGGCATTTGGTAGGTTAGGCAGGGTTGTGTTGTAATGCTCATCATGCAATGTCTTTTCATCATGTTCTATATCTAATCGGGCAAACTTGGTATGGGATGTCTTGTTAGGTTAGCGGATGCAAAGAAATTCAACATTGAACGACATTGCAAGGGTGAATTTTATGCATGCATACATTGGAGGTGTGCTTGATGCATTGAGGTATGCATACTTCATTCAATCCTTTCCTATGGGCCATATTGCTAGGTAATGTAAGGATTTTTAAGTTGCAAAGCACCATTGGAAATGGTAGTCCTAAATAAAATCAAGATGTTTCATTGTTGGCAAGACCAACTAACCTCCCCCCCCCCCCCCCCCTCCTCTCTCTTTCTCAATGGATACACATAGACGTGTGGCACACATAGAATGAAGAAAAATTGCTAGACTATATGAGTGTGTGTTATGAAGTTGCGCACTGAGCCCCACATTGCTCAATTACTATATCAATCTGTATGATATAAACGATTTCTATGAGTCTTAATTGTAGCTTGACTTATCATCATTTTAGGGTGTAGTATAGATGCAACTAGCACTTCGTTTGTGGCACTTGATCCTCACCATGGGTTGATATAAAAGCTTCCTGAAGTAGTGGTCCTTTTTCTAATTGTGGATGGTGGCATTGTAAGTTTTCAGCAAAGAAAATTTAGGTTGACTTGAGTTGAATATGGTCTTCTAATGGACTATTACCACACTTAGGGAGAACTGTTACTTCCAATCTATGCATGTGACCATTATGTAGAAGGTCTATAATGGCTTAAAGTCATCGCGGACTAGTTTAGCATTGGTAAAACTCTAGCCTGCAAGAGATCATAATTTATGGTAGGAAACTATGAATATAGATTGTTAGGCTCATATTTTTATGTAATTGGCATATCTTATGACAAAACACATTTTATTTGTATTTGGGTAAATCTAAATGGGTTCAAGATGATCATTACAAGTGATTACATTGAAGACATAAAGAATACTCAAGAAAAACTAAATCTGCAGGTCTTGATAACTGTAGATCTATCAAGAGTTAAAAGAGCTCAATGCCTCTCTTAATACCTCTCGATCTATCAAGCTACTGGATTTCTGATATAGCCTACAACATTCTAATTATATTGGCTATTTGTTTATGGGTTTGAGTAAATCTAATAAGACTAGGAGAGTAAACCTTATTGGAATAGGGGAGTCCATTCAAAAGGCCCATTAAACTCTTATTTAAATAAGGAGGTGGAAAAAGAAAACTCTAACCCTAGAAAGCTTCATAAAGTTTTCTTTTTGAAACCCTAACCTTCTCCTATGAAAGAAAGAGATCTTGCTGTGTTTTTTGCACGTCTTTGGGTTCTATAACCAAGCAAAGTCACCAACATTGAAGATCTTATTGGTGTTTCAATGTGAAGCTATTGCAAATCAACTACAACAATTAAAGGGTTGCTGTGGAGTTAGTCACGTGCTTGGATTCATGCAAAAGAGTTAGTCACATACTAAGATCTGTGCAAAGGAATAAGTCTCTATGAGATCATATCCAATTGGAGGTTGGACTAAAGGTTCAACTTTAGGTTGATATTTTGGGATGTGTTTGGTAATTGTAAAATTCCTTATACTTGTAACCGCTTGTTCTTGATTAGTAAATTCTTATGAGTGGTGACCTAAAAATCAGTTGATGGGGTTTTTGCCTAGCGAAAGGTTTTTTTCATTCGTCAATAAATTACCGTGTCAACTTAATTTCCGCTACACTTAATTTATTTGATGATTTGTTAGTGTCTTCATGATTTGTATGTAATTTGATCTAATTAATTAATTTGGGTAATTGAATTAATTAACTGAAATCAATCTATAACCCAACATAGACTACAAATTATCAATTTGAGTTTTAACTCTTTGCTTAAACATCTGTAATGCATTAAGAAAAAATATTTGATTTGATGAAATCTCAATACTTAAAATATTTTTAAAAACAATTTTTTTTTGGCTCCTCTTACATGTGAATAAAATTGTATGAGTAAGACTTAAGTATAGTACTTTTGTCTTGTGGATTTTTTCCTCATGAGATGGAAGTGTATTTTTTAGTTAAGCAGCCACATGTTTGAATTTTAAAAGGGGGAATCTTAGGAAAAGTATCTAAGGTACTGTATCTAAGTTTTATTCAAATTGTATTATGTCGCATAAGAGTCCTACACCTTTATTCAAATTGTTTACCTGATATGCAAAGAGTCTTGTAGTTCAACTAGCACATTCTGATGTTTCCAATGCTGACATCTAACTTCCAAGGTTCAAATTCCCCACCCCAACAATTGATAGATGTGTGTTAACTTTTTTTTTTTAAAAGAAAAATCTAAATTGGTTTCATTTCCTCTTCCTTGCCTTCATTTATTTATTTATTTGTTTTGAAGGAATGGATCAAACACGAGAGGGTATTTTGTACGGGCTTTCCTGGATTTATTTGAGTTATTGGATGGCTATATATCGAGCTATGGCATAAACTATGTGGATTTGGATGACCCGGATTTGAAAAGATATCCCAAGCTCTCTGCAAAATGGTACTCCAAGTTTTTGAAGGGAAGAAGCATCAACTTAGATGAAGCTATTGAACTTGAGAAGAATACATCATCTCTCTCTCATTCTCACTTTCAGTAGGCTCTGTTCAAATTATGGGACAGTTGTGGTGTTATGTTGCTTATGACTTTATTATGACAATTGAGAACCAAAATGTTCACAGTGCAATAATTGGTCCTCCTATTCAGCCCTTTGGTCTCTCCTTATACGGATACAGGGTGCTATTGCTTACCTAATTCTAGCATCTTAAGCCAAAATATTACTAGGGGAAAAAACTCTATGGCTTGGAAGCTTTACTGTTAAAGAGCCTTTTGTATGGCTGCTATATGAGTAGTTTTAGGACCATAAATTATTCTACAATTTTTTTGTCACAACTCTGACGTGGTAGATTGTGAGTAGTTAACTATTTCTTACATATAAACCCACCATTTTTTCTTTACCAATCACACTCTGCCATATTACAATTGTGGCAAGAAGTTGTGAAAAAGTATGTGATCCTAGACTTTTACCTGCTATAGACTGCTGGTTTTGTACAATTCTTACCGTGGATCTCTCTCATAATGCAGAGGTGATTAGTTTGAATCATCCCTTCCCTCTCGTCTTAAGGGTCCAAACTTGTTAGATTAAAAATAAAATAAAATAAAAATAAATGTTTTTGCTGCCAAAATATATATATATATATATATATCTGTATTGCCCACTCTGCTTTGGATGATGCTTGTGCGGGGGTTGCTTTATTTATTTATTTATTTTGGGTCTCAATAAAATTGATTACTGTTAGAATTATATTTTAATGATTAAATTCATCCATTTCTAATTGCTGAAATTTTTTAGAGAACTAATAACTTTTCATAGTATTAGAGTTGGAGGTCTTTGGTTTGATTATTGTCTTAACTCTTAACTCTACCTCCCATTTAAAATGTTAAAATACTATGTATTGCACTCCATTTATTAAGTATGAGTGTTAAAATTATAGTTAAATAATTAAATTCACAATTTCTTAAAAACTGCCTCTTGGTCCCAAAAAAAAAGTCTTTTGCTTCTTGATAGGTAATTTCTATCTAGTTTTACATACCAGGCCTTTAAAAATTGTTCATGTTTTACATTGCCTTTCATACACGTCTTTTTAACTCAATGAAAATTAAGTAGTAGGTCAATGTACTCCACCAAGTGAGTCTTTCATTTCAGATAAACCTCTGCTAGTCTTTGAAATTTATAAAAGATGAACAGAAATAACTCTGTGATTTTCTGGTTGTGGTAGTAATTCAGGTTAGCTCATCAGCATTTGAGCGGAGAGTTGAATATTTGATAGACTGTAAAAGTGTGTGTTGCGAAGGTGTGTGCTAAGTCCCACAAAGCTTGATTACTATGTCAATATGTACTATATAAGTGATTTTGATAATTGTAACTTGACTAATTGTTTTAGGATATGTGAGTTTGAATACCTCTTATTTTGTTAAAAACTGAAAACTGAAAACATTGTAGTAAAATAAGTTTTAAATGTCTGAATAGTGTCGTGGAATCTATCATTAATGAAAGTTTTGTTGAAAAAAGAGGTTTAATAAAAGTTTTATTGAAAAAAAAGGTTTAATGAAAGTTTTGTTGAAAAAAGAGGTTTATGGGTCTCAAAAACAGTGCAATGGACCCACTTTTTTTTAGCACTTCTCAAAAAAAAAAAAAAAAAAAAAAGGAAAACGCAGATGCAAAATGCTATATCCAAACACAGCTATTGTATAAATGTAGCCAACACTTAACTCATAACATTTGTGGGTCTTACATTATTTTTTGATAATTAATTCTTAAACAGACTGATTTGGTGCTAATATCAAGTTTAGAGAGAGTTCAGTTGTCCGTTAACTTTCCTCAAGATCCATTCAATTATTAATAATTTTATAGTTAATGAGAGAGTACTTGAATTTTAGATGTCTTTTTTAGAAATACCAAAATGTACTAACTAGTAATCAGTAGAGCTACAACACTTTCAACGACCATTAATCATTAATCATTCATATTGCTATTAATTGCGAGACAATTCATGGACCGTCCATGGAGATCGGCTTACTATCATGCATATAGCCCGAACGCCCATTACAATTTGAACAGGATTGTTTAGGCTATATATATATATAGCTGAGAGATTGTTTAGGCTACATAATTTAGTCTACATCTACCATAATGGATATTGGTGATGCCTAGCACAATCAAAAGTCCAAATAAAGACTCATTCGATAGATTACAGTTTGCAAGTTCCTCCAAAAAAAAAAAAAGTAACAAAAGAAATTGAAAGGGAAAACTTATATAATCTGTTAACATACATTCATATGTGGGCTTGGCCCAGTTAGATCACTTACTTGTACTGCACACTGTACTACTTGTACCGCACTCATATTTACTTGTATAGCACTCATATGCCTCCTATATAAAGGCACTCATGTATATTATTTTACTTAAGAAATACAATACTATTCAATTAAGTATTTCTAACATGGTATCAGAGCCACTGCTCTGACCTTTTCTTCGCAGTCTTGTCTTTATTGGTGTAATTCCGTTCTCAATATTGCTTTCGCTGTCACGACAACTGCCGCAGCCTTCGCCGTTGAACCTTCGAGTCTTCCAGACATCGTCCTCAGGTTCCGGACCTGCAGCAGCCGCCGTTGAGGAGTCCGAACACTGCAAAGACCACTGCCTTTTTCGGCACCACCGTGAATATTGCTCCGAAAAATTTTCCGAAGGTACCACGAAGATCATCTTGCTCCGATCTATCTTTCCGTGAAAACCTCACAGTCATCGGAGTGTCCACGTGCCCTCACGCGCCGCCAGAAGTTTCTGCCCTGAAGATCACGCGCCCACGTCAGCCCTAGCCACGTCAGCACTGCCACGTCAGCACTGACCGTTGACCGTTGACTTTCTGGAGTTGACTTTTTCGGGGCCAGGTTCTCCTTACTCAGTTTTTCGCGTAGATTTCATTTTTGCAGTCTGTTTTTGCATTTTGTGTCTCTAAAATGGATAAAAAGGATGTTTTTCTTCCTCGCCCCATCAATACTGTATTGGAGGGGACTAGGAATTACTTATCTTGGTCTAAAGCTATGCGCAGTTTCCTTAAGGGTCGCATGCTCTGGCATTATTGTACTGGTGCAATCACTATTCCTGTGAAGGGGGCAAGTGAAGAAGATGTTGCTTATCTCAATCGCATGATTGAATGGGATAGTCACAATCACATGATCCTCACATGGATTCGAAATACTTCCATTCCCTCCATCTCCAATTTGCTGGGTAGCTTTGATGATGCAAAATCAGCATGGGATATGTTGGCCAAAAGATACTCTACCACTAATGGATCCATGAAATATCAGTTAGTGGTTGAATTGCATCAACTCAGGCAAGAACCGGGGCAGTCCATCAATGACTACTATGATCAGCTTCGCTTCATTTGGGACCAAATTGACCTTTCTGATCCAACTTGGGCATGCTTAAAAGATGCCCAACAATATGCTGCTATTAGAGATGAATTTCGTCTCTATGAGTTTCTGATGTCACTCCACAAGGACTATGAGCCCATTCGAGGTCAGCTTCTGAATCGTTGTCCTCCTCCCTCTCTTGATACTGCTGTGAATGAGTTAGTCAGAGAAGAAGCTCGCCTTGCAACTCTTCGAGCCCAGGATAAGTTTAATGTTCTGGCCCTTACTCCTTCCATTGAGCAACCTCAGCATTCAGGTGATTCTTCTGGCTCCAGCAATCGTCGCAAACAGACCAATAAAAAGTTCTGCAACTATTGCAAGCGCCCTGGCCATACTATTGAGACTTGTTACCGTCGCAACAAATCTACTGCTGCAGTTGCTAACACTGAGTCTACTCCGCCAATGCCTCCCATTTCAGCTGAGTCCCAGTCTTCTGGATCCACTATCAACCTCTCACCTACTGACCTACAGGATATCATAGCTCAAGCTGTTCGTATGGCTGGTAATGCATCTCTTTCCACTGCTCTCTCAGTTTTACCCGGTAAGTCTCAAACTTGGCTTTTTGATTCTGCCTGTTGCAATCACATGACACCTCACTCGTCCTTATTCTCCAAACTTGATCCTGCTCCACATCCCCTCAATATTCACATAGCTGATGGTTCCACCATGCATGGGAATAGTCTTGGTTTTGTTTCAACCTCTAACCTCTCTGTTCCTGGGGTCTACCATGTTCCTGACCTATCCTATAACTTGTGTTCTGTGGGACAATTAGCTGAACTAGGTTATCGCCTTATTTTTTACTATTCTGGGTGTATTGTGTAGGATCCGAGGACGGGGCAAGAGCTTGGGACCGGCCCTAGAGTTGGGCGTATGTTTCCAGTGGTTTATCTTCATCTTCCACCTGTTGCTCCGGTGTCTGTTGTTGCTGCTGCTGCGGTGTCTTCCCTACCTTCTCTTTCACTTTGGCACTCTCGTCTTGGTCATGCACCCTCTTCTCGGGTACAACAGTTAGCTTCTAAGGGTCTGTTAGGTTCTGTGTCCAAAGACAATTTTGATTGTACTTCATGCCAGTTAGGAAAACAGCCAGCTTTACCTTTTAATAATAGTGATTCTATTAATAATAGTGATTCTATTTCTAATAGCATTTTTGAGTTAATTCATTCTGATGTTTGGGGACCTTCTCCTGTTGCTAGTATTGGTGGATCTCGATATTTTGTTGTTTTCATAGATGATTATTCTCGTTACAGTTGGATATTTCCTATGAAATCTCGTTCTGAAATTTTGCCAATCTATAGTAACTTTGCAAAAATGGTTGAAACCCGATTCTCCAAAAGAATCAAAATATTTCGTTCTGATAATGCTCTTGAATACACTCAACATGCTTTTCAAGCTCTGTTACACTCCTATGGCACTGTACATCATCTAACTTGTCCAGGTACCTCCCAGCAAAATGGTCGAGCTGAACGTAAACTTTGTCATATTCTTGACACTGTTCGTACTCTTCTTCTTTCTGCCAAGGTTCCTCCTCCTTTCTGGGGTGAAGCTGCTCTTCATGCTGTTCACACCATTAACCGCATTCCAAGCATTGTCATCCACAATCAAACTCCGTATGAGCGCCTTTTTGGGTCACCCCCTGACTATCATCACCTTCGCTCTTTTGGATCTGCTTGTTTCGTTCTTCTTCAGTCTCATGAGCACAACAAACTTGAGCCTCGATCTAGACTCTGCTGTTTCCTTGGTTATGGCGAAACACAAAAAGGGTATCGCTGTTATGATCCTATCTCTCATCACCTTCGTGTTTCTCGTAATGTTGTTTTCTGGGAACACCGCTTGTTTGTTGAACTCTCTCATTTTCGTTCTTCCCTCACTACCTCATCTGTACTTGAAGTTTTTCCAGAAGAGTCTCATGGTTCTTCTCCAGCTCAAATTGATCCTCTTTTAGACTTCTCTATACAAACACCCGATCCTTTTTATGTCTCTCCTGGCCAGGTTGACGATGAGCAGATTGATGACGAGCTACCCCAACTCGAGCCTGGGTCCCCCGCTCCTGCTCCGCCTGAAGATCCTCCACAAGACCTTCCACCTCCACAAGACATTCCACCTCGTCACTCAACCCGAGTAAGATCTATTCCTACACATTTACTTGATTATCATTGCTACACTGCACTTGCTACACTCCACGAGCCTCAAACCTATCGTGAGGCCTCCACTGACCCTTTATGGCAGGTTGCAATGAAAGAGAAAATTGATGCATTAACCAAAAACCATACTTGGGACTTAGTTCCTCTTCCTCCTGGACAGTCTGTGGTTGGTTGTAAGTGGATTTACAAGATCAAGACTCGCTCAGATGGGTCCATTGAGCGCTATAAGGCTCGCCTTGTTGCCAAAGGTTTTACACAGGAGTATGGGATTGATTATGAGGAAACCTTTGCACCAGTTGCCCGCATCTCATCTGTTCGTGCCCTCCTAGCTGTTGCTGCTACTAGGAATTGGGACATTTTTCAGATGGATGTGAAAAATGCATTCCTTAATGGGGATTTGAGTGAAGAAGTTTACATGCAACCTCCTCCAGGTCTCTCCATTGACTCCAACAAGGTTTGCCGTCTTCGCCGAGCATTGTATGGTCTTAAACAAGCTCCTCGAGCCTAGTTTGCAAAATTCAGCTCTACTGTGTTTCGTTTGGGTTACACTGCCAGTTCTTATGATGCTGCCTTATTTCTTCGTCGTACTGATAAAGGCACCATTCTACTTCTCCTCTATGTGGATGATATGATCATAACTGGTGATAACCTTAGTGGCATACAAGAACTCAAGGATTTTCTTAATCAGCAGTTTGAGATGAAAGATCTTGGACATCTTAGCTATTTCTTGGGGCTTGAAATCACTCGTTCCTCAGATGGTCTTTATATTACTCAAGCCAAGTATGCTTCTGATCTTTTGTCTCGTGCTGGACTCACTAACAGCAAAACTGTTGATACCCCAGTTGAGCTTAATGCGCATCTGACTCCCTCGGGGGGGAAACCATTGTCTAATCCTTCTCTTTACAGACAATTAGTTGGCAGCCTAGTTTATCTCACAGTTACTCGTCCAGACATCTCCTATGCTGTTCATCAGGTCAGCCAGTATTTGTCTGCTCCACGGTCAACTCACTATGCTGCTGTTCTGCGCATTCTTTGTTACTTGAAGGGCACTCTCTTACATGGCCTTTTCTACTCAGCTCAATCTCCTCTTGTACTTCGTGCATTCTCTGATGCTGATTGGGCAGGAGATCCCACTGATCGTAGGTCCACCACTGGCTATTGTTTTCTACTTGGCTCTTCCTTGATTTCTTGGCGAAGTAAGAAACAAACTTTTGTGGCCCGCTCCAGTACTGAAGCAGAATATCGTGCTCTTGCTGATTCCACATCTGAGCTTCTTTGGTTACGATGGCTTCTTACAGACTTAGGTGTGTCTACATCCTCTGCTACACCTCTTTATTGTGATAATCAGAGTGCCATTCACATTGCTCATAATGATGTCTTTCATGAACGGACTAAACATATTGAGATTGATTGTCATTTTATCCGTTATCATCTTATTCATGGTGCTCTCAAGCTCTTCTCCGTCTCCTCCAAAGATCAACTTGCAGACATCTTCACCAAGTCCCATCCTAAGGGACGCCTTCATGATTTAGTTGACAACCTCAAGTTGGTCTCACATCCGCCTTGAGTTTGAGGGGGGCTGTTAACATACATTCATATGTGGGCTTGGCCCAGTTAGATCACTTACTTGTACTGCACACTGTACTACTTGTACCGCACTCATATTTACTTGTATAGCACTCATATGCCTCCTATATAAAGGCACTCATGTATATTATTTTACTTAAGAAATACAATACTATTCAATTAAGTATTTCTAACACAATCCATTAATTGAAAACAGTGGAGAAATAATTAGCACAACCTCGTCAATTTAAGATCAAATTAATTCAAGGAAGCATTCCAATTACAAATCAAAACGCATCCTCTTACTAGGACTCTGAGACGTGCTCAACTGAAATCCAAAATTGACCATTTCATTTTCCCTCACCATGTCCATTAACAATCCCTGAAGCTCCTCCATGCTGTTCTCTTCCTGTAAAAATTTAGAACCAAGTACAATATTAATTTCCCCCTAAATAAAACATTTTTTTTTAACCAATGGTACTTATTCCAAGGAACTAGTTCATATGAACCTTCAAAAATAAATACAAGTTAATCACCAGATGAAGTACCTGTGGCTGTGGTGGCCTCACATTTTGCATCATCAAAACCATTTCTTGCATGAAATCAACAAATCCCTGTTGCCAGAAATCCATAATTTAGCATCCAAAAACTAAGGGAATAAAAATTTTAAGGAAAAAAAATTAACCAAATAAAAAACTTTATGAATGTGTATCATCAGTATATATGAATATCAATGGAAAAGAAAAAACTGACCTCGTCATCATCGTCTCCAAGGAGACCAAACAACCCAGCATCATAAATTGTTCTCTTTCCTTTATTGGATAAAACTGGAAAAATGACAGTCCATCAGATACCCCCAACAATATTAATTGGAATGAAATAGAACATATAGACAACACAATGTATGTGTTTTTTTTTTCCTTCTTTTTTTAATTTAAAAAAAAAACCTGAATAAGCTTCTTGGATTTGTTGGAACTGTCTTTTAGCTTCTCCAGCAATTTTTTCTTCTTTCATCCACCTATCTGGGTGCCATTTCTTCAAGTTTACGTACAAATAAAAAATTTTGAGATCAAAATTCATTGCATAAAACTATAACAAAAACCAAAAAAAAAAGGGCTTGTGATGTTACTACCATGGCAAGTTTGCGATAAGCACAGCGAATCTCATTTTCTGTAGCTTGCTTACACAAACCAAGCACTGAATAATAACACGACCCGCCATGATCATAACCTATGCCAACGTTGGACATATTTAGCTGTAGTGACAAAAGCTTTAACTGGGAATAAAAGTTTGAACCTAATAAATTATGTTGTGCCAAGAAAAGATCAGAAGCAAGAGATTAATAAAAGCACTTAGATTATGGCTTTAACTGATTGGCTAGAATGACTTTGTCTCTATAAATTAATCACATAAGTAAATAGTACCAACTTGGGTTCTCTCAAAAGAATCTAAGAACTGTTTGAAAAGTACAGGGTTGGTGAAGGTTCGAGAGGTTTCTTCTAAAATGAGGTATAGATATTTGGGATTAAAATTCATAACTTTTGCTTGCTAAATCAAGTACTAGTTCATGGCCACAAAAATTTTGTATTCATATTAAGAAAAAATGTGGTGGACCGAGTTAGTGGGTAATTTGTGGCCTTCATTTGATTTGGACTTGCAAATTGTGTAGAGATCGATATAAGGCATTTGTTGGAGGCAGAAAGCACGTGAATTGTGTTGTGTCACGGACAAGGACAACCGATCTTTAGAGGGTTTTTGGCAAAATAATTTTATTTGTTAGTAACTTTTTTTTTTGTTGATTACCCCCTAATTCCTAATGCAGAATTAATGAGGAAATACAAAGTAGTAATGGATTATGAAAAGGCCAATTTTTATGTCAAACTAGTTGCAGATTGACACAGCGTGCAGAAAAATTTCACTTTTTTTTTGGTTAAATGAAATATAAAAATAATAAATGAGATTTATAAATGGTAATTGTAAATTCTTCTTAAAATGATGTGATTATTTTCTAATAAAATATAGTCAATATAATATATTAGTCTTTCTAACTCAAGTTATCTATATTTTTTATTTGAAAGTGATTTAAATTTTGTGAAGTTTATTTCTTTTCAAAAAAAATATAATGCATTTTACATTCAATTATTATATAAGAAGATATGTTTTATAAATAATGTATTGTGCGGTTGAAATTTGTTTTTAGTACTCTTTACAAATAATTCATAATCTATACGTTTTGAATGACCTAAAGATTATAATTGGAAAAAAAAAAAAAAAAAAAGACTTTCATAATATAAGAAAAAAATGTAATTTTATCAAGAACTTACCAACATTATGTTAAGAATGTGACATGATTGTCAATGAAGTAGCCCATTTTCTTACACAAACCTCTCATCTCATATTGCTGCTAGCTAGATTAGCTTTAATTTCCTTTATGCCTTTTGTTTCAATGAGGAAAATCTTCCCCTTGTTTTGGTAGTCGTTCGTAAGGAAGATTACCATGTTTGTTCCCCTTGTTTCTTGGTAGTTGTTCGTAAGGAAGATTACCATGTTTGTTCCCCTTGTTTCCAGCAATAGATTGAAGTTTATCAACAACAACAACAACAACAACAACAACAAAAAAAAAAAAGCATCATCAAGATGGATTGAAGTGGACGGATTGATTGGACCATGTGGACCGAAATAGACCGGATTGACTAAAATGGACCGAATGAACCAAAATGCTACACTAATATGGCTCAAATAAGAGCATTAGTAACTATAAATTCTGCACTTCAACTTTTAGATATATATAAATTAAAGGCACTCAATTTTTCGATCAATTTACAGTAATTCCACTAAAACTAATTTACTGTTGAAATTTTTCAACACAAAAAACTTCTTCTCCTCCTATTTTAACCAAAGACATTCTGTACATTCTTCTTTCCAATATAGCCCTTTGAATAACCAGTAAAGATAGAATCACAAATTGAAAATTTTGGAATTCGGCAAAAACAAATTATGTGGGGCATTTAATATTAATTTTTAAGGTTGTTGAGGACAAATTTTTCACATCATATGGCTTTATTTCATTGGCAACGCGCACCACATCAACATTATCATGGATTTTGGAAAAATCTTTTTTAAAGCCCAAAAGAGTCCATATTTATACAAAAAGGCGTTAAAGCCCATGGTCCAAAACTCATGGTGATATTATCTCATCAAGGCCCATGGTTCAAGCTTATGGCACATCATCTCAATTTCGGCTCATGATCCAAGCTCATAAGTCTCTTCGAAGGAATTTCGGTAGTCGTGGTTTAGAGGGCCAAGAAGTATGTTCAGTAAAGTTCCAGTGGTTCAAAGTTGATAAAGGAAAGCATGTTGCTTAGCATGTCTTCCCCACTTCCCTGAACTCTGATGAGTCAGTATGCAATAGATAACATTTGGTAAGCCTCTCATATCACATAACACTTAAAATGATAAAGCTTTCCATGCTCTTTACATAAAAATTAATGTTCATCATATAATATAAGTTTAAAAATGCAATTATACTATTTCATATAGATTATATTATTATTTTTATTTAAATCAATCCCAAGCACATGGCTAAATCTATATTAATATCTCATATCTAGTATTAAATGCTTTCCTTGCTCTCCAAGATTTGGTCAAAACACAAAGAGGTCATAATTACATCTAGGGGTGCGCGCGGTCGGATTGAGCGGGTAAACACCAATATTTCTATCCAGTCCGCCACTAGCGGGTTGGGAAAATTCCAATCCGCTACCAACCCACCAAAGTTTAAATTCGACGAATTGGTTACAAATATTGGTGGTTTCAACTCGGTGGGTTGGGCAGGTTGGCATTAACAACATTTTCTTTTTAAAAAAAATATCGCAAACTACAATTTTTTATTGAATAATCTCAAAATATAACTAATGCACAAAAAAAACTAAAGGTAGATTTCATTGAATAATCTCAATTCTAACATAATCATAGGGTTAATGAAAAAGAGATATATCATCTCTAGCAAAAGTAGGCTCTGCCTTACAACTTAGGAAAATTAAATCAACAAACTCAAAGTTTTAATATTTCCAAAAAAAAAATTAGACAAAGAATTAGATGAACTGTATTCTTATGTAATATATAACATATTTAACTTGAATATACAATGAACCTGCTTGCCAAAATGGCTTTACTTGTAATATTATATCACATTTTATAATATATAAACGGATCAAATGACATAAACTGAAATAAAAAAGACAAAAAATATTTAAACAGTAGAAGACAATAACGAAATTATGTACCTTTGTAATTGTTAGTGAAGAATTGAAATGATAAGAAATAGGCTACAAAAAGGTTAAAGAAGAAAGAGGAAGGGAAAGACAGTGGCTAAAAGTGAAAGTCAAAAGTGAAAGGTGAGAAAAAAAAGTGAGACCTAGAGCCACAAAGTGTATACTGTACATACGGCTGAAGTAAATGGGATGGGTGGTAGGTAGAGGTGTTTAGGGTTTCAATGTTGACTTTTCAGATTTTGTTTAAGGAAATTTTTGAAGGCTAGTTCTGTTTAGAGAACTGATTATTGATTAGTTGTAAAAATTTATTAGGTGAACTGATTAACTTTAAATACTTTACAATCTGAACTAATATTTTCTTTTTATGTATGTATAATTAAGCGGGCGGGTCGGTTTGTAGCGGGTTGGAAATTTCTTAATCCATAACCCAATCCAATCTACAATTTTGGGGGTCTAACCCGCCCAACCCAAACCGCCTAACTTAATGACTCGCACAGGGTGGGCGGGTCGGGTGCGTGTCGGGTGGATTGGCGAGTTAAGCGGATATTTTGCACACCCCTAATTACATCTCTAAAATTTCATCAAATATCAACCAACTAGTCTATTACTTACCAAAATTATATATAGACTAAACATATAATTTTCCAGAAAATGAAACTTAACCCAAATATCAACAATAGTTCTTGCAGAAACTGCCTTAACTCCAGCAGAAACTGCAACAACTCCAACAAAAGCTACAATATCTCCAGCAGAAGCTGCAATACCTCCAGCAGCAACTGCAATACCTCCAGCAGCAGCATAAGCAACTGACACATGTCTAAAAGTAACATCATTAGCTCATTAATGCCCAATCCTAGTAACTACCTACTATACCGAAAAAAGTAAGGATCCCATAAAAGAAATCCTACCATTTTAAGCTAAGATCCTTAGCCTCCAGCTGCAGTACCAAGAATAGGAAGGTCTCATAAAGGTTATATTACCATTTTTAGCCAAATCATGAATTTAATGCTAAATAGTTTCCTCTAGTAGAAAATGTCATTTAGATGACATCATCCAGTAGCTACTGTTGTAGAGCTGACAGCTTTAACAACAGCTTTTGCTGTAGAGCTGACAACTCTAACAGCAGCTTCAGCAGCTTTAAAAGCTCAAACTTTCTTTTTTTGTCTAAAAAACAAAAACCCACTAATGAAACCACTTACTTTGTCAAAGACTTTTCCTATTTGCTAAATTTCTCTTTAACTAATTCTAATCTAGTTACATGCTTGGCTCTATATAAAGAGGACCAAGCCACACACTAAGACACCATCCATCCCTCTCTCATCCTCAATATTCTGAAACTCCATTTATTTTGCTATCATATCTCTAAACATCTCCATATCTTTCTTCATCTCTCTTACAAAATCCCTCTTCTTAGATAACACCTATTACACACTCTTACCCATCTCTCCTATACTTTAATATTCTAAAACTTCATCATTTTGCTGAACAAAAATACATCTCCATCTTTTCTTTATTTCTCATATAAAATCTCCCTTCTTAGAAAGCAACATAACCCATGACATAACACAAAAACCACTCCAGCAGCAACTATAATCTCATGTATTTACTATATTTAATCTCAATATCTTTCATACTTCCCTATATTTTACAAAAACATCTCTCACAAAATATCCATACATACTTCTCATACATCTTTGAACTCCATGTCTCACAAAGTAATTATATACAAGATCCATATTAAACAAAGTATCTACATATAATTCCTATACGTATTACAAACACCATATCTCACAAAAGAGATATTACAAAAACTCTTCCAAACACTCTTCCAAGAACATATTACAAAAACCCTTCTCATAGAAGGCAATATCACTCATATTTGACTAATAACCAAAAGAGTATTATATGTGAAAAATCATTTAAGTGCATGATAAAAATAATAAACTTAACCGACCTATGCACACAGTTGTACATATTCTCTCTCCCTCTAGTTGCACCCATTTTTCCCCTTCAATCATGTCATATTGTACTACTTGACTCATTTTATCATGCTGTTGAAATGTTTAAGTCCACTACTGTCGTACGGCTAGAGCTACAAACTGTAAAGATAAGTCATTATATTTTTATCTCCAAAATTATACTATTGAGTATGTTTTAATTTATTATCATTGTACCATTGTACTCATATTATTCTGCTGCTGGAATGTTATCAGCTAACTAACGTTATATGGCTGAAGTCACAAATCATATAAAGAATAAAGTGATGCTATATGGCTAGAGTTAGGAACATACAAGATAAGTCAATATTTCTCTATCTTCAAGATTACATTATTAAGTACATGTTAATTCATTGTTATTGTACCACTGGATGCAAGTTACTTTAATATCATCTCATTATTTAATAAAACATGATCTCACTAATACTTCATTAATGAACATATATATTAATAAATTGATCTACTATCGTTGGACATATTATTTAGACATAAACCACCGATGGACATATATTATTTGGACGTAAACCACCGCTGGACATATATCATTTGGACATGAACCACCGTTGGACATATATTATTCAACCATAAACCACCGCTGGACATATATTATTCAACCATAAACCACCGCTGGACATATATTATTTGACACGAACCATGGCTGGATATAAACTATTTGATGTACATAGACCATTGTTGAATATACCTTATTATATTGAACATGAACCATGAACCACAGCTGGATATGTACTATTTTAGACTCATCCCATTACTGGACATATAACGCTTAATTAATTACTTTCTAATATTGGACATCACTTAATATACATAATAATAATAATGTTCAACTCACCATTTAATCAAATCTATCCAATTAAATATATTATTTATTTATTTTAACTATTATCATGATTCTAAGATTTTTGGCTTTATCTATTTTGTAGACTTAAAAATGAACTGAAAACCATTGGTCTATGCGGTCCAATGTCGAGTTTCGAATTGGACTCCCCAAAACAAATCCGGGTCTAGCAAAGTCACAACTCCAACGGAAGACACATGACTATGCTAAAAAAAACACCACTGACAAAGGTGATGGATGAACATGCTTTCTTTTTAGTTTTCACCCTGCTGAAGAAATTTGTTTAGCTCTTCTATACCTTCATAAAAGTGAAAAAGACCCCTGCCAAATGAATTTAAAGCAAAAAGATCTTAGCAGTTGGCCTCTAAAACTTGACTCAGAAAATTTTGGAGCTATAATCTCAAACGAATTCAATGCAAATTCTTGAGTTGATGTATTATGCCTCTAATTTTGGGGTTTCATATTCCATTAAAAGCCAAGAATAGTGTAATGTAGCATCTATAAACAACATCAATCATCCAATCCACGTAGGGAGGACACATTGAACTCACAAGTAGACAATTACAAGCAACTGGAATTATTGCTGCATTTAACTATAAGATTACAAATAAAAAATAAAAATGAAGAATATAGTAAAACCTCTCTCTCCCTCTCAAACAAATTCAAAGAAATAAAAAAATAAAAATAAAAAAATCAACCTCTCAACGTGTAAGTACATTTCTATTTTCTATTCCCAGCTCTGCGTTTCATATCAGTTGGAGCTGGTTGCCTCCCATTCCGCTGCACATTGCCTACCCCATTTGCTAATTTCCTTGAAGGTGAAGGGCCAAGAGAAGCATTGGTATTCTTGCTGCAACGTTAACAACAACTTGTTAAGGAAACATGTTACTGGCTAGACAGTTCTTAAAATGGAGTATATCACTAACAAAACATCTACTTTGGATTACCTTAGCTCTGGGCTCTTTGCTGGCTTTGAATTGGGTTTTCTGGTTTTTGCACTAATTCCATTGGTCATGCTGGTAAGCTTTGAATGATTGAATTGCCAAAGCAAATCTGGTTCTGAAGAATCACTGGTGGCAGCATCAAGATCATCCATTTCATCGGTACTTGTGACATTGAACTGGTTGCTTCCCATAAACATATTATAGGATTGATCTGGATAAATTTTGGAAGAATCAGGGAGATATTTCTGGTAAAATGCATCAGATAAGTCCCCATTATCTGCTGCCCAACTTCCTAAAGGGTTCTCAACTCTGCTTACATCATGCTTGTTTACCATGACCTTATCAACCCACTCACCCGAGCCCATTTCTCTATCATCCTCCCTGTAGTTCTGGCCATGACCGTTCACCGGAGGCCAGGGAGGCGAATTTGCTAATAGTTCATCAAGATCAAAGCTTTGTGTCTTTTGCCTTGAGGCAGAATTGCTACGAAGCTGCAGAATCATTCCATCCAATTTCAGATTAAAGTTCATAAAACTAAACCGAACATTTTGTTATAAGGAAACAGAACAAGATACAAATCTGTTAGAGACAATTTGATCTAAATATATACTATCCAGCAATAGAAAGGCAAAATTCAACAGGTGAGAAGTATCTACCAAGTCATTATCAGGGAACTTTATTTACCTCTATATTGCCTACGTCACCCATTGGTTGCCGGCAGTTGTTGTGGTCTCCGAATAAACCTGCATCCTTCTGTTTAGATTGAAAAGGTGATATCTCACTAGCTTTTGTCCTGTATTTTTCAGAGCTTCCAGTTATGGAAGTTTGAATATGCTCCGGTTCCCCCTCTTTCCTTGCCAATGCAGCCTTCAGACTTGCAATCTGAAGAAAAAATTGAAAGTTTAATAGAACACAACAAATGGACAAGGCCCTTAAAATTACATGAACAGAACCATACAGGTGACAAAGTAAGAACCTGTTCTTTGAGCTCTTTGACATCCGTGCCATCTTTGTTTACTTTGGCAGCACCAAGTTCAACAGTGGCAACTCGCTCTGCAAATTTAAGTGTACTGATTGATTCTCCAATAGCATCAGGCTCAGGGCTTATGTGAACAAACATCAGCGTCTTGGCCTCCCCTCCTAAAAGTATAATTACAACCCCAAAAGTATAGTAAGAATCTTTCCAAGAATGAAGAACATAAAGAGAGACTTCCACATTCCAATTTGAAATTTTGTGGTAGTTTAACCTTACCAAGTGAATCTTGGAGCAGTTGTGTAAGTTTGCTATTTCTATAAGGAACATGTGGATTCTTTTGTGCAAGGGAAGCTATCACATCACCCAAAGCTGACAAAGATTTGTTGATGTGTTGTGCCTCTTTCAATCTATCTCCTGTCACCTCAGATTTGTCTACCCTCTCACTTCCTGCTAAATCAACCAGATGCATACAGCCACGAAGAATAGCTCCAGATGTCAAGTCTCTTCCTTGAACATGAACCGTCAAGCAACTGCAAATTGATAATTAAAATAACAAAGTAAACATCAACTTAAATAAGGATACTATCATAGATACTCCACTGATTTATAAAGACAATTACATTCATACCTATGTGAGCGACTACTACGGTCATTTAGGGCTGTTGCACCTACTGCACGATTCTTTTGTCCAAGGTTCATTAGATCAATAACATCAAACGTTGATGATACTGGTACAACATTTGCATCTGGTACACTATGCCCTCTATGAGAACTATTTCGAATTTCTAATGTGTTAAAAATTAAGGAAAACCTTTTGATGGGGAGTAAGTGGGGGAAGAGTGGAACAGAATCAAAATTCATAAAATTGAGTGAAATTCTGTAAATAGGCATATAATGTCATTCTTAATCCTATTTGACAAAAAAGATTAAATTAAATGACCAAAATCAGTAAAAGAACCAAATAACTTGTAAAGGATATCTTCTGTTAGTTCCATCAGTGACAAGGAGATCCCTAACTTGCTCATTATAGATCTCAATCATCTGAACAGAAACTTCGTAACTAAAAGTGTCCTTTCTTTGATTTGCTATTTGAAACAAATCACTCAAAGCCCTATAATTTACTCCTTGGCTTTTCTCCGTAAGCTCTCTAGGTCCACTCTAGACATGTAAACAACAAAAATTAGCCACATTTATGTAGTTTTTCAAAATAAACATCATTGTACATGTTATATCATATATTCAGAGATAAATCTAAATGTTTCCTACCATAGTGAAAGTCTTTCCAGATCCTGTTTGACCATATGCAAATATGCAAACATTGTAACCATCAAGAACAGACCGAATCAAAGGCTGCATATCAGAGAAGACCTCCGCTGCAATACATTAGAAATAAAAGTGTAAGAATATTGTTAAGATCAAAGAATCTGAAAATTTTCTACATGAAAACCTTGCTGACCTTGACTTGCAGATGGCCCAAAGACCTTGTTGAAGCTAAAGGACCTCTGGCCTTTTCCATGCCTCGATGGAGTATTCATAGTGATAATTCCTTCTTCTATATGATCCACGGCGCTGAAATGATTTGATTGTCCAGACAAGAAGGGTCTCACTCGACAATAAACCCGGATACTTCCTGATCAAATGAAAAAAAATATGTATATATAATTATATTAATCCATTTTGATGACTTAAGCTTTAGGCAGTAAGTGATTTTTTTTTCCCCTCTACCACAAGCAAGATCCCATTGATCTTCTTACCCTTGAGATCCTGCACTTGATTGTACAGCTTGCGATTTTCCTCAAGGACTCTATGATACCCAGAAGCAGCATGAGCTAGGCCATGAATGTGTATGCCTACAAAGAAATGAACAAACTCAAATGAGACAGAAAATTTATTTTCGTCCCAAAACCCCTAAAAAGAGAAGAAAATAGAAATAGAAAAAGAACAAATTACTTCCTGAATCTTACCAAGATTGTGAAACTCCTCATGGAACTTCATTTGCATAAAGTTCATACCAGCTTTTGTAGTGTGAAGTGTATGCTTTAGTTCCTGCAAACATATAACATTAGCATTAATGCACTAAGCTGTTAAAGAAACAGAAAGGCAAAAATATGGAGAATACCCATTCGGGAGAAAAAATAATGGAAAATACATCAGTACTGTCCTTACTTGAATGTCTCTTTGCTGTTGATCAAAGATCATTTGCTGTTTCATGAGCTGGCCTTTTGATTTCTCATCAGAAATGCTTGTTTTATGGGCAAATTCCTCTTTCTTTATCAACTTTTCATTTTTGTCTTCAGTCTAAAATATTGCACCAACAGAAAAAGAAAATGTTAGGAACCCAAGTTATATTCCAATCATACGCTCTGATATTGAAGACATGCTTCTTTTTATTGATCACTAGTCTTTATTAATAGGTGCATGTTAAGGTAAAGTACAACATATTACCTTTTTACCGGCAGAAGCAAATTTCAAAAGAGCTTTGTTGCCATGGGAAACAGCCATATCTTTTGGAGATGTTTTCATCTATGATCATAAGCAAATGAATAAATAACCAGCCAGACGGGTAGACCAATAGAAATTTAAAAAAAAAAAAAAAAAAATAGAAACTTGTCTGGGATCCAAAAGCCTTGTTTAATCATCTGGAATATGCATCAATCAAGTCTTATGTTGAGTCTCAGAATACATGAAAATGAATAATTGGTCACCAATCCATATTGGATTAGTGAAAACAATCTCTTGGCACACAAAAATTGACTGGGAAAAGTAAACATACCAGCTCAATTTGGCTTGCAATGCGATGCTCAAACTCCTCCACTACCTTACTTAGCACGGATTCGACCAACTGTTTCATGCAGAGGAGCAATACAAGTCACAAATAAGTAGTAGCAATAGTATCAATAATAGTACGAGTAACAGTTAAAGCACTCTCAAAGCGGTGATTGTATAAGTAATAATAGTATTTGCAATTTGTATTCACCTCACTAGTTGAAAAGGGCAATTGGCTTGATCAAGTTCAATCCAATCAAGAAGCCTCAGTGCAATTTTTTTTTTTTTTTCAACTAGTGTAATTGAATGGAATAAATGTAAGGCAGAACTTCACCAAATGTCTATCAATAGTATGTTTCATCATTCACTGCATATCACATAGTTGCACCACTATGGTGCATGATACCAGATGTACTAGCCCCGGTTTGATCAGCAAATTGCTCTTAACCAAGTTCATCAATTTAAGAGGGAAGAGTAGATTACCATTGGGACTTCTTCAGGCTTCTTATCTAACAGAACTGCACGAACAAGCATACTCAAGGAACCATTGGTAGGCTGCAAGTAATAAACATGAATGAATCAACAAAAGTTCATGTTTCTTTAAGCAACCAGACAAAGCGAATGCATAAAGAAGTTTGTAAAAGTTAAGCTTACCAACCATTTTATTAGAGTCAATCTCAGAGGACAGCACATTCAAGGATTTTTCACCCATTGATGAGTTCCTCGACAAGGAATTCGTGAACGGCTCTGAATTTTTCCTCACAAAAGACTTGGCTGACACCATTGGTTTCACATTTCCACCAAATTTCCATACTCCATTTCCCCCAGTCTGTTTCCATTCACTGTAGGATTTTACAGCCAAAACACAATTCACAACCCTTGCAGATTTCCCTCCCTGAAAACTCAACAAATATATAATATTAAAAAAAAAATTGTATTAGCAAGTTACACACTCATCTACTTAACTTAAACTCTCTTTTTTTGGTCAATCAATCCAAATTAGAGTGGTATGATTATGCCCAATGGGTTTTGAATTTGTAACCTCACCTTCCAGACAAAGTGCAATTTAAATCAAAGCTCATTGACTAATGAGTTTTGAACCCACAACCTCACTGAATTGCAATTTGAACCACAGCTCATTAACTAATCTTATCTACAAAATCCTATTCTAGCTAAAAAGCAACACAAATTAACTTCCACAAAGATACAAAAAACACATACTTGTTCCAGATCAGATGCCTCAAAAGTAGGAATTCCCAGTTCCTGCACAGCTACTAGAAAATTCCTCACATTCTCAAAGTACTGAAATGCCGATAACGCGGCTCCATCGGGGATCAGAGCAGAATCACAAGGACTCTCCACCACCTAAAACCAAAAACAATTCACAAAACTCAAACATTCATTTCGAATTGGAAAAAAGAAAAAGAGAGAGAGAGAATGAAGCGTTGACTGAGTATGAGTGTTTAACCTTGGGCACAGCTCCAGGGTGAACCTTATTGAGAACATTGCAGAGAATAATACCACTTCTTAATCCAAGCCTAAACTCTTCCTCTGACGGCTCCGCCGGCAAATCTTTCGCCGCTACTACACCTACCATCTTTCTCAGCCACCCCGCCGCCTCGTTCCTTCTTGACGCTACAGACACAAAATCATCATCATCAAAAACACAATTCTCCGTTTGCTTGCAGAGAAAATCTGTAAAAAAGAAAAAGAAAGAAGAGAGAGAGAGTTACCAGCTTCCTCAGCTTTTCTAGAAGCCAAATCAAGATCTCTGAGGCGATTCCCGTGCTGCTGAAGCACATCCTCCACCACTTCCGCCACCGAGAACGACAATGTCCCCTCCGCCATCATCATCATCATCACCACCACCTCCTTTGTTTGGTTATGAATTTAGCTAGAAATCAAGCATGAAGATCTTGGAAAAGAATGAGAGATGAAAAGTTGATTGTTGGTGTTGGTGTTGGTGGCGGTAGTGATAGTGATGGTGATGGTGTTGGTTTTTCGTTGTTGTTGCTGGTGGCGTGTAACTGTTTTGCAGTGGTTTTCTTTGTTAGCAATTTTCGTCACACATATTCACATTCTCCATGACCCTTTCTTTTTTGCTTTCTCTCTCTCTCTCTCTCTCTCTTTTTCTTCTCTCTACAAAAGAAAAAGTGGCTACTCTTAACTCATCACTCTGCTTTATACTCTCTCTTTACCAAAGCTCTAGCCTCTCTATAGTCTCTCTCTACTACTCTCCGAACCTGTTTTCCGAGCCTCTTTGGTTCAAAACCCTTAACTGCTTTTTTTTTTTTAAAGAGCTATAAGGGAATGTCCCATTTGCGTTGAGAGCGCGTGTGGAATGTTCGCGGTAAAACTGAGAGAGGCAGCGGTGGTTGGTTGTAGCCTTGTAGGATTGGAATGTGAGATTTGTTGGGCACAGATTAAGTTGGATTTGGTCGTAATTACTTGGACTTTGGATCCGATCTACTGGGCTTGCTACTAGATCTCTTCTTCTTCTTCTTTTTCCTTTTTTTATTCTTTTTTTTTTTTTTGTTATGAACTGCTACTAGATCTCTTAAACAAAAGGTGCCCATTAAATAAATAAAATCACACTATCTAATGAAATGAATTTCAAAGACTTGTTTCTCCAAAAAAAAAAAAAAATTCAAAGACTTGATAACTAGTCTTCTTTCTTCTTTTTTTTCTTTTTTTTTCTAATTTGATAATTAAGGGAAGAGGGATTCGATCATTTTTGGATTGACATGGGACAATTTCCGAACTAACGAAGCAATGAAAATGAGAATTATTATTATTATTTGAATTTTGAGTGTTGGTTTGAGCATTGGGTGCAGGGATTTCTCACTTAATGAACCCAATCAAATCATCTATGATTGTCATATTTTTAGTTCAAGACTTTATGTGGTAGTGTTTAATTAGTTGTAAATCCAAATTTATCTACCATATGGATCGCGATTTGTCCACCTAAATTTGTAACCCTCCTCTCTTTTTTTTATTTCCATTTTTAATTTCTACTATCACTTCTCAAAACCCACTAGAGCAAAACTCTCACGTCTTCCCACACAATTCACTATTGTCACCCAAGCCCTTGTTTGAACTCTATCTCAAGTTTGACTTTAAAAAGAAAAAAATTTATGTTAGTATTTTGAACTATATTCTAGGGTTTTTTTTATTAAAAAAAAATTATTTTTAATTCATTTGATGATCAAAGAAATTAAAAGATCCAACCCTAATCTAGCCTGAATTTGTTGCTTCCTCTTTCTGTGATATATTACCTTAAAGTTTAATAAAAGAGTTTTAAAAAAATCAAAATCAAAATAAAAATAAAACAAAACCATTGCAAGCCCATTAGTTTGGGCTATAATAAATATAATTTAAGGCCCAATATTGTCGGTCTAAACCCGTGACTAGCTTAACTGGCCCACTATCCAACAATCAACTCATGGACAATTTCCACTGAATATATACAGTTTGTTTGGTAGCATAACTAGAACAACAGTTTTCAGTGTTTAAACAACATTATACGTATTTTCATATGTTTTTTCATCCTCACGTATTTCAAAAAAAAACATACAACTTTACTAGAACAACATTACCAAACACCCCCATAGTTGGCAACAGGTTGCAATGTATGTAATCTGAAGTGATAAGTTAGATGATAGAATCATGTCAAACCCAACTTGGTTCTATTGGTGTACACCCCTTGATTGATAAGATTTATGCTATTTGAGTTCAGTATTATTAATATCTAGATTGCATATAGGACATAATTTTTCTCCAACTTATTATGAAACAATTTGAATGATCCTTCACAATGTATACTTTTAATTATGTGATTTATTTAAAAGTTATATAATTTAATAAGTAAGGCAATTGAAGTATATGTGAAGTGTTATTTGATTTTTATTCACGAGCAGAGGAGATTTTTCCAAACCGATTTAAAAGAAAACTTTATTAAGAAAATAAACATGGCAGGTACTTCTTTATAAATAAGGAAAGTTTTTATTCCCCCCTAAGTGAAAGAAAAAGATTAAAAGTTTATATATATTAATAAGGACACATAATAGTGTTCAAGCAACCATGGTTTTTCATAATTTAATTCTAATTTCGACTCAAAGTCATATCTTTTAAAGAATTTGTTTAGACTCTCATTTCAACTCAAATTTTTAGGTCACGCCAAATGACAAGTCTACAACTATACTTGTAATTCACTTTCACATATCATTGTGAAGAAGACTTAATTTGGTCGGTTAGTTTTTGTACTATTTAAAGACAATATTTAGAGATATATGGCCTTGATGAAACTTTGTCCTCCAATGTTTTAAGCTTTATGACATCAAATGAATAGTAATTCATTCCAACAAGTTGCACTAATTACATTTTTAATTAAAACCCTTGTTGTTTATATAGTTCACATCTGATCAACTCCCAATTTTCTCTTCTAATAATTTTTATTTTTTAAGTTCTTTACCAAGAACCTTTAATTGAATTGATTTGAGGTAACAATTGACCTTTTTAGGGAGACTACTACTATGATTTTAGATGGCAATGTCACATAAAAATACATTTTAAAAAAGTACGTGGCCATCACTATAATTGCTACCACCTGCATATATTCTGATAGCGATGGCTAATTCTAAATAATCCCTCCATTTAGGTTTCAAAAAACTATTCAAAACATTTGAGTATGATTCTTCTAAAGCTTAAAAATTGGTGGATTTGTCCTTTTCATTTGTGCTAGCTCTTGGCCGCATTAACGTCACCCAAGTTCATGTTCAACTTGTACTACACTATTATATTCTAATTCTTTTTTCCAGGATTCAATTTAAGTAGGCCCTCCACTAGTGTTATAATTCAAACTCAACAGGAAAAATGACCCCGCGAACTGATTACAATGGCTAACGACAAACTAGACTCTCTAAATTAGGCTTCATCACATCTTAAAGCCATCTTATAATAATAATAATAATAATAATAATGTGTGAGGAAGAAAGCAGAGGTGTGAGCTATCAAGTAGCAAAAGTTAGCTAGATTTAAATATATATATATATATATATATATATATATATATATATATATTAGTAAACATAATTAAGGTTAGCTCTCCCTTAGGCCTAAATCTTAAACCTTCTAGTATGAGAGGCTTTTTTTTTTTTTTTTTTTTTTTTAGTTTTAACTTATGATGTCCGCTTCTATAATTTTTTTTTTTTATCATCAAACTAAGATACCAATCGGTTTTTTATATAGGCGGAAATTAAATTTCAAATCTCATTTTCAATAATCAGAGACTTTATTAGTTAAACTCATTGAAACCCAATATAGTGTGTTGAGACTTGAGAGCAGTAAAAATAATAATAATAATAATAATAATTTTCTTATTATTATTATTCTGAGAACACTTTGAGATGATACTATGCAATGTGATTTTTCAATGGCATAGTCAAAAAAGTAGTAGGATTGGAAGGATTCAAAGGATATGTATATCTCTGAATGTCTGTGCATTAAGCACTAAAAATGATTAAGTCTTAAACTTTGACCTAAACTCCTTTTGCCGTTGATTGCCAGTGCAAAAAAACATAATGCTGACAAAAATTTACTAGCAACCTTTTTGTAGTGTTGTATTGACCTCAATAATACACTGATTGGTGAAAGATTTATTTGAAGTAGGACCAGAAGAAATACTGTCCTGGATATATATACATATTTTAAATCTCCTATCTTAGCATTTTTAAGGTGAAAACTAGTAATTCAACATTTTTTTTTAGGGTTAATCACAATCATTCGCTTTAAAATATTGAAGCATTTGCAATATCCCCTTTTAACACCCACATAAAATTGACATTCTAGTGAAAAACTATCCATTCTAATTTCTAAACTATTGGACAATTCAAAATGTGCACCATAAATTGCAAGAGCATTAGCAATGTGCACAATAAACCTACAAGGGCAGTTGTAATGTGCACCCATAATTTGAACTCCAATTTATGGTGGGTTTGATATCACAAATTATTCTCAGATCAAGATGTTAATTGTAAAATGGACATTGCAAATACTCCTATTGTTTAGGTGTATAGCCAAAAATTTTAATTTTTATGTTTTTAAATCAAACAAATTCACAATAATAGGAGCATCACCAAACATGTACACATGTCCATCCATGATACATCCATAAATTCTATTTGCATACAGAAAAAGGTGTTGTATTAGATTGAAGAATTTCCCAGCGGCGAGATTGGATAGGTTTCAAAGCCACGAAAGCATGTTGGCGCATATAACTACACAATCCTAAGAAAGTAAAAGTTTGAAAGCAAGCATTTAAATCATCTAATACATCCAATTGTTGCTTGCAAATGTCCCACCAATTGGGTAGGCAATGTGTCATTCTCAGCTAGCTAGAGTGGAATGGTTGTTGAAAGTAGTTACCGACCTGGTTATCCAATCTCATAATGATGGAATTAACTAGAAGTAGCATTAGAGGCCATGGCCTTGCGATCCAAGTAAGAGATGCTTAGGATCATGTCCTAGACTTCCGGCTTTTTTTGTTCTAGTCAAACTTATAATGGTGGAATTGTGCTCTCTGATAGCCAAAGCTATCCAACTGATCGATGTTGCCGCATTGCAAAGGAGTAGGGTATAGGGACCCAAAAGAATCTGCAAAAATCAAGGTATGATACATGTATTTTTAAGTTAGTGGAGTTTGTCAAGAGTTATTTGACATCTCCTTTCAAAAAAAAAGTTACCTAACATCTACTGATATTTTCAACAAATACATTCAAGATGATTTATCATCGTTCTCAAATATCAAATTATCATTTAAAAAAAAAAACATCTTTTTATTAGTTTGTAATTGATATTAGGCTATAAATATTTCCAAACTGAGATATAAAAAAATGTGTTGGGAGTGAAATTTTTGCATCGCAAATATATATAGAAATAGGGATACAACCTGGAAAAACTAGCAAATTCATCCAGATTGTTCTTTCTTTTCTTGCAAAATTCTTTGCATCACAATGCTTTAACATCTAAATTGGTCTTACCAAATTTTGTGTAACCAAAATAAAATAGGTAAACAATCATCCCAATTGATTTATGAAAATTAGTTCCTGAAGATTGTATATTAAGAAAACTACAATTTCAATTTTAAATGACTATGATTGCAAAACAAAACTCCTTGGTAGAATTATGAAGCTTGAGAAGTTTTTAAGTATTTAAAATTTAAATGAATTTGTTCTTTTATGACTGTCCTAGCCAAAAATAATTGACAATGTAGACTCGTCAAAGTTCAAACACTCAATCAAATTTAAAGAGCACATTTACAAAATTAGTCGAGGCCCCAAAAAGCGACAAGGTGAATAGGATAAGATATATGAGGGTATATCTGTCAATTCAGTTTCTGGGTGACTTCAACGTTCAAAAAATTCAAATCATGGGTTCGGCCACCGAAGCTAGAGCTTCGGATATTAATGAGCCCCACGAAGAGCGTCTTTAACGGGACCCACTTCACAGGCTCTTTCAGGCTTATCTTATTCGCTAACAGCATCACTCGTACAACTTTAAGAATGACCAATTATAATTAGCCACGTTGTTTATAGAAAATGTTGGCTCCGTACGTGTCCTATATTGGTTGGGTAATCCAGTTGTTTAATATAACTGCCGGCAACGTGTTACAAGCTGAGAAACCTTTGCAACTAGCGGAAGATCCGCTCAACTAGGATTGAACAGAACCACTAGCACCTGACGCGCGTGACAAACATTATTGGTTGTGGTGGAAAATGTCTTACTTTTTTTTAAGATTGGAGGGAATGAAAATGCTAGAGTCTAAATTTTGCAATAAAAGATTGGGTCGGATTGTAGACTCGTTGGATCCAGTTTTCTTATCATCCAATAAGATATCTAAGATCTATACAATAAACAATAGATATTTTGATTTGATGATAAAAAATAATCATCAAAGCCCTAAAGTTTTTATAAATTTTGCAATAAAAAATTGGATCGGATTGTAAACTTGTAGGATCTTCCAATAAGATATCTAATGTCTATACAATAAACAATTGATATCTTAATTTGATGATAAAAAGTAATCATCAAAAACGAATATTATAGATTGAAATTCTATCATATCTATAAAATAAAAATAAAAAGATTGGGTCTAGTTAATGAGTGCCTAGAGCCAATGATTAAGGTTTTTTTTTATTTTACTGTAATCAATCAAATTTATGGGTGCAATTGCATTGGGTTGGTTAAAGAATTATTTTTATTATTATTTGCCTTTTTTTTCTCAATATAGTCCCCAATAGATTACTCTTTAATGGAAGCGCAACGACAACCATTAACAAAAGTTTAAGGTTGTGTTTCGAAACTCGAATTTAGATTTGGATTCGGATTTTAAATCAATGTATTTCAAATCCATTTATCTTTAGATATTATTTTAAATTCAATGATTTTAAAGGTTTAACCACTAAAATTCAAATCCATATGCACAAATCTCGCTATCTTAGTGCACCATAAAAGATTTACAAACTGATGTGGTAATGATCATGATCAGTGAACTTCAACAAAATAATAAATGAAAATCATAATTGTAATTATTTTATTATTTTATGATTAAACACATCAATTTATATGATTTATATATAAAAAATAGTGGGTTTCAGTTAATTCAACTGCTAAAGTTTATGATTGTTAAATAAGAGATTTGGAGTTCAATCTCTATCTACACCAAAAACCGACTGGTGTCTTGGTTTGGTAATAAAAAGTTATCATTAAGAACAGACACCATAGATTGAAACTCTCTCAAAAGAAAATGTAAAAAAAAAAAAAATTATAGAAGAAAAATGTATAAAATATATATATATATATACACACACACATAGTATCTCACCATTGCCCTTGGCAAATCTTAGAATCCAAAGCTGAGTTATTTTATATATATACTAGTCTCATCACACGCGCTTCGCGCGTGTAATGAGACTTTTCTTTTTTAATGGTCCTATTTTGTAAAAAAATACTGTATTTAATTATTATATATATATATATAATTTTTATTTTAAAAATCTAATTTATAAGTAAATAAATCAATTTAAAAATTAATAGGAAAGTGGGCCTATTTTTTAGGCAATATTTGAGTAGGAGTTGGAGTTGGAGTTACCTTTTTACCGGATTGTCCTTCAGTTTTGTCTCTACTTAAACATAAAACTATAGGGGCATTTTTGAACTAAAAAATGAGTTTTTACTGGATTGTCCTTTAGTTTTGTCTCTATTTAAACATAAAATTGTAGGGACATTTTTGAACTAAAAAAATAAGAATCCAAACAGGTGCAGCCCCTTAAATAGTAGTATAGATATATATATATATATATATATATATATATATTGGTTAGGTTTGTGAGTAGCTAGTTTTATCAGACGAATTATGTTCCATTTTTACCAACTATACTATTTTTGGAGTATGTTATATATAAAAAATTATACTATAATATGAATTTATAAGATGATGTCAAGTTTAGCTACTTGTATTTATTAATTGCACTTTTTTGCGTATTAATTTCACTTGTAACATCAATTTGCACTCTCCAATCGTTTTCCAATTATATTTGGTAAAAGCAAATATTAGATATATTAGGTAACTATTACCAAAATCTGTGAGAGATGCTTCTCCCACGTTAAAACCCCAAAGTGGATACCATTGAGTTAATTCTTGTTAGAATAATGCTAAAGATACAAATTTTTTTACAAAAAATTTTATAAACTGTTGATATAGTGAGTGATTATTAGTAAATGAAAAATAAGATTAATGATAAGTTTAGATAAAAGTCAATAAAAAATTAGTCACATCAATATTTTGTAATAATATTATAAAATAATTTCTAACCATAAATAATTAATAGAAACGTAAGAGTCTTGGTGGTTCAAGTTTTTACAAAGTAGGAGACAAAGTTCTTTCCCTAATTGGTCCAGATGATAACAATTAAATATGAATTGATTACAAAAGGTACGTCATGTCTTGATACAGACTTTTAGCTTGTCAAATTACTTAAATGTGCAAAAGAAAAATATGCTGTTAATTGATGAGGAATAAATGAATTGTAAAGAGAGAAAGGTAAGCTAGGGGGTTACGTCGGAAAATGTCAGAGACAATTTTTTTATAAATTATTAGATTAGTAAGTAATTTTTTTTAAAGTAAATAGTAATACTTATTAGAATGCACATAAAAATAGTAATATTAGTGTTTTAAATCGAATTTTAATACATTACATAACTATTAGTTATTAAAAAATAATATTAGTGATGAGTTTAGATAAAAACTAATAAAAAAAGATAGTCACAACAACAATTTATAAAAATATTATAAAATAATTTGTAATTATAACATTAATCCTTTTATGTTTTGTTATATAGCCTATTGCCAGAGATAGTTGGGCTAAAAGGTCACATCTGTGCAATTCTCAAAGCATTTTGATAATGGTACAAACATGGCACATGCAGAAATGGCTAATCATACCTAAAGGTGCAAAAAAAAGGTAGTTAATTGTTGGATTATAATTGCAAATGCCAATTCAAGGAAAGCTTATCTGTCACAGTAATTATAAATGTGCCTAAAAGTTATATGGGTTAAATTTGCTTTTTCTTTTTTCTTTTTTTTTTCTTTATCAAATTCACATGTTATGTGAGCCCAGAAGTGTTGACACTGCCCATAACATGATTGTATTCATGAAATCACAATGTAAGGTTCACATCACTTTCTGGTGCAGCAATGTGCAGATTCATGCTTTGAAGATGGTGAGCCACATCACTGGATGGAAGGCACATACGTCATTATCTTATCGAAAGTTTAGCGTAGCTGATTTTTTGAAATACCAATATGCCCATGATGCAAATTTTGTGCTTTACAAAAACAATTGTGGGTTTTTGTGTACCAAGTTGGTCTCTAACTAAAGCAAAACATAATTCCCCGTATATTAAGTATCATTTAAGTAATCATACTGGTGCAAAACACAATCCTAGTCCACATACAATTTGATGCAATTATTTATCAAGTTTGGTCGATGAAGAAACCTAAGTACTTATAAAGCTTTTCAATTAGACCTTTTGGCAAATGGGATTATACTAACTGAAAATTTTAATGTGCTCATGATTTAGGCACTCCTTTTACTCTTTTTTTTAAGGGTTTTTATTTTAAAATAAAATTTAGGTGTAATTAAGTATATTTACGTGACTACATTGACAAATACAATGCTATAAAATCAAATTCAACCATACCGTTATTAGTCAATACAATCATATGGTTGAATTTAACTGAGGAACAAATATACACAACATAAAGAATAATATCTATACTTGTATGTGTGTTTTAGTGGCATCCCCTCCTTGGAGGAGGTGTTGATTCTTGAAGATAAAAAGGTTGCACTTTTGTGCCAAAGGAATAACAGAGACTGTTTTTTTAGTAACTTTAGCCTTTCACCTTAAGGATGCCCCCATAGTAAAAGAATGCAAAGTTCCCTTATCCCATTATGTTAACAAAGTGAAAGTCCATCATCGTAATGATTGTTATTTTTGGCAAGGAGATTTAAAAAAGTAATTATTTTGGGTGTCAAATACAGATCATAGTCCCTCCTGGAAAGCAATCACTACTCACCACCAGCCAACTCTAACCACACATGCAGTCATAGATTCCAGAACAAAATTTGGGTACATTTTAAAGAAAGCTTAAACCTTAATTTCCAAGAAAGATAAAAATGAGTTTGTTAACAGACCAAACTTGCCAGTAGAAAGGTCCTCTATTAGTTTTTGAGCTTTTCCAACCAAGTGCTTGTGGTTAAGACCCACTGGTTTGGTTTTAATTAAACAAGAATAAAGTAGTGGATAAATAAAGAAGTGAGAGAACAAAAAAAAATCATCATAGACTACTGTTCTTCTTTATGTTATGGGTGGGGCAAGCAGCATTCCCAGTAAATCATGAAAGCATTCCACTCCTGCTATCTTTTGGTGGCCCTATACTTTTGTGCCGACCAAACTATCATGAAGGTTGAAAGAGCAGACCTTTTGCTCCTCACATTCCCCTCCCACCCATGCCTTCAAATTATACTCTGCACTGTACTAGTTGCAATATTTTGCTTCAATATTTTCTAACACCAGTAAAACCACCCAGAAAAAACAAAAAGGGAAACTACTGGTACACATACCCTATTACACACTTGAGATTCACTAAAATCGTTACTTGAAGTTATGAATTCTAACTTGGAAATCAAATCACAATGCATTTCAAGTGTGCATGTAAGAGTGTGTAATATGGTGTGTATGATAAACACTACCCAAACAAACACCATTGTCAAACCTTGAATTTGCCCCTTTCCTAGTTTGTTTAATTATTTAGGTTTTTTTAAATTTTTTTAAAAAAAAACAAATATTAGCCTTGGACAATCTTGTACTTCGAAGTGTATGAATTTAGTTATTGCACTTTTTTATCCATTGATAGTTGGGGTGAGGGGATCTAAATCTTAGATGTTTCTATTAAAAACATCAAGAAATGTCAATCAGTTGAGTTACAAGTCTCTTACATAATCCTTGCACTTTTGATTTGAGCAATTAACCTCCCGAATGTTAGGGTTATATAAATAAGACATTCTATCACACATAATGGATTAAATCACCTCATGTGTACATAATTCTACCATATCACCAATAATTTTAAAATGTCATTATTATATATGCACATGACTTGATTAAATCTATCATATTTTAATGAAAAATATTAACAGAATTTTTTTTTTTTGGATGGAAAACAAAATATTTGATTTGTCACAAACCTAAAACCACAATCTTAAATTTTTAGGGTTGGCTATAGATCCTTAACAGATTAATTAGGCTCGACTATAGATCCTCAACTGATAGTCTTATAAATCGCCACATAAGTTAAAAAATATAATTTGAAACTCATTTAGATCTGAAATTTGTCATTTATATAAAAAATCAAAACCCCAATTATTTAGTAAAGAAAAAGAAGAGCAAAACTGAGGCTTTATATCATAAATTGTACCATGTAATAGCTACTCATTTATTGAGTGCCAGCCACCAGGTGTATGAGTGATATCATAAACATTGGATGCCAAGTGCCAACTAACAATCGAATGCGGTTTGTAAAGTAACACTAACCTCGTTGTCCAACAGGAGAGAAAAGTGAGGAAAAATACTTAAAAGGCAATATTGATTCACTCACTCAGGCCTTTTAAGTTGTCTTAATCTTCAAATGAGAAGAAAAAGCTCATACTACCCTTTTTTCTACTCTAATGCGTTGTCAAATAATGGGTACCATCACCTTTAATTGCATTACTCAAAAAACTGTCTTTGGGATAGAAAGAACAGATTATTTTTCTTATCAACTCCCATTGTTTTTCATCCAAAAGCTTTTAAGTGGGGTATGTATATGTTCTTTTTAAAGGAGCATATATAGTATAGTGTAATTTGATTCTATTAATGGGGTAGGAAATTTTCCTCTTGACCTGAATTATTCAGCTTTAATTTGAAAATGAAGAAAAACTTACAAGTGATTAACCAATTTTTAAGGTCCTTTTTTTGACTTTCACAACTAGCTAAAGCTAAATTTCTTTTCTTTTTCTTTTAACTTTTTTTCTTTTCTTTTTTTTCCTTTTTCTTTTTGGGTAAAGACAATTTGATGAGTCTGAAAGATTGAGAATTTGAGAGAATGTATCTCTCACACAGACAAAAATACACCCCATGTAACACTTAACTTTGAGTTCAATTAACAATAAATAGTCACAACAATTTTAAAAAAAATTTGACAATCTTTGTTCAAATAAATATGGTGTGAATAGTGTCGTACGAATGGTGTCTAATCATAATTTGTCTATATATGGGCTTTGTCGCTTTGAGGCCTATACAGTAATGATAGTAAGCATAGCATGGACTCAATCTAAACCAGTAAGTCAACGAAGTTTTGGCCCATTTACTTCTAATATTGGACCTACTGACACTCCTATTAAGAAGGATCTCTTCATTCCCATAGAGCGAAATCCAATATCACTGTGGGAAAATGGACCGTTACTAATGAAGAAGACCGATGCTTCTAATTCTATGCAAATTGCTAAAAGTTACTATTCCTTAATTTCTTCAATCGAGTTTTTTTTTTTTTTGGAAAGATAATTGCAATATGCTGCTAACCCCACAGTTCGAACATTTTCCCTCCTAAATCCCCAAGCAATTTGTACATAAGAAAATGTAAAGTGTTAATTCAGCTACAAAGTCTTTGGCTCAATCAAGTTTGTTTGTCATTATTTTGTGCCAATTTTTCATTTTCGAGCTGTCTTTGTTAGTGCCCATTTCTTTTTCACTCAATGTCTACGTTGATACCCTTTTTTTCACTCATTTTCAACTTTTAATATTCGAGCTGTCTACTTTAATTAATACCCATTTCTTTTTCACTAAATTCAAAACCTCCGGCATGCGAATATAAGGTACCAGATACAATAAAAGGACACTCTTCAACGCTGAAATCCCTTATACCTTTACATTTGTTCTTTTGTGGAGCCTGCAAGTTACCATTGAGATTCAAAAGGTTTGTCAGAGTTAGGCACCTTCAGGCATACTTAGGGGAAGCATCAAGTGATTCAAGTCCAGAAAAAATAACCAGAATCACACATCTGAACTTCAAACACATGGGAATAATTACAAATAACAATTGGACCCAGCATGTAATTGAATTTATTCATGTCTATTAACAAGAAATTACAATTCCACCAAATAATGACATGCAACTAAGAATCGTCTTGACATGGGTACAAAGCATAGATTTATGGAAAATAAAAATTCTGATAATTTTGCGTCCCCAGAGAAAAAATGTTTGTCCTGAACTAAATTGTAACAATTTATCATCATTATCACTGTCGGTATAACACAACCCTGCTCTTTCCCCTCAGAAGACATGATGTGGTAGAAGTTCAATAAGGGAAAAAGGACTGCAACATCCTTAAATGTTGGTCAAAACAACCAAAATCAATTAAAATACACAAACAATTTGGCATCAACAATGTGACTAAATGTTGGCTGTTGGGTAGTGCCTGTAGTGATGCAAGTTTCTTCTCTACGTCCTCAATTCAATATGATCCATCTTTACAATGTGTGAGGGTGTGGATCAGGAGGGAAAACATTAACAAGAAACCGGTGAATCATCTCAAAGCTGGTGAATGTGATTACAGCAGCTGGGGTAGTCCTCAGAAGGTTGATAGCACATCCACGGTAAAACCCAGCGAGGCCTTCTTGCTGGAATACTTTCTTGACACAATCAGTTACGCCAGAATACCGCTTCTCAGAGTGGTGGCCTTGTTCTTGAAGCCGAGATCGTACCACCTGCAAAATTTGTGATAGGATAAATTATGTTGCTATGCTGCAATGATCATTTGGTCAGCACATGTGCCACTACATCAAGCAAAGGAACTGTTGTAAACCTTAAATTGAAAATGAAATGGTAAAGGACTGTTGTATCCTATCCAAGTCATTTTGTTTGGGCTATTTGAGTATGACATGATATAGGGCTTTATTATTAAATAAGTGTCTAGCCATCCTATGAGCATGATAAATAAAAAACAATCCGTGTTCATGTCCCAGGAGGCTAAATTGTACCAGGATAGAAATGGTAAAGGGAAATAGCCTTCTCAGCCTCAGAGGACAATATGGCAATTTAGAACTGGAATTACAGTATATAAGTTTTACTTAATTTCAAGATAGATTTACTGCGAAATAAGAAATTCACAATGATGAGGATGATGATAAAGATATTTTGGGGTAAGACATCATTTCGTCGACATTAGAAACAGCACCATTATCCTTTTCTGGAAATACCTACCGCAATGGTGCATGATCTGGCAAATAACCTCTAGATAACAACATATGAACTGACCCTTATCACTTGTAAAAGCCAAATTTTTATGTAAGTTGTTTGGTAACTAGTATATTATTCAAGCAAATGAAATTTAGACATATTAATCACAAAAAATTGAAATCACACATCATACCTCATGTGGATATGTCAATGTGGATGCAAATATTTTCGAGACTGATGAGGCAACAGCAACATCACGTGCAGGTAGTTTATCCATTGTAGTATTATCTGATACAGTTACATCAAATTAGAAATTAATTTATTTTGTTGATACATCAAATAAAAAAACATATACTTTTTTCCCTGAAATGTACATGTAAGAAAGAAATATGCTTATAATTTCAAGGAAAACTAAAACATATCAAACCAAAAAATCAAGTAGAAAAAAAAAACCAGGTAAACAATTACCTCGATTGGCCAAGTACATTTTTATTTTCTCATATGTTGGGAATTGTATTGCAACATGACTGATACCAGCCAAAGCAGGCACAAGACCACTGTTAACAATAGCACCACAAGCACCATTAAAATCCTTTTCACAATAAAAACGCAACAACTAATATGGTATTTTAATAATAATTAGAGCTACAAACCTGTACAACCCACGAATGCCCTCTTCATGAGCTATTCTTCTCAAAGCAGACAACGTACTCCTATATGGCACTACACCTGGTCTCATTCCTTGAGTCTGCAGAAAATAGGAGAAAGTGAATGTTTGAAGCTTCAACACTTTCTGCACAGAAAACCTTCTACCAAAGAACCATAGAAATAAAAATTTGAACATTGTTGTACTCATATAGGACCACAAGTACGGTTATTATGACAAAGAAATGGAGGATTGGGATGCGAAAGTACACAAACAACAATCTGTTCCATTTGGTACAAAAGTATAACTTCAACACAACCATTCATGACAGGTATAACAAGTGAGTTTCCTATCACTATAGGTTTGCATCAAGGATCAACATTAAGTACATATCTCTTTGCACTAGTGATGGATGAGCTAACTAAATTGATTCAAGAGGAAGCCCTTTGGTTTTGCAGATGATATAATATTAGCAGATAAAACTAGAGGTGGAGTTAATGCCAATTAGAAATTTGGCAACATGCTCTAGAATCTAAAGTGTCAATTAAATAGGACTAAAACAAAGTACATGAAATGCAACTTAAGTTTAGCAAAAATTGAGACAGATGAAGGGGCAGTAAGTGGTCAAGAGATACTAAACAGCAAGATGCTACTATATCTTGGATTAATATTTCATAAAGAGGGAGAGATTGAAGATGATGTGAATTATAGCATAAGAGCAGGGTGAATGAAGTAGAGAAACACAGCAGGATTATTGTGTGATGATTATAGAATACCTATTAAGTCAAAAGGAAAATTTTATAAGACCATCTATGCTTTATGGCACTGAATTTTGGGCTGTTAAGAAGCAATACATTCATAGAATGAGTTTAATTGAAATGTTAGTGTTAGGATGGATAAGCAGAAATACACATAAAGACAGGATTAAAAATGAGGAAATTCGCTTAAAGATAAGAAGGTTTGGTCATGTTCAAAGTAGAGCGATCAATGCACCCATAAGAAAGAGCAAGTTGTTTCAAGTTGATGGAACAAAAAAAATACAAAGAAAGACCAAAAATAACATTAGCGTTAGTAAAAAAAAAATAAGGAAGTAACAAAGAGTATGACTCTAGATAGAATAGAATAGAATAGTGGAAAAGAAAACATTTAGAAACTAATGACTAATCAGTTGAGGATCATAGTCAATCCCAAAAAATTTGGGTCTAAGGCTTAGTTGTTGTTATAGTTGTTGTTGTATAACTATGATGTTCCTCTGCTCATAACTACAGTGTCTTCGACATCGATTAACTACTACTCTGTGATACAGTCTTAAGTTTTTCAATACAGCCAAAAACCATCTAAACCTAGGTTTCTCACCTTAATTATTTTTGACATTTCATTTTCTATCATAGGTCATAGGGGTTGGTTATCTTGCACAAATTGTATTCATGTAAATCTTTGAAATACTCCTAACCAACTCATACAGCATGCTAAAGATTATGCTAATGTGATTATCCATCAAACAAAGGATAAAATAAATCAAAAAATCAAGTTCATTATTCCTTCTACTCTAGTCACAACAAAACTGTGGAGTAGCATGGTTATACTGAAAGATGATGCTAAAATTGCAACTGCTCACAACACAGACAATTGGAGAGATACAGAGGAAAGCTTCTCTTCCACACAGTAAACAACAAGATTTGCAAAATTATAGGCAATTATATGAACCTTCAATATAACTTATAGTCTTATACTGCTGCATAGCGTGCTAACTTGAATCCTGAAGCCATATATTTTTTAATCATATGTGATAACACTAATCAAGCTAAATTTCAAAAGAGGAATGTGATAATGAGATACGCACTTGAAGTCTCGTCTTCACAACCCAAAAAGGATTTGTAGCAATGGTTGTTGCAGCTCCAGCACCAGAAGCAGCTAACACATTAGCACCAATTGAAAGATGATGATTCTCATCTACAATGGAGCACAGCCAAAAACATCACTACACACTTAATATGAAGATACAGCAATGTAATAAGTTCAAGCTATAAAACTGAAAAGGAAGTACAAATGTTCATAGGAAAAAATTTGAGCATGAATTATCCTTAATTTTATCAGGGAATATAATGAACTAACCATCAGAACAAAGAATGCTTTTTAGCTGCTCATATATTGTAAAATAAACCTGCAAAAGGTACAACACGGGTCATGCAAAATACATGTAAACATAAATGAACTAAGAAAATTCCCCGCTCTCTAGAGAAGGCAAGCAGCAAATATGAGCAACGTATAGAATAATCAAGGACCCATAAAAGTTATCATCAAATTTAAACTTAAAAAAAGCTACAAATGTATGGATAACTGCTTTCTTATACAGCAATTAAATCGTTTGCTAACCTTTGCTCAATTCAAATCCATTGCTTAGTTGTAATGAAATGACTACTATAATGAGGCAGGTGAAATGGGAAAAAACGCAACTTTATCCAAGTTGTGAGAATTTTGAACTGGTCAGTAAATGAAGCTCTTGTATAGATGGTACACCATCTTCCCATCTTGCACTAAGTGAAGAACATGTGTACAGACTCCTATGGTTCCCTTTTTCAATGCATCGTGTAGAAAAATGAATTGGATCACACAACTTCACAATTTATAGATATAATATTTCCTCAAATTGCTCAATTTAGCACCCCAACAAAGCCTTAGTCCCAATTAGTCAAAGAAAGATTCTTGCCAAAACTAATTAGAAATTTTCATTTTTAGAGGGAATTCTCTAGACAAGAAACTGATAACGAAGCAGAGGTAAGAAGCTAGAACTATAAGGAAAAAGACTCACCGCCCAGTTGGGAAGTAATGCGATCACAGTCGGGGAAAGCCCGCGATACATGCCTCGCAATCCCTCCTTTTTAAATATATGTTCCAAACTACCTACTATAAGACTACCTGATCCAACCAAAACAAAAAAACACCATTGATACTCAACCATATTATTATATTCATATACCCAAACAACAAAAAGCCACCTTGTGACTATTAAACTCACTAAAAAATATGGATATAGACAACAAAGTGAATCCTGAAAAGCGCAAAAGTAAAAGAAGAAAAACCTTTAACAGTTCCATTTCCGAGCTGTGGTCGCCCATGAACCTGAAGCCTAGTCTTTATAACATCTAAAGGACACACAAATGTAGCTGCAATAACCCCTGTACCACAAAATGAAATGAATCAAGCTCAAAACATGGTGACAAAGTCAATCTTCGTATAAATTTTCTTTCTGTCGATTTTCTGGGGAAGCAAACAAAAAAAAACGTACCGGCAGCGGCGCCGGCGCCAGCATTGCAGAGGAGGCCTCTGGGGCTAGGGAGGCGAGAATCGGCAGACATGGCGGAATCCTCTTGCGCGAGAATCGAAGGATGAGATTTGACTTTGACTTTGACTTTGAGAGAGAGATATGGAGTCCTCTGTGAAGAGGGCGATCGCAGCAGCAAACCAAAGTCGCATGGCAAAACGGAGAGAGCAAGAGAGTGAGTCGTTGTGGCCGAGTCGAACCGGCCCCCTCGAGTTAGGACTAGGGCTCGCTCCTCCTCCTCCTCCTCTTATAACTTTTTTTATTACGGAATTGAATCGGCCATGTGATTTGGATTTGGATTTGGATTTGGATTTAGATTTGGTAGCTAATAGCAAAGGGGTTGGAGGTAGGTGGTGGGATTATTGGGAGGGAAGGAGGGTTGGGCTTTTAGCTTGGTGTGGATATAAAGAATTTCACCATTTCCAACACCCCCTTTTCTCGACCCTCCAAAGTCCACAAGCCCACCTTCGTTTCTCAGCCAGACGATTCGCCACAAAATGGGACCCCTTTTTATAACGTTGACACTGTGAGTGAGTGTGAGAGGGCCAGGGATATTCGTCTATTTATGTATAGTCCTTCAAAATTATGGTACTGCTGGTATCCCTCCCGCTTAAGTAAACCTCTTTCTTTCTTTCTTTTTTATTTAATTTTTTAATTTACGAATTAATATATTATAATTGGTTTGGTGGAAGCATTTTGCTACTCTGCTAAATTTATCATCAAAATATGGTAAAATGGGCTCCATCAGTCAAGTGAAACCCATATTTTTTTGCTGATGCACAGCCAAAGAGCTAAGATGGTTTAAAAAAAATAATATTTTATTAAAAAATATATTATTTTATTATGCTAGCCACAGTAGTTGTTATTTATTATAATAGATATTTTATTTTATTGTTTTGTTTATATTATTTTATTGTGTTGAATGCTAAAATAAAATCATTTATGTTAGGTGTTTTGTAATATATGGTGGTAAAAAAGATAAATTAACTTTTTGTAGTGTCAAATTTTACTAAATTTTTTACACCACCAATGCTAATACTCTTATATACTAACAATTAATGTATTGATTTTCACTGTTTATTAAGTGGGTAATTTTTAATTATTGAAGTACTTATAAAGATAAAATAACTTTTATTGGATTTGATGTGGGATAAAACACTCGAACCGTCCCTAGACGACCATCACCCCAGACGCCGTCCAGAAGTTATCCTCAAGACGAGGGTAGCGGACCAGAACGTCCAGAGGTTGGTAGTGAAGCGACATCCTTCGTCCATGGGATGCGCACTGACTACCCTTTGAGGACTCGTCCACACACAGACCAGCAGACTAGGATGTTACACTTGGAATCAACAGGCGCATTCGACCAAGGAACTCCAGGACGAAGGCATCATACTTAGGAAAAATCTCCGAGTAAGATGAAAGTCCCTTATCCCACGCATAACCGCTAGGTGTCCGTTGTGAAACGAGAGCATAACCTCCAAACGGTTATGCAAGTTACGAGCCCCATCTCTCCTTGAAGCCAGGAGAAGTTTATATTTTGGGTAACCGCCCATGAGAACATTATATAAAGGCCGTTTCAGACAAACCCAAGGTATGTACAAATTTTTACTCCAGAAAAGTTGGAATTCGTAATATGGAGAGAAAAACTAACTTTACCATCGGAGGGTTTTTGGCCGGCAACCCCGGTCACCTTTGATTTGCCTTTCTTTCTTTGTTCAGGCTGCCAAAAGAACCAGTGGTCTTTTCAAGTCCGAAGCATCCAGCCTACTGATTATTCTTTGCATCATCAGTTGGCGCCGTCTGTGGGAAGAAGAGTCAAGCAAGTTACTCTATCTCAAACAAAAGGCTGAATGGTTCGAACAAGATCAAGGGCTACCAGCCCAGGCCACCAGGAGAGTAGGGATGCTTCCAGTAATCCCCTTCGCGATCGCAGATCAGCGCCTGTAGTGCAGCCACCGTCTGTTCAACACATACAATCCATGGCTGCCGCTATGGCAGAACTGACACGTCAAAACCAGGAGTTGAATAGGGAGATCAACCTAAGGAGACAGCGTCAAGGACGAACAGAGGGAAGGGCGCCAAGTCAGGAAGAAGGAGGGGAAAATGTAGAGTCCGAAGACCAAACAAGGGGTACCACTTCAAGAAGGGTGCCGCATTTGGAAAGGGAAATGGACCAGATGAGGAAGGCCATGGAGGAAATGAGGGAAAACATGAAGCGAACAAACCCAGTAGATGATATGGTCCATCGGACAGACTCCCCTTTCACAGCTTCCGTCAACAGTCATCCCCTACCCCCAAAATTCAAAATGCCCTCTCTGGACTCATACGATGGAAATCGCGATCCTTGCGATCACATTGCAACTTTCAAGACGACCATGCACCTGCAGGGGGTCCCGGACGAAATCATGTGCAGAGCTTTTCCCACCACGCTCAAGGGGCCAGCGCGAGTGTGGTTCAGTAAGATCCCCCCAAACTCAGTGGGGTCATTTGAAGAACTGAGTAAGCTGTTTGTCAACAACTTTATTGGAGGACAGCGTCACAAACGTTCCTCTTCCAGCCTGCTGACTATAGAGCAGGGGGACAATGAGAGTTTGCGGTCCTTCATCACTCGGTTTAACAGAGAAGCCTTAACGGTGGATGAGATGGATGACAAGTTGCTGCTGGCTGCTTTCCACAACGGGGTCAATTCGGACTTGTTCATTCATAAGCTCTACGAGCAGGAACCGCAGACTATGGCCGAGCTCGTCCATTCGGCCCAGAATTTTATGAATGCTGAAGACGCCATCATAGCCAAGAAGAGAAAACGCGCAGAGCGTTCGGAACCGGGCTACCATCGCCATCCTGACCAGGGACCTCGTCCAAAGAAAGCTCGGGTAGACGAGAGAAAGGATAAGGATGGTAAGAAGGCCAGTTCCTCTGCAAGGAATCAACAATACACGCCCCTGGCTATGCCATTAGAGCAGGTCCTTATGCAGATCAAGGATGATCCGTCCTTGAAGTGGCCGGACAAAATGAAGGGAGACCCCAACAAGCGCAATAGGAGCAAGTACTGTCGTTTTCACCGGGACCACGGGCATGATACAGACGAATGCTTTGACTTGAAACAGCAGATAGAAAATCTCATTAGACAGGGGAAGTTGAGGAATTTCCTTGGACGAGACCAGAGAGACGAGAAAATGAAGGCCAAGGTGGAAGAATCGTCGCGCCCCCCACTGGGAGAAATCAGGGTAATTATAGGGGGAAGCTCTACGGCGCAGTCGTCCAAGTCAAGGAAGACATATCTCAGGGTGGTGCAGAACATCCAACAGTCTGGACGACCTACCAGGACGAGCGAAGTAGACCAACAGGCTGTCACTTTCACGGACGAAGAGGCAGGACGAATTCACCACCCACATGATGACGCGATAGTCATCACCCTACTCATCTCTGACTACACAACCAGGAGGGTTCTGATAGACAATGGCAGCTCTGCAGACATTCTCTACTACCCCGCATTCCAACAAATGAAGCTAGGACGAGATCGGCTTCGACCAGTGAACTCGCCGTTGGTAGGATTCGGAGGAATGAAGGTGCAACCTGTGGGCACCATCACGCTGCCGGTGGTTGTTGGGACGTATCCGCAACAGATAACCAAGGAGGTGAATTTCCTTGTCGTTGATTGTGCGTCGTCGTATAATGCGATTATTGGAAGGCCTACCTTGAATAGCTGGAAAGCGGTAACCTCTACCTACCACTTGTCCATCAAATTCCCAACCGAGCACGGAGTAGGCCAAGCGCAAGGAGACCAGCTGGCCGCCAGAGAATGCTACTTAGCCATGCTGGCCATGGACGAACACATGCAGGCAATGAGTATAGACAGAAGAAGAGTCGTGGCCGAGCCAACTGAAGTATTAGAGGATGTCCCATTGGACGATAGCCAGCCTGAGAAGTATACTAGAGTCGGGGCAAGCATGGAAGAGGGGGCAAAGAACGCCTTGATTCGGTTTCTGAAGAAAAACCTCGATGTCTTTGCATGGAGTCATGAGGACATGCCTGGCATTGATCCAAGCGTCATTACCCATAGTTTGAATGTGTGTCCCTATTCGAAACCAGTACGTCAGAAGAGAAGAGTTTTTGCTCCCGAGCGAGACAATGCCATCAAGGAAGAGGTGCAGAAGTTGGCCACCGCGAAGTTTATCCGAGAAGTTCATTACCCAGACTGGTTGGCGAACGTAGTCATGGTCAAGAAGGCAAATGGCAAGTGGCGGATGTGCGTGGACTTCACTGACCTGAACAAAGCTTGCCCCAAAGATAGCTACCCATTGCCGCGCATTGACCAGTTAGTGGACTCTACGGCAGGTCACAGGATACTTAGCTTCATGGACGCTTTCTCGGGGTATAACCAGATTCAGATGAATGAAGCAGATCAGGAGAAGACCTCATTCGTCACGAGCCAAGGTTTGTACTGCTACAAGGTTATGCCTTTTGGTTTGAAGAATGCAGGGGCAACCTACCAAAGACTGGTTAACCATATGTTCCGCCCTCAAATCGGGCGAAATGTGGAGGTTTATGTGGACGACATGCTGGTGAAGAGCCAGGACGAGGATAAACATCTTGACGACCTTCAAGAGACTTTTGATACGTTGCGACGGTACCACATGAAGTTAAATCCGAGCAAATGTGCTTTCGGGGTTTCATCGGGAAAGTTCTTGGGGTTTATGGTCTCGCACAGGGGAATTGAGGCGAATCCGGATAAAATCCAGGCAATACTGAACATGGAGCCACCAAGAAATATTAAGGAGGTCCAGTCCCTTACTGGACGAGTTGCCGCCCTCAACAGGTTCGTCTCGAAAGCTACTGACAAATGCTTACCTTTCTTTAAAATCCTTAGGAAGGCTTTTGAATGGACGGACGAATGTCAAAAGGCCTTCCAAGACTTGAAGACGTACCTGATGACGGCCCCATTACTGAGTCCGTCTGTACCTGGGGAAGAGTTGTACTTGTATTTGGCAGTGTCCCCACATGCAGTAAGCTCAGCATTGGTCAGAGAGGAGGGGAGAGTTCAGAAGCCGGTCTATTATACAAGCCACGCGATGAGAGGAGCGGAAGGACGATACCCGATGATGGAGAAATTAGCCTTCGCATTGATCACGGCTTCTAGGAAGCTGAGGCATTATTTTCAGGCACACGTCATCAACGTCCTGACAGACCACCCCATAAAAAAGGCAATGAGCAGGCTGGAAGCTGCTGGGCGGCTGATACAGTGGGCGGTTGAGCTCAGCGAGTTCGATGTCAGGTACCTCCCGAGGAACACAATAAAAGCGCAAGCTTTGGCAGATTTCATCGCAGAATTCACCCCCAGTCAGGACAACCTAATCACGGACGAAGGAAATGAAATGTGGGTGGTAAACGTAGATGGGTCGTCCACACTGTATGCAGGAGGGGTTGGAATTGTATTGAAGTCCCCCGAGGGTGACAAGCTGGAATATGCGGCCCGCCTGCAATATCCAACTACCAACAACGAGGCTGAGTACGAGGCTCTACTCAAGGGGTTGGAATTAGCCAAGTCCTTAGGAGCCGAGTCATTAGCAATCAGAGGAGATTCTCAGCTGGTCATGAACCAAGTAAATGGGATGTGTGACGTCAAGGAGGATCGAATGAAGAAGTACCTTGACAAAGTGAAACGCCTTGCCCGAAAATTTTCAGCCATAAGTTTTATTCAAATTCCCAGGGAGGAGAATGCAGAGGCAGACGCCTTGGCGAAGGCCGCCTCGGCAGGGGTCATAGACGCGATCGACGACGTCCAGTACATGCCGAGCATAGACATTCCTGACATACAGCAGATAGAAGGAGAAGAGAATTGGATGAGTCCAATAATAATTTACCTCAAGGATGGAAGGCTTCCAGAGGACAAGGACGAGGCAAAAAAGCTAAGGGTCAGGTCGGCCAAGTATGTTCTCATTAATGAAGTGTTATACAAACGAGGCTTTTCCCAACCCTATTTAAGATGTTTGGCTCCAGACGAGTCAAATTATGTTCTAAGGGAAGTTCATGAAGGATCGTGTGGAAATCATTCAGGCGTCAGGTCCCTTGTCCATAAGGTCGTCCGTGCCGGCTACTATTGGCCAACAATGCAGGCAGATGCTAAAGCCTATGTCAGGGTATGTGACCAATGTCAACGTTACAGCAATGTGCCTAGACAGCCGTCGGAATACCAGACCCCAATGACGGCCCCATGGCCCTTTGCACAATGGGGGTTGGATATCCTGGGACCTTTCCCCGTAGGAATCCGACAGATGAAGTTTTTGGTGGTAGGAATAGACTATTTCACTAAGTGGGTAGAAGCCGAGCCTCTTGCAGCAATCACTCAGCAGAACGTGAAGAATTTTGTATGGAAAAATATCCTATGCAGGTTCGGAGTACCCAGGGTATTGGTATCTGACAACGGACGTCAGTTCGACAATGCACCTTTCAGGGATTTCTGTAACCATTTTGGAGTCAAGAACCACTACTCTTCGCCCTCTCATCCACAGGCAAATGGACAAGCAGAAGTGGCAAACCGATCCCTGCTGAAAATCATCAAGACTCGGCTTGAGGGGGCAAAAGGGATATGGCCAGACGAGTTGCCAGGTGTTCTATGGGCCTATAGGACGACCGCACGGACTCCGACAGGGGAGACCCCTTTTAAACTAGCCTATGGGAGCGAAGCTGTTATACCAGCAGAGGTCCATATGGCAAGTCACCGAGTGATGAAGTACCAGGAGGAAGACAACGGGGAGCAACGGCGCCTTGACCTCGATCTTATTGACGAGATAAGAATGGATGCGGAGCAAAGAATGGCGAGGTACAAAAATCTCATGGCCAGACAGCATGACGCCATGGTAAAACCTAGACGGTTCAATGTTGGGGACCTCGTCCTCAAAAGGGTCTCCTTGGCGACCAAGAACCCAGCTCATGGAAAACTAGGACCAAATTGGGAAGGACCCTACAGGGTAATCAGCTCCAAAAGGCAGGGGTCCTATTACCTAGAGGCCCTGGATGGGCGGAAGCTAGAACATCCTTGGAACGTGGAACATCTGCGAAGGTATTACCAGTGACGGGCAGGGACGAGAGAAGTCAGTAGCAGAAGTATTACAGTCGTGGTTTGGGTGTTTGCTTATGTTTGCTTGTGTTTTACTATTATTGTGGTGTGTTATGAATAAAAGTGCACTAGTTCCTAAGCTTTTGCACTACTTACATACTGGCTTATGAAAGACGATGTTATGTATTTAATATCATAATAAGGCACTAGCTTATAAGCATGTGCCAAGTTTGTGAACAATGTTCATGTAATAATATGGTGTGGATTTCTTATGCGTTTGAATTCCAATTACCCTGATAATGCATAAGGACGAGGAAAAAGCCTTGGACAAATAAAATTTTTGGACGAAGACTAACTCGTCCAAGCTTTCCTTAGAAAAGAATAAGGATAAAGCAAAGAGAAAATGCAAGGCATGCTCGTCCAAGCTTTCCTTAGAAAAGAATAAGGATAAAGCAAAGAGAAAATGCAAGGCATGCTCGTCCAAGCTTTCCTTAGAAAATAATAAGGATAAAGCAAAGAGAAAATGCAGTGCATGCTCGTCCAAGACATCTTCAGTCAAAGCCTACTCGTCTAAAACGGAAAGCAGGCAATAACGCGTGACGTCCTAAAGACGAGCATATGGTTAAGACGATTATAAACTCGTGAAGATGAGAGTAGATAGCCTAAGGGCATGCAGAATAATCATCATCGTCCTATGAGAGTCGTCCATGAGGGAACTGTGCAAACAATCACCCAACACTTGGAGCATAATTTAAAGGAAAATGACAATAAGTGGTGACAAACAAAGAAAATATCCTTTAACTAAAAGAGGGTAGACGGCCTCCGTCCAAAAACCCTTATAAAATAAAGTGATAAACATTGTTCATAAACTCGTCTAGAACATTCTAGACGAGGAAATTGTACTTACATAACACTTCAAAGTTTTCAAATACATTTCAAATAAAATAAAAAAAAAAGTGAAGAAAAAATGAGAGAGCTAAACGACAACAATAACTTCTTCAAGAGGAAGGGGCATCAACATTGGGGTCGTCCTGAGGTGGTCTGGTGGAGGCGTCGTCCTCGACGTTGACATCTTCTGAACCTGTATGGACGAGCGAACTTGTAGCAGCAGCAAGGTTGAGTTTAATGGTGCTAAAGTCAACTTCGGGAAAATTGTCCATAGCGTCCATTCTGAAGTCCTCAAACCCTGCTGCGTAGTTAGTATCCATCAGGTCAGTGAACTCTTTGGAAGCCTTGAATTCCTCCACTGCCTCGTCTTTAGCCTTCTTCAGGAGTAGATTGAGCTCTTCGTTCTCCTTTTGAAGAAGTTCAAGACGCTCGTCCTTCTTGGCAGCGTCAGACTTCAGCTCTCCCACCAAAGTCCTAAACCCCTCAGTCTCGTCCTTGGCCTTGTTCGCCACCTCTGCCCACGTCCTACAGTCATTTTTGATCTCTTCTATCCTTTTCTCTAGAAGGATCCTTGTCTTGTCCATCTCTGTGGCCTGCCTGGACGCAGCTATGAACTTGGACATTGCCTGCATAAAAGAATAGAAAGTTCAAATGGTAGCAATAATATTGGGTCAACTAAACAAATCAGAACGAGGCAAAGTTGCTCACCTTGAAGAGATCATGAACGCCAGAATGCTCGAACTCTTTCAAGGACATGTCGTAGCACGCAGCTACGTCCTCTCCCTTCACGGCCTCTTGGAACCGTTCCCAAGCCAGGTCCTCGTTCTCCAATAAATTGGTAGAAGTCCTTTGGGGAGGCTGGGACGACTCAAGGACAGGGGACTTGGACGGAGTGGAGCTGAGGGGCGTGGACGAATCAATGTCAACCAGGACAGGAGGCTGTGGAGGAAGTTCAGATCTGGACGGCCCGGACTTAGCTTTCTTTCCTCGACGGCTCGGCAAGCTAGCCAAGTCGACGTGTTTGGACAGACTTTTCCTCTTCTCCCCAGAAGCAGGACGAGGCTCAGTTCTGGCTACCTCGCTGACAACCTCCTTCCCCTTGTTTCCCTTCATGGTTGCCATTCCTAAAAAATAAAGTAATAAGTAAATACAAATAGTGATCATAAACAAAAACGGAAAAAGTATAGAGGAGCACTTACGTCTACGGGTAGTTAACTCGTGTGCTAGAGCTTCAACGGACGGTTCAGGGCCAAGTCCCCACTCGTGTAGACGCTTAAGGGTCACTAACGAGTGAAAATCTCGTTCAGGATGTAGACGGGCCCTGTGGACGCGGTCACGATGGAACTTGCTCAAGGAAGGTCGTCCAACGGCTATAAAAAAAAAAAACATCAAGGTTAGACCATCGTCCAAACAGCAAGTATAATACAAAAGAAATAAAAAAGAATGTGACATACCTTCTGGACGAAGGTTCCCTATTTCTCCAGTATAAGGAGCAAACGAGTCTCTACCAACCTCGACGGGATGCCCCGCCCAGAAACCAGAGACGAAGAAAAATTCTGTCTTCCAGTTTCTGTCAGACGAGGGCAAGGACTTAATCAGTCTACAGTCATTGCCCCTGGCTGTGAACTGATGGAAGCCTCGAGATTGATTTATCTCGGAGGGTTTATAGCAATACAAGAACTCGTCCACGGTGATAGGACGGCCCCCGTCAAATACCTCCATCCATAAGACTTGCATGGAGACAATTAGTCTCCATGCGTTGGGGTTAAGCTGACACACTCCCAAGCCCAGCCTAGTGAGTAGTTCCCTAGCAAAGGCATTTAAAGGAAGTCTGAGCCCCCCTAACAAATAGGCTTCATAAACACCTATTCCAAAGAAAGGCTGACAACACCATTCGCCTGGGGCACCTAGCCTAGGGTTTAAATCATCAGGAATTTGAAACCAGGTCCTAAGAGAATCTAACCTCCTCTCGTCCGTCCTTGAAGGAACCTCTAGAGCACAACTGTACACGGTTTCCTGTTCGTCTAAGGGTGAGGACGGTAGGGAGCTCGTCGAGGTATCAGCCCCTGAGGCTGTCCTCGTCCTAATACTTTCTTGAAAAGCATCTACGGGGATTCCGGGAACACCAGAGGTGTATTCCTCGGTTGTGTGACCACTACTACTACTGGCGTCACTAGAGGTGTTACAATCAGAGTCGTCGTGGTACTCGTCTATGGCCCTGACCACACTGTCGCTAGACGAGCAGGAGGCCATCGAAAACGTCCTAAACACTTGAAAAGGAAAACTAAAGAAAGTGTAGAAAGATTACCTGGCTCTAGACGAGAGAAACTAAGGACGCTGAGGCTATTCTTAGACGAGGCGACGGACGAGAGTGTCAAAGCAGAAAATTTGAAAAAGTGAGAGGGGCATGAGTGAGAAACCACTATTTATAGGCAGAAAAGTCTCGGTAACTGTAACGACGGACCCAATCAGGAGGCGACACGTGGCGCGTGCCTCGGAAGAATAAACTAGTTAGCTGACCTCCTATGGGTGAGCAACACGTGGTGCATTATAAAATCTGTTGATACATCACATAACTCCTGGACGAGGGGCAACTGATGTGGGATAAAACACTCGAACCGTCCCTAGACGACCATCACCCCAGACGCCGTCCAGAAGTTATCCTCAAGACGAGGGTAGCGGACCAGAACGTCCAGAGGTTGGTAGTGAAGCGACATCCTTCGTCCATGGGATGCGCACTGACTACCCTTTGAGGACTCGTCCACACACAGACCAGCAGACTAGGATGTTACACTTGGAATCAACAGGCGCATTCGACCAAGGAACTCCAGGACGAAGGCATCATACTTAGGAAAAATCTCCGAGTAAGATGAAAGTCCCTTATCCCACGCATAACCGCTAGGTGTCCGTTGTGAAACGAGAGCATAACCTCCAAACGGTTATGCAAGTTACGAGCCCCATCTCTCCTTGAAGCCAGGAGAAGTTTATATTTTGGGTAACCGCCCATGAGAACATTATATAAAGGCCGTTTCAGACAAACCCAAGGTATGTACAAATTTTTACTCCAGAAAAGTTGGAATTCGTAATATGGAGAGAAAAACTAACTTTACCATCGGAGGGTTTTTGGCCGGCAACCCCGGTCACCTTTGATTTGCCTTTCTTTCTTTGTTCAGGCTGCCAAAAGAACCAGTGGTCTTTTCAAGTCCGAAGCATCCAGCCTACTGATTATTCTTTGCATCATCAGGATTAATGCCACTTTTTAAATTTTATGTATAATGCTTTTGATATATATATATATATACTACCATTTAAGAAAGTTCTAAATTGGCTTCCAAGCCGTCTAAACGGTGGACTTTTAAGTTTTAGATATCCTAAAATATCCACTCTCTACTCAGTGCTTGCTTACACGTTTTCAATTAAGGGGAACAAATTTTTAAATAAAACCTCACAATTTAAAATCTCCCACAAAACTCACGTTTTCATTAGTTTACAAATTAGACGCATTCTATTTTCCTCCTAGTCTCTGATCCTCTTTTAAATACTCTATTTTCTCCTTGTCTCTTATCCTTTTTTAAATACTCAACTTTCATCTTTATCTCTTATCCTTTTGTTAAACCTAAACAAACGCACTCTATTTTCTTTCACTGCTTCTTCTACATTCTCTTTTGAGAATACATTCTATCCGGATCTGCCATCACCCAACGATGATGCTCCAACAACCGGCTGTGCATTTCAGTCACCCACCTCTGTTTATTAGATAAGGTAAAATTTTGATATCCCTTTCTATAATTGAATTTTTCCCCCCTTCCTTGCTATAGATCACTGGTAACTGTAGTTGGGTATGGGCCTCTCTCATTTTCAATTTCTCTCTCTAATTTATTTTTTTATTTTTTACTTGAAACCCTTTGTATTGTTTTGTTTCATAACTGGGTTTTATTAAGGAGTGTAAAGCTTGATAATTTTTCTTGGGTTTGAAAACTGGGGTTTTTGGGTATGGCCGAATGTGCTGTGATTGAATGGAAAGTGCCCTGCAGTTGACAAAATTACTAAGAATAAATTCCAAATTTCAAAACATTGACAAAATCTTTTATTTTTAAGTTATATGCTGATCAAATTTCATATAAAAGTTCAAAAAACTATTTTTGGAAGGCATGACTGATTTGAATGCCTAATGTAAGTTCTCTGTTGAATTTAACGCCATATGCAATTTTTTTTTTCTTTCCTTGATTTCTTGTTTTTGTCCAATCGGTGCTCCCTGTTGCGTTTATCAATTTACAACAATTTAGAGGAACTCATGCCTTAGCCAATCTATGAATCTTACTTTGTGCACATGTCTTGGTCAATCTGTTCAAAGGTTGTGTTTTTGCTTTTAATAGACAAAGGTTGTGATGTTGATTTAATTGAAGCAATAGATTTTGGAGGCAAAAACTAAAAAGTTAAAAAGCCAAATTGAGCAACTATATTTGACTTAGGAGAGAATTTGATCAGTGACAAGTGACTTCTAATGGTCTTTCTATAATTCTATTGGTGAAAAAAAGTAGTTGTGCCTCCTAAAATATGAGAAATTGAACAAAGATTTTATTTCCTTAAAGCTGGTGCAGAACTCAATTAGTCCTACTTGTTTATTGCTTTTGGAAAGATATTACTGCCATGTATTGTGACTATAAATTCATAGCAATTGATATGTACTGTGATTTCTTGTTTTGTGTTACAGGCCTTGGCTTTTGTGGTCAGTGAAGCAAAGAAAACAAGATCATACTTGTATTAAACTAACAACTAGGGTGCATATGGTGGCAAAGCCTAAGTGTTAAGTATAAAAGAGATCTTGCAGGAGAATATGGAGAAACTTCCCAAAAGTTGAGCAAGCTTTTGTAACCCTTAGTAGGAAGTACTATATGTATCTGATTTGTAGATTGCTTTCTTTGTTGAAAATGTGAACCTTGAATGGTCTCATGTTGAATTTCTTTTGCAACTTTTGTAGAAGTGATTAGAGGTTCTTATGAATTTAACAAGCGAAATTTTTGGTAGTAACTTTTGTAAGCTCTGAGGTTTCTTTGTAATTGAGTCTAGTTGTGGTCTAGGTTGGTGCTGGTCCTTTTGTTTTTCCTTGCTTCTAAATCTACTGTGTTGGCTGGTTTTGTACTGTTTCTTTGCTGCTGAATGAATTTCAATCACATCTCAAAAAACTAAAAACGAATGTTGTTTCCATTCATGATTTGCATTTGGAGAATTTTTCTTTTTATGATCTTTTGCTTCAAAACAAGCTATGAACCTGAAATGTATCCTAATTCCATATATTCAAATGTACAAAGTATACTCAAAACACTAGTACACCGTTACCAAACCAATTGGTATATAAATAACCATTAGAGCATTTGTCCACAACTTATGTCAAAGATTACAAAACATGATTCTAAATTAGAAAAACAGCATCCTAAGCTAGAAAAATGGCTCGACTATGTGCACCATCCTATGTGCTCCACTGCAACACTTCCTTATACAGTATATTTGGCAAAGAAGTTATAAGAAAACCACTTAAAAGACTAATTTCACAGAAATTTAGCTTGAGTAGTAGAGATTTGAGTTCAACTGTAAATAAGCAGTCATGCAAAGATGGATCTGATCAATACTAAGAGGATTCCTCAAATAATCCAATTCTTGCAAACACAAAACTAGACCACAAGAAGAGATGATAAGAGCACCTTTTGTAAGCCTTATTATTTGACATGTGATACAAACTTTTTTTTTTTTTTTTTTTTTGAGGTTAAACGGCAGAAATTTTTTTCAAAACAGAGCAGACTATACACTAGGAGCAAACTTGCTCAGTACAATATAAGACACCTCCAACTAGAAGGCTTTTGAAACAATATCAAATCTCTAGCATACAAGTCATGTTCTAGAGCATATACAATATCTTCCTAGTCTACCATATATTTGTCTATCTATACAGAATTAAGAAGGAAAGGGGGCATTCCTCCACCCAAATTCCCTTAGAATTTCTCTTGAGAGATTCCTTTGCTATTACTTGAGTTGCTTGATTACATAAAGAATTTGTAGAACTAAAAACTTTTCTGAAGTGTGATGCTCTCCACTGGATGTCTTCAACCAATGTTCCAAAAGGGGTAAAGACATTTCTCTGGATTTTGTAGAGCTAGGAATAGATCAGCAGTCACCTTCAAACATGAGATCATACAAACTCAAGTTAGCAGCACACTATATTAGTAAACTTATTATTTGACAAGTGATACAAACTGTATTAGTAACAAGAAAATCTATATAAAAGCAACATACATAGACTCCCTCTAAATAATTACAAGCTAAAATTCAAATTATTAACAAAGTCTACAAAGGAAGGGATACAAACACCACAAAATCTAGAAGAATACTAATACTATTACAACAAAAATAAATATTTTAGCTCAAGAATTGATAACTCAAAGCCATTAAATGTGTGGTTACTCATCTCTATCATTATTGTCCATATAAGCAAAGGGGTATCCTAATAAGAAACAATTACATATGAAAGCTCATTCAAATTGCAACTATGATCCTGATGATTACCAAACTCACATTAGGCATTCAAATCAGCCAATGTTCTGAAATTTGGAACTTAGTCTCGGTTAATGCCAAAACCAAGAGACCTATACACACATCAACTACAAGCAGGTCACTTTCAGTTCAATCAGTGCACATTCGGCCATAGCCAATATCCCAAATTTTAAAACCCAAGCAAAATCAGCAAGCTTTATACTTAACAATAAAAATTAGTCATCAGACATATCAAAATTGAAACAAAATGAGATCCAAGGGTTCGGTAAACAAAAATAAAAATTAAAGAAAAAAAAATAAAAGAGGGACCCTTAACACCAACTATAGTTACCACAAATCTATGGCAAGGAAGAGAAACAAATTAAAATGAATAAGCAGCCACCAAGCTTGAAAGACCAACCATCACATAAGGAGAAATTTAATTGGTATAGTATTTTCTTACTAGATGAAACAAAATTTCCCTAAACCATTGAAGACTATTAGGAATAAAAATACATTCAAAATTTTGATATTACTCTTCGGAAATGTTGAACAAAGAGAAATCTTTACATATATAATAAATAAAAAATGTCCCAAAATAATTCTATTATAAATTTGGAACCAGATGTTTCTCTATTATAAGTTTATACATGATAGCCAATGTAAATTTCACAATAATAACAAAATTAGAGGTCACAATAACTCAAGCATAAAGTTTTGCAGTAAATATCAGCAGATGTTCTTGGGAGAAGTAATAAGTTGGCCTGTGATAATGATAGCATTGCCATCAAGTGCAAAACTGACAACACCTCATACCAAGCATTAGACATGCCTGTTTCCTGCAAAAGTATTGATCCATATTAAAACATCAATTCCATTGAACGGAGGAGGGATGTAATGACAACTAGAAATGAAAGGCATAACAGAAATTTGAAAATTGATAGATTAATCCTATACTCCTACCTCTGCGTCATCCTCCTGATTTACCCATACAAATTGTACCTTGTATTGTAGATGGCTTCCTACAAATAACAAGTAAGCGCCACTATTATGAATTATCCAAAACAGTTAAAACATTCAAATCATAGTGGCACTAATACATGCTTTACCATCTTTAACGAGTCCTAAAAAAACAGGCAAGTAATCTTCCAGAGCCCGCTGAAGATCAGCTAAGGTTGAACCTCCTATAAACAACAAAATTATCCAATGTTTCAATAACTGAGGTTTCACAATTAGTAAAGCAATATCAAGTTTTTTCTATAACGATCACCCAATGAATGGGAGAAATCAACAAGTTTAGGAATCCGAAAACCAGGAACATACATAGAAACATCCCCAATATTCCCAGGCCTCCTCAAACATCCACAGGTTTGATAAAGCCATAAACCCAGAAAACCCCATCAATAATGTATTCTCTTCTCAAAATCACACCCAGAAATAACAATTCAAAGACTAATAATATTAGCACAAAACCCAAAATTAGCACAAAACCTCAAGCTATTAGTAATGAGTAATATTAGCACAAAACTAGCAATACCCAGAACCCTTAAACTCCAATTCCAAAACCCAAAATTCCAAACACAACTGTACTGAACCCATAAAACCAGAAAACAGAAAAACCCATCAATAATTTGAAATCCAAATTGGGGAAAAGGGAAAATCATGAAAAACAAACCTTTGGATCGTGGCTCACGGCGGCTCCGGTATATTTCCAAGCTCCAAGCACAGCTTCGACGACCTTTGTGGCGGTGAGCTTCGGTGTGTGGTGTGGTGGAGGTTTGGGCAAGCAAAGGATGGCACAACCCGAGAGGAGGAAGCAGAGGGCACGACGAGAACTCTTTCTTCTTCGAAATCGTTCTGCTCCGGGGATCTGTGTGGCGGCGGTGGAGGTTCGGCGTGAAGGAGGCAGAGGTAAATGGCGTGAGCTTTTTTGCCTGAGGGCTGAGCTCTGAGGTGAATGGCGTGAGCTTTTGTTTGTTTAGAGAGGGATTTAATATTTGTCTACGTGGCAGGAGTCTATTGGCTGGTGTAAAACACTGGTATTATGCCACAGCCTGATAGAATGTTTTCTCTTCTCTTTTACTTTGAACAGAAAAATCTCTATAGGCATTTAGCAAACTCAATTCTACCATAGATTTTCAATGCACAATAGTCAATCCAAAGGTATGTTCCTTCACACAGAATTTGATTCCATTATGTGAAATTGGAACATCTAGCACCTCTTGATTCCATTATGTTTCTTTGTATTGAAAAGAGAAATCACTACTGGGAGTTTTAGCAGAGTAAGAATGCTTTCATAAAACACCATGTCATCAGCCAAAAAGGTATGTCTTATCAATTTGTCTTCATCCTCTTACATGTTTCATTTATGTTTGGAAATTTTTTTTAAAAAAAAATGGAATAGCTCTTTCATTTTTGTAATATTTTTAGGTTTTCAAGATCAACTAAGTAGAAGAAACTATTTTTCCAAATTTTTCTAAAATTTAAAAAGAACAAAAAAAAATCGTTGAATTTTTTTTTTGATAAGTAAGATGATATATTACTAAAAAGGCAAAGACAACAAAGGGAGAACCGATCCATCAACTTCCTTACAAAAGACCCATGGAGGGATGGAAGAGATGGATTGGGGTCCCCAATTTGGAGAGATACACGCCCAACTGGCTAAATGATGAGAAAATGAAAAATTATGATATTAACTAATCTAATCATATAAGCGAAGTACATGTGATGAGTCTAGTAATGTGGGTGTGTGTGTGTGTGTGAGAGAGAGAGAGAGAGAATATTTATATATCCATTTTATTATTCTTCTTTTAGAAAAAAAAAAAAGTTTTAACTTTTAATTGGTTTGAAAAGTTGGAGATAATGTTGTATATAACAACAAAAAAAAAAAAAAAGACACAAATGCACTTTTGGTTATTATATTTTGGGGTCATTTATATTTTTTTTCAACATTTATATTTTACTACTTTTAGTTCCTAAAATGAAAAACACGTTTTATTTTAGTCCTTACTGTCACTCATTTAACGGAAATATCCTACGTGGCAAACATGGTGCATTGTTGGCATAGTAATTGGTGACGTATCCATTAAAATAATATTGAAAAAATTATTTAGATTTTAAAAATGCCACATCAACAATTTAATTTTAAAAAACTCCACGTCAGATAAAACAATTAAAATAAACTTCTGAATTTCAAAATTTTTTAATAGTAAAATAAATTAATTAAATTAAGAAGTTTTTTATTCCTTTCATTATTTTTTGGAAGAACATGTTCATCTTCTTTGTGTTCTTCCCATAACATAACTGATCATGTTCATGCTTTTCATATTCTTAGTAAATTAATCCTTAATTTCTTTTTCTTTTTTCCTTGTCTTTCTTGTACTTTCTTTTATAACCAAGCACATCAAAACTAATCGACAGTTAAAAGAAAAAATATTTTATCATCCATTTTCTTGTCGGAATGGCATAAAGTACCCGACCCGACCCCAATAGGGTGGGTTTTTCTCGACCCGCGAAACAATAGGTTCAAGTTTGAGTTTTTAAAATAAAACCCAAAGCGGGTTTGGGTCAAGTTTGAGTTTTTGTAATACTTGACCCAAACCCAACCCGTATATATATATATATATATATAAATATAAATATATACTCCATCCGTCCCACTTTGTTTGTCCTCTATTCCATTTTGGGATGTCCCAAAATATTATCATGTTTCTAAAAATAAAAATTATTAGTTTAATATTGTTCCTATTATACCCCTACTTTATTTTCAAAACTATTTGAAAAGAAAACTAACTAATATTTCAAAAAAAATCAATCTAATTGGGGCACCTTTTTAGTTGCCTCATTAAGAATAACTCTTTTTAAAAAAAAACTGATAAATTTATTTAAAGGTAGTTTTGTAAATTTATACATTTTTATAAAGACAAACAAGACAATAAATGATGTTTCCTTAAAAAATTTGATTTTTCAAATAAGACAAATAAAGTGGGACGGAGGGAGTATTAAAAATAACTTTTAAAAAAAACTAATAAATTTATTTAAAGGTAGTTTTGTAAATTTATACATTTTTATAAAGGCAAACAAGACAATAAACGATATGTCCTTAAAAAGTTTGGCTTTTCAAATAGGACAAACAAAGTAGGATGGAGGGAGTATATATATATATATATATATATTAAAAAAAAACCATAACTATAAATACACTCTTTTCCTAAGTCTAACCCTAAAAGAGTCATTTCTCATCTCAACCACCTCTCTCCACTCTCTACTTTCATGCTCAAGCTTCAAGCTTTCACTCGAATCCTCTTCGCCGCTGGCCAATTGACCACTACCTCACACTCACTCAGTCGGCCGTCAGCCATACCCTTACTCCCACTCTCTCAGTCCGTCGCCGTTTTTCACAGGTACATCGTTCTCAGCTTCTCGCTCTCCACTTTTCTTTTCTTTGTTGGGTTTGTTACTTCGTTTCCTAAGAACTCTACAATAATTTGTTGTGGTGTTGGTAGTGTGAATGGTTGGATCTGCTATGGTGGATGGGTTTTATTTTTTGTGATTTGTGCGGTGGTGGATGGAAAACTATGGTAGCTGAATTTTTTAGGTTTGTGATTGCTAGTTTTATGAGTTGTTGATGGTGGTAGGAGGCGGGGTGGCTAGGTTTTTTAGTTGGGTGCTAGGTTTGAGGTTTTTGCAATAGAACAATGGTGAACTTGCTTTTTTAAATTGCATTTGGATTGTTGATGGGTTAGGTTTATCCTTTGGATTTTTTTTTTTTTTTTGTTGCTTTTAATTTCATAGATTGGAACATAAGATTGGAATCTCTGAGTTTGAGCAAAGTGAAAGCTTGTAATCTGAGGGAAATCTTGAAATCTTTGAGTTTGGTAATCTTTATCTTGTAATCTTTGAGTTTGGTGATCTTGTAATCTGAGGGAAGGCTATATTACAATTTTTTTGATGAACAAATCTATACTACAAATTGGATTTTATGTTGTGTTTGTGATTTTGGGCCGGGCATGATGGGATAGGGCCCAACGGGGCAGGTTTGGGGCCAAATAAAAAACCTGCTTATTAAACAGGCTAGGTTCAGGTACCGAGTTCAGGCCTGCGGGGTGGGGCCCGAAGGGGCAGGTTTGGGGCCAAATAAAAAACCCGTTTATTAAACGGGCCGGGTTCGAGTAATGGGTTCGGGCTCGCGGGGTGGGTTTGGGTATAAAGAAACCCAGCCCGACCCCGACCCATTGCATTTCCTTTTTTTTTTGGCAACCAAACAATTTTTTCCATTTCACAAAAAAAAAAAAAAAAAGATTCCAGATCTAACAACCAACCAAATTTTTTATGTCAAACCTAAGATCTAAACATTTTACACAAACTCAATAAATCCCCTTATACACAAACCCAACAAATTCTCTATCACAAACCCAAAAAATTTCCTTTCACAAACCCATACTGTTCCTTTTCAAATTTATCAAAAACCTAAAACAAATACAGTAAACTCAACCCAAATAGAGAGAGAGTGAGATGAGAAAGTGAGGAGGGAGAGGATTCACATTCAATCCTAGTTGGGTTTTGGATCTACCTAGAAACCCACACCACACACTACACACAGCCAAAAAACTAACCCACCATCTACAAACACCGCCGATTTGGAAGACTGAAATAAAGAAACCACGGGGTTCTACCAAGAGAGAAAGAGAGAACAATAGAAAAGAAAGAAGAAGAAGAAAAAAAAAAGAAATACAAAGAGGCGGAGAAATAGTGATCTGGGAAGAGAAAGAAAAAGGAAGAAGAAGAGAGGAGGAAAAGAAAGAAGAAAGAAAGAAAAAAAGAATAGGAGGCAGAGAATTGAGAGAAAGAGATCTAGGGAAGAAAAAGAAAAAGAAAGAAGAAAAAAAACTAGTACAAACAAAAACACTGAGATCCAAATTCCACCATTTTTTTTGTTTTTAATTATGTTGTTTCTTTTTTTAGAGGTTGATGTGGATGCTGATATGGCATTTTTCAATATTATTTAAATGGACATGTCAGTATTTACTGTGCCAACAGAGTATTTTGTTTGTTGCGTAACATGTTTCCGTTAAATGAGTGACGGTAAGGATCAAAATGAAACGTGTTTTTCATTTTAGGGACTAAAATCGATAAAATAGAAATATAAGGACTATAATAGAAATAACCCAAAAATGTAGAGACCAAAAGTGCATTTATGCAAAAAAAAAAAAAAAAAAAAAAAAAAAAAAAAAAAAACGTAAATGCACTTTTGGTCCCTACATTTTAGAGTCATTTCTATTTTGGTTCCTACATTTTTATTTCACCACTTTTAGTCCTTAAATCAATTAACGCGTTCTATTTTGGTCCTTACTGTTACTCACTTAACAGAAATTGCTGATGTGGTAAACGGCATCTACTGTTGGCACATTAAATGTTAACGTGGCCAATAAAATAATATTAAAATGCCATGTCAGCTTATAAATTAAAAAAAAATTATTAATTTTAACTAATAAAAAAATTAAAAACAGATGGTTTAAAATAGAAATTAAATTAATCAAATTAAAAAAATATATATTATGTTATTCCCAGTCATCATAAAGAACATGTTCATGTTTTTCCTCAAATAATAAGTTTGGTTACCGAGAAAATTAAAAAAATCAAGAACATGCGAACATGGAACAAGTAAAATCAAAGGTCACAGATTTACAAAATACAAAGACAGTTCAAAGATTCAAAAAACACAAAGAACACAAATGAGAACTGAATCACCAAATACAAACATCAAACCCAGTTTTGAAAAAGCCTAACTGAATCACCAAACGCAACCATCTACCTGAATCACCAACCAAAAAACTACTACTTCAAACGACGCCGTTCTCCTCAGTTCTCAACCTGGCATGCTCTCTTAATCTCCTTCACCTTTTCTTTTTCTTCACCTTCACAATTCTCTTCCACTTCAAAACCATAAAACTTGCACAATGAAGGATCGACCTCACTCTTCCTACAGCGCCGTTAACGTTCCTTCGCACCACCGCTTACGCTCTGTCATTACTACTCCCAACTACACTTCCTATGTCACCACCGCCACCGCAACTGCCAGTTCTGGAGCCAGAATTGGAGATGCAGATATCATCGACTCCTAGCTCCGCGAGCCTCCACAAACCGCTATGATAAGCCCTAGACAGACTCATAGTCCTTACTTGCAACAAGAACAGCTCCACAACAGGATTTCGCACTTCAATTTGCCACGGCTCTCTGCCGCCCTACAATGATTCCGTCTCCGAAGAAGGCTCTGATCGTGAGTTCGATTCCTTTCCTCTACCCCTAGATCTGAAAAAGGATGATTTTGAGTTTTGTGGGTTTGATGTTTGTATGGAGGAGGGTTTGATTTCCTCTACCCCTAGATTTGAAAAAGGATGATTTGAGTTTTGTGGGTTTGATGTTTGGGAAGAACATGATATAAAGAATTTTTTTTTAATTTAATTAATTTAATTTCTTTTTTAAACCATTTATTTTTAATTTATTTATTAGTTAAAATTAATAATATTTTTTTAATTTATAAGCTGACGTGGCATTTTTAATATTATTTTATTGGTCACGTCAATATTTAATGTGCCAACAATGGACGCCGTTTGCCACTTCAGCAATTTCTATTAAGTAATGGTAAGGACCAAAATGAAACGCGTTAATTGATTTAGGGACTAAAAGTGGTGAAATGAAAATGTAGGGACCAAGATAGAAATGACCCCAAAATGTAGGAACCAAAAGTGCATTTATGCCAAAAAAAAGAAAAAAAAAAAGACAATTGATAGTGATAAACCATATTTCAAATATGATGTGTGATGAAACCAAAAATTTAGGGGGACCACTTGTCAAAAGAGTTTTTGTTTTCATTTATTTATTATTATTTTTATAGTATTCAAGAGAGCTTTGAAAGACTTGAAATAGTCAAACACTTTTAAGTCAAAGGAGCACTATAGTGGTGTTGGCCAAGGTTCCTCCAATACTTAAGTTAACACTTGCATAATATTATGTATTAAAGTTTTTAGTTGTTTTTCTCTCACACCTCAATGCTGTGAGTGTGATGAGGCATTCATTCGAAATACTAGATTTTTCCTCGTTTAAGAGAGTTGATAGCAGGGTAAAGGTTGTACAAGCATTGGTGCAAGTGCTTGCTACACACCAACTTATTACTTCACTTTAAGTGGAGTATTTTATGGGTCAATATTTCAAATGAAAGTTTGTCAGTATTATCACTTGCATTCATTATTTAGAGCATTATCATCAAAGATGCTATAATGCTAAAAATACTATTTATAACATCCAACACACGAAAAACACACTACATTAAACATGCTATATATTAGGCCTATCCACAGGTCGGTCTAGGTCGGGTTTGTGCCTAACCCTGAACTGACTCGACTAGATCGGATGTCTAGAAATTCAACCCGCCACCGACTGGCATGGTTGATTAGATCGGGCGGATCGGACCTTCAACAAATGGCAGTCGGTTCGATCGGAGTTGGAGATCTAAATATCGGCCAAAATCCAGCGATTTAACGGCAAAATTTCGGTGATATTTTTCGCTGAATTTTCTTCGAATTTGTCAAAATCTCACTAGATTCAGCAAGATCTCGCCAGATCTAGTGAGATCTCACTAAATCCAGTGAAGATTCCATGGATCTAGCTGAGATCTCACTAGAAATGGCTGAGATCTCGCGGGATCTAAGTAACTTTGCCAGGAAATGTTGAAATCTAGGTTCGGTCGGGTTTCTTTGGGTTTTGGAGAGAAAACCTGCCAGTTGACCAGCCGTTTTTTGGCTTCTGGAGGTCAAGACTTGCCGTCGACCGCCGGAATAGTCGGGTCGGCCGGTTTCGGATCGGTCGCTGGTTGAGTCCTCCGGGTGGGTTGGGTCTCAGATGGTTCTGGACAGGCCTACTATATATTATATTTACTCTCTCTCTCTCTTCATTTCCTTAAAAAAACAATTTTCTTTTTCTCTCCCTTTCTTCTTTGTTCCAGTGCCGTTTCTTTTCTTTTTTTTTCTTCTCTTCTCATCGGTTCTCTCTCCTTCTTCTCATTAATGGATCATGGTGGTGGTGGATCGTGGATCATGGCTGAGTTTTGCTCATTTTTTATGGATGCTGTTGGTCTTATTTGGTGGATTGCGATTGAGATTCGGTCTGATTTCTTCTTTGGAATCTCCAATGGTGGTTGAGATTTGGTTTGATTTTGGGTATTGTGGTGTTGTCTTCAAATCTCTGGTGGTATATGTTGTTTTTTTGGGTTTTGTGGTGAATCTCTATGGGTCTCCATGGATCACTAATTTGAATCTCTGTGGGTCACCAATTTTGGGTTTTGTGGATGTTGTTGTTTTTCTGGGTTTTGGGGTGAATCTCTGTGGGTTTTTTTTGGGTTTTCCCCTTCTACTAGTGTATTTTTTTTTTCAGTGGTGGTGGTTGATATGGCTATGGGTTTACTGGTTTGAGATGGAAGTGTGTGAGTTTGTTGGATAGACAGGTGGGTATGGGTGGCTGGTGTTTTTTTCCCCAGTGGTGGTGGATGGGGTGGGTATGTGTTTGCTGGGTGGAGAAGGTGAGTGTGAGTTTGTTTTTTTTTTTTTTCCCCCGGTGGTGGTGGATGGGATTGGTATGGGTTTGTTGGGTGGAGAAGGTGAGTGTGAGTTTGCTTGGTTGATAGCGACAAAGAGGAAGAGAAAATAAGAAATATATATTGAAGAATAAAGAAATAATAAAAAAGAATATTTAAATGAAGTGTAAAAAAGATAGAATCTTAGATGTTTGGTGTATTATAAAATGAAGTGTTAAAATAAATAAAATGACTTTTTGAGATGCTAAATGCTAAATTTTTTGAGATATTTGATAAGAATGCTCTTAGCATTCATTACTTAGAATGCCATTTCTTTTTGGCTAGGTATACTTAGTATGCCATTTCCAATACCTCTCAGCTATCACTCAAACCCACATGCCATTACTAGTCATTCTATTTTGTTGAAAGGATGGTAGAGTGAAGGGGTGAAAAATGTTGGGAGAATAGAA